>OY804590.1:52345228-52401550 GCA_963680875.1 Bathymodiolus brooksi | reverse complement strand
TGAAATGATATGGAAAATGCGGAAGAAAAGTAGGTTGAATTGTGAAATAAGTTGAAAAATATGGACGAAAGGCAAGTTGAATAGTGATAAGATATGGACAATATGTAAGAAACGTCAGTTGAATAGCGAAATGATTTGAAAAATATGGAAGAAAAGTCAGTTGAATAGTGAAAAGATATGGAAAATATGGAAGAAAAGTAAGTTGAAAAGTGAAAAGATACGAAAATATGGAAGAAAAGTAAGTTGAATAGTGATAAGATTTGGAAAATATGGAAGAAAGGAAAGTTGAATAATGAAAAAAATATGGAAAATACAGAAGAAAATAGTGAATAGATATGGAAATTATGGAAGAAAAGTAAGTTGAATAGTGAAAAGATATGGAAAATATGGAAGAAAGGCAAGTTGAATAGTGATAGGATATGGACAATATGGCAGAAAAGTAAGTTGAATAGTGAAAAGATATGGAAATTATGGACGAAAAGTATGTTGAATTGTGAAATGATATGGAAAATGCGGAAGAAAAGTAGGTTGAATTGTGAAATAAGTTGAAAAATATGGACGAAAGGCAAGTTGAATAGTGATAAGATATGGAAATTATGGACGAAAAGTATGTTGAATTGTGAAATGATATGGAAAATGCGGAAGAAAAGTAGGTTGAATTGTGAAATAAGTTGAAAAATATGGACGAAAGGCAAGTTGAATAGTGATAAGATATGGACAATATGTAAGAAACGTCAGTTGAATAGCGAAATGATTTGAAAAATATGGAAGAAAAGTCAGTTGAATAGTGAAAAGATATGGAAATTATGGACGAAAAGTATGTTGAATTGTGAAATGATATGGAAAATGCGGAAGAAAAGTAGGTTGAATTGTGAAATAAGTTGAAAAATATGGACGAAAGGCAAGTTGAATAGTGATAAGATATGGACAATATGTAAGAAACGTCAGTTGAATAGCGAAATGATTTGAAAAATATGGAAGAAAAGTCAGTTGAATAGTGAAAAGATATGGAAAATATGGAAGAAAAGTAAGTTGAAAAGTGAAAAGATACGAAAATATGGAAGAAAAGTAAGTTGAATAGTGATAAGATTTGGAAAATATGGAAGAAAGGAAAGTTGAATAATGAAAAAAATATGGAAAATACAGAAGAAAATAGTGAATAGATATGGAAATTATGGAAGAAAAGTAAGTTGAATAGTGAAAAGATATGGAAATTATGGAAGAAAAGTAAGTTGAATAGTGAAAAGATTTGGAAAATACAGAAGAAAATATTTAAAAGATAGGGAAAATATGGAAGAAAGATAAGTTGAACACTGAAATGATTTGAAATATATGGAAGAAAAGTAAGTTGAATAGTGAAATGATATGGAAAATATGGAAGAAAATTAAGTTGAATAGTGAAAAGATATGAAAAATATGGAAGAAAGGTAAGTTGAATAGTGATAGGATATGGACAATATGGCAGAAAAGTAAGTTGAATAGTGAAAAGATATGGAAATTATGGACGAAAAGTATGTTGAATTGTGAAATGATATGGAAAATGCGGAAGAAAAGTAGGTTGAATTGTGAAATAAGTTGAAAAATATGGACGAAAGGCAAGTTGAATAGTGATAAGATATGGAAATTATGGACGAAAAGTATGTTGAATTGTGAAATGATATGGAAAATGCGGAAGAAAAGTAGGTTGAATTGTGAAATAAGTTGAAAAATATGGACGAAAGGCAAGTTGAATAGTGATAAGATATGGAAATTATGGACGAAAAGTATGTTGAATTGTGAAATGATATGGAAAATGCGGAAGAAAAGTAGGTTGAATTGTGAAATAAGTTGAAAAATATGGACGAAAGGCAAGTTGAATAGTGATAAGATATGGACAATATGTAAGAAACGTCAGTTGAATAGCGAAATGATTTGAAAAATATGGAAGAAAAGTCAGTTGAATAGTGAAAAGATATGGAAAATATGGAAGAAAAGTAAGTTGAAAAGTGAAAAGATACGAAAATATGGAAGAAAAGTAAGTTGAATAGTGATAAGATTTGGAAAATATGGAAGAAAGGAAAGTTGAATAATGAAAAAAATATGGAAAATACAGAAGAAAATAGTGAATAGATATGGAAATTATGGAAGAAAAGTAAGTTGAATAGTGAAAAGATATGGAAAATATGGAAGAAAGGCAAGTTGAATAGTGATAGGATATGGACAATATGGCAGAAAAGTAAGTTGAATAGTGAAAAGATATGGAAATTATGGACGAAAAGTATGTTGAATTGTGAAATGATATGGAAAATGCGGAAGAAAAGTAGGTTGAATTGTGAAATAAGTTGAAAAATATGGACGAAAGACAAGTTGAATAGTGATAAGATATGAAAAATATGGAAGAAAGGTAAGTTGAATAGTGATAGGATATGGACAATATGGCAGAAAAGTAAGTTGAATAGTGAAAAGATATGGAAATTATGGACGAAAAGTATGTTGAATTGTGAAATGATATGGAAAATGCGGAAGAAAAGTAGGTTGAATTGTGAAATAAGTTGAAAAATATGGACGAAAGGCAAGTTGAATAGTGATAAGATATGGAAATTATGGACGAAAAGTATGTTGAATTGTGAAATGATATGGAAAATGCGGAAGAAAAGTAGGTTGAATTGTGAAATAAGTTGAAAAATATGGACGAAAGGCAAGTTGAATAGTGATAAGATATGGACAATATGTAAGAAACGTCAGTTGAATAGCGAAATGATTTGAAAAATATGGAAGAAAAGTCAGTTGAATAGTGAAAAGATATGGAAAATATGGAAGAAAAGTAAGTTGAAAAGTGAAAAGATACGAAAATATGGAAGAAAAGTAAGTTGAATAGTGATAAGATTTGGAAAATATGGAAGAAAGGAAAGTTGAATAATGAAAAAAATATGGAAAATACAGAAGAAAATAGTGAATAGATATGGAAATTATGGAAGAAAAGTAAGTTGAATAGTGAAAAGATATGGAAAATATGGAAGAAAGGCAAGTTGAATAGTGATAGGATATGGACAATATGGCAGAAAAGTAAGTTGAATAGTGAAAAGATATGGAAATTATGGACGAAAAGTATGTTGAATTGTGAAATGATATGGAAAATGCGGAAGAAAAGTAGGTTGAATTGTGAAATAAGTTGAAAAATATGGACGAAAGGCAAGTTGAATAGTGATAAGATATGGAAATTATGGACGAAAAGTATGTTGAATTGTGAAATGATATGGAAAATGCGGAAGAAAAGTAGGTTGAATTGTGAAATAAGTTGAAAAATATGGACGAAAGGCAAGTTGAATAGTGATAAGATATGGAAATTATGGACGAAAAGTATGTTGAATTGTGAAATGATATGGAAAATGCGGAAGAAAAGTAGGTTGAATTGTGAAATAAGTTGAAAAATATGGACGAAAGGCAAGTTGAATAGTGATAAGATATGGAAATTATGGACGAAAAGTATGTTGAATTGTGAAATGATATGGAAAATGCGGAAGAAAAGTAGGTTGAATTGTGAAATAAGTTGAAAAATATGGACGAAAGGCAAGTTGAATAGTGATAAGATATGGACAATATGTAAGAAACGTCAGTTGAATAGCGAAATGATTTGAAAAATATGGAAGAAAAGTCAGTTGAATAGTGAAAAGATATGGAAAATATGGAAGAAAAGTAAGTTGAAAAGTGAAAAGATACGAAAATATGGAAGAAAAGTAAGTTGAATAGTGATAAAATTTGGAAAATATGGAAGAAAGGAAAGTTGAATAATGAAAAAAATATGGAAAATACAGAAGAAAATAGTGAATAGATATGGAAATTATGGAAGAAAAGTAAGTTGAATAGTGAAAAGATATGGAAAATATGGAAGAAAGGCAAGTTGAATAGTGATAGGATATGGACAATATGGCAGAAAAGTAAGTTGAATAGTGAAAAGATATGGAAATTATGGACGAAAAGTATGTTGAATTGTGAAATGATATGGAAAATGCGGAAGAAAAGTAGGTTGAATTGTGAAATAAGTTGAAAAATATGGACGAAAGGCAAGTTGAATAGTGATAAGATATGGAAATTATGGACGAAAAGTATGTTGAATTGTGAAATGATATGGAAAATGCGGAAGAAAAGTAGGTTGAATTGTGAAATAAGTTGAAAAATATGGACTAAAGGCAAGTTGAATAGTGATAAGATATGGACAATATGTAAGAAACGTCAGTTGAATAGCGAAATGATTTGAAAAATATGGAAGAAAAGTCAGTTGAATAGTGAAAAGATATGGAAATTATGGACGAAAAGTATGTTGAATTGTGAAATGATATGGAAAATGCGGAAGAAAAGTAGGTTGAATTGTGAAATAAGTTGAAAAATATGGACGAAAGGCAAGTTGAATAGTGATAAGATATGGAAATTATGGACGAAAAGTATGTTGAATTGTGAAATGATATGGAAAATGCGGAAGAAAAGTAGGTTGAATTGTGAAATAAGTTGAAAAATATGGACGAAAGGCAAGTTGAATAGTGATAAGATATGGAAATTATGGACGAAAAGTATGTTGAATTGTGAAATGATATGGAAAATGCGGAAGAAAAGTAGGTTGAATTGTGAAATAAGTTGAAAAATATGGACGAAAGGCAAGTTGAATAGTGATAAGATATGGACAATATGTAAGAAACGTCAGTTGAATAGCGAAATGATTTGAAAAATATGGAAGAAAAGTCAGTTGAATAGTGAAAAGATATGGAAAATATGGAAGAAAAGTAAGTTGAAAAGTGAAAAGATACGAAAATATGGAAGAAAAGTAAGTTGAATAGTGATAAGATTTGGAAAATATGGAAGAAAGGAAAGTTGAATAATGAAAAAAATATGGAAAATACAGAAGAAAATAGTGAATAGATATGGAAATTATGGAAGAAAAGTAAGTTGAATAGTGAAAAGATATGGAAAATATGGAAGAAAGGCAAGTTGAATAGTGATAGGATATGGACAATATGGCAGAAAAGTAAGTTGAATAGTGAAAAGATATGGAAATTATGGACGAAAAGTATGTTGAATTGTGAAATGATATGGAAAATGCGGAAGAAAAGTAGGTTGAATTGTGAAATAAGTTGAAAAATATGGACGAAAGGCAAGTTGAATAGTGATAAGATATGGAAATTATGGACGAAAAGTATGTTGAATTGTGAAATGATATGGAAAATGCGGAAGAAAAGTAGGTTGAATTGTGAAATAAGTTGAAAAATATGGACGAAAGGCAAGTTGAATAGTGATAAGATATGGACAATATGTAAGAAACGTCAGTTGAATAGCGAAATGATTTGAAAAATATGGAAGAAAAGTCAGTTGAATAGTGAAAAGATATGGAAATTATGGACGAAAAGTATGTTGAATTGTGAAATGATATGGAAAATGCGGAAGAAAAGTAGGTTGAATTGTGAAATAAGTTGAAAAATATGGACGAAAGGCAAGTTGAATAGTGATAAGATATGGACAATATGTAAGAAACGTCAGTTGAATAGCGAAATGATTTGAAAAATATGGAAGAAAAGTCAGTTGAATAGTGAAAAGATATGGAAAATATGGAAGAAAAGTAAGTTGAAAAGTGAAAAGATACGAAAATATGGAAGAAAAGTAAGTTGAATAGTGATAAGATTTGGAAAATATGGAAGAAAGGAAAGTTGAATAATGAAAAAAATATGGAAAATACAGAAGAAAATAGTGAATAGATATGGAAATTATGGAAGAAAAGTAAGTTGAATAGTGAAAAGATATGGAAATTATGGAAGAAAAGTAAGTTGAATAGTGAAAAGATTTGGAAAATACAGAAGAAAATATTTAAAAGATAGGGAAAATATGGAAGAAAGATAAGTTGAACACTGAAATGATTTGAAATATATGGAAGAAAAGTAAGTTGAATAGTGAAATGATATGGAAAATATGGAAGAAAATTAAGTTGAATAGTGAAAAGATATGAAAAATATGGAAGAAAGGTAAGTTGAATAGTGATAGGATATGGACAATATGGCAGAAAAGTAAGTTGAATAGTGAAAAGATATGGAAATTATGGACGAAAAGTATGTTGAATTGTGAAATGATATGGAAAATGCGGAAGAAAAGTAGGTTGAATTGTGAAATAAGTTGAAAAATATGGACGAAAGGCAAGTTGAATAGTGATAAGATATGGAAATTATGGACGAAAAGTATGTTGAATTGTGAAATGATATGGAAAATGCGGAAGAAAAGTAGGTTGAATTGTGAAATAAGTTGAAAAATATGGACGAAAGGCAAGTTGAATAGTGATAAGATATGGAAATTATGGACGAAAAGTATGTTGAATTGTGAAATGATATGGAAAATGCGGAAGAAAAGTAGGTTGAATTGTGAAATAAGTTGAAAAATATGGACGAAAGGCAAGTTGAATAGTGATAAGATATGGACAATATGTAAGAAACGTCAGTTGAATAGCGAAATGATTTGAAAAATATGGAAGAAAAGTCAGTTGAATAGTGAAAAGATATGGAAAATATGGAAGAAAAGTAAGTTGAAAAGTGAAAAGATACGAAAATATGGAAGAAAAGTAAGTTGAATAGTGATAAGATTTGGAAAATATGGAAGAAAGGAAAGTTGAATAATGAAAAAAATATGGAAAATACAGAAGAAAATAGTGAATAGATATGGAAATTATGGAAGAAAAGTAAGTTGAATAGTGAAAAGATATGGAAAATATGGAAGAAAGGCAAGTTGAATAGTGATAGGATATGGACAATATGGCAGAAAAGTAAGTTGAATAGTGAAAAGATATGGAAATTATGGACGAAAAGTATGTTGAATTGTGAAATGATATGGAAAATGCGGAAGAAAAGTAGGTTGAATTGTGAAATAAGTTGAAAAATATGGACGAAAGGCAAGTTGAATAGTGATAAGATATGGAAATTATGGACGAAAAGTATGTTGAATTGTGAAATGATATGGAAAATGCGGAAGAAAAGTAGGTTGAATTGTGAAATAAGTTGAAAAATATGGACGAAAGGCAAGTTGAATAGTGATAAGATATGGAAATTATGGACGAAAAGTATGTTGAATTGTGAAATGATATGGAAAATGCGGAAGAAAAGTAGGTTGAATTGTGAAATAAGTTGAAAAATATGGACGAAAGGCAAGTTGAATAGTGATAAGATATGGACAATATGTAAGAAACGTCAGTTGAATAGCGAAATGATTTGAAAAATATGGAAGAAAAGTCAGTTGAATAGTGAAAAGATATGGAAATTATGGACGAAAAGTATGTTGAATTGTGAAATGATATGGAAAATGCGGAAGAAAAGTAGGTTGAATTGTGAAATAAGTTGAAAAATATGGACGAAAGGCAAGTTGAATAGTGATAAGATATGGACAATATGTAAGAAACGTCAGTTGAATAGCGAAATGATTTGAAAAATATGGAAGAAAAGTCAGTTGAATAGTGAAAAGATATGGAAAATATGGAAGAAAAGTAAGTTGAAAAGTGAAAAGATACGAAAATATGGAAGAAAAGTAAGTTGAATAGTGATAAGATTTGGAAAATATGGAAGAAAGGAAAGTTGAATAATGAAAAAAATATGGAAAATACAGAAGAAAATAGTGAATAGATATGGAAATTATGGAAGAAAAGTAAGTTGAATAGTGAAAAGATATGGAAAATATGGAAGAAAGGCAAGTTGAATAGTGATAGGATATGGACAATATGGCAGAAAAGTAAGTTGAATAGTGAAAAGATATGGAAATTATGGACGAAAAGTATGTTGAATTGTGAAATGATATGGAAAATGCGGAAGAAAAGTAGGTTGAATTGTGAAATAAGTTGAAAAATATGGACGAAAGGCAAGTTGAATAGTGATAAGATATGGAAATTATGGACGAAAAGTATGTTGAATTGTGAAATGATATGGAAAATGCGGAAGAAAAGTAGGTTGAATTGTGAAATAAGTTGAAAAATATGGACGAAAGGCAAGTTGAATAGTGATAAGATATGGACAATATGTAAGAAACGTCAGTTGAATAGCGAAATGATTTGAAAAATATGGAAGAAAAGTCAGTTGAATAGTGAAAAGATATGGAAAATATGGAAGAAAAGTAAGTTGAAAAGTGAAAAGATACGAAAATATGGAAGAAAAGTAAGTTGAATAGTGATAAGATTTGGAAAATATGGAAGAAAGGAAAGTTGAATAATGAAAAAAATATGGAAAATACAGAAGAAAATAGTGAATAGATATGGAAATTATGGAAGAAAAGTAAGTTGAATAGTGAAAAGATATGGAAAATATGGAAGAAAGGCAAGTTGAATAGTGATAGGATATGGACAATATGGCAGAAAAGTAAGTTGAATAGTGAAAAGATATGGAAATTATGGACGAAAAGTATGTTGAATTGTGAAATGATATGGAAAATGCGGAAGAAAAGTAGGTTGAATTGTGAAATAAGTTGAAAAATATGGACGAAAGGCAAGTTGAATAGTGATAAGATATGGAAATTATGGACGAAAAGTATGTTGAATTGTGAAATGATATGGAAAATGCGGAAGAAAAGTAGGTTGAATTGTGAAATAAGTTGAAAAATATGGACGAAAGGCAAGTTGAATAGTGATAAGATATGGAAATTATGGAAGAAAAGTAAGTTGAATAGTGAAAAGATTTGGAAAATACAGAAGAAAATATTTAAAAGATAGGGAAAATATGGAAGAAAAGTAAGTTGAACACTGAAATGATTTGAAATATATGGAAGAAAAGTAAGTTGAATAGTGAAATGATATGGAAAATATGGAAGAAAATTAAGTTGAATAGTGAAAAGATATGAAAAATATGGAAGAAAGGTAAGTTGAATAGTGATAGGATATGGACAATATGGCAGAAAAGTAAGTTGAATAGTGAAAAGATATGGAAATTATGGACGAAAAGTATGTTGAATTGTGAAATGATATGGAAAATGCGGAAGAAAAGTAGGTTGAATTGTGAAATAAGTTGAAAAATATGGACGAAAGGCAAGTTGAATAGTGATAAGATATGGAAATTATGGACGAAAAGTATGTTGAATTGTGAAATGATATGGAAAATGCGGAAGAAAAGTAGGTTGAATTGTGAAATAAGTTGAAAAATATGGACGAAAGGCAAGTTGAATAGTGATAAGATATGGAAATTATGGACGAAAAGTATGTTGAATTGTGAAATGATATGGAAAATGCAGAAGAAAAGTAGGTTGAATTGTGAAATAAGTTGAAAAATATGGACGAAAGGCAAGTTGAATAGTGATAAGATATGGACAATATGTAAGAAACGTCAGTTGAATAGCGAAATGATTTGAAAAATATGGAAGAAAAGTCAGTTGAATAGTGAAAAGATATGGAAAATATGGAAGAAAAGTAAGTTGAAAAGTGAAAAGATACGAAAATATGGAAGAAAAGTAAGTTGAATAGTGATAAGATTTGGAAATTATGGAAGAAAAGTAAGTTGAATAGTGAAAAGATATGGAAAATATGGGAAGAAAGGCAAGTTGAATAGTGATAGGATATGGACAATATGGCAGAAAAGTAAGTTGAATAGTGAAAAGATATGGAAATTATGGACGAAAAGTATGTTGAATTGTGAAATGATATGGAAAATTCGGAAGAAAAGTAGGTTGAATTGTGAAATAAGTTGAAAAATATGGACGAAAGGCAAGTTGAATAGTGACAAGATATGGAAATTATGGACGAAAAGTATGTTGAATTGTGAAATGATATGGAAAATGCGGAAGAAAAGTAGGTTGAATTGTGAAATAAGTTGAAAAATATGGACGAAAGGCAAGTTGAATAGTGATAAGATATGGAAATTATGGACGAAAAGTATGTTGAATTGTGAAATGATATGGAAAATGCGGAAGAAAAGTAGGTTGAATTGTGAAATAAGTTGAAAAATATGGACGAAAGGCAAGTTGAATAGTGATAAGATATGGACAATATGTAAGAAACGTCAGTTGAATAGCGAAATGATTTGAAAAATATGGAAGAAAAGTCAGTTGAATAGTGAAAAGATATGGAAATTATGGACGAAAAGTATGTTGAATTGTGAAATGATATGGAAAATGCGGAAGAAAAGTAGGTTGAATTGTGAAATAAGTTGAAAAATATGGACAAAAGGCAAGTTGAATAGTGATAAGATATGGACAATATGTAAGAAACGTCAGTTGAATAGCGAAATGATTTGAAAAATATGGAAGAAAAGTCAGTTGAATAGTGAAAAGATATGGAAAATATGGAAGAAAAGTAAGTTGAAAAGTGAAAAGATACGAAAATATGGAAGAAAAGTAAGTTGAATAGTGATAAGATTTGGAAAATATGGAAGAAAGGAAAGTTGAATAATGAAAAAAATATGGAAAATACAGAAGAAAATAGTGAATAGATATGGAAATTATGGAAGAAAAGTAAGTTGAATAGTGAAAAGATATGGAAAATATGGAAGAAAGGCAAGTTGAATAGTGATAGGATATGGACAATATGGCAGAAAAGTAAGTTGAATAGTGAAAAGATATGGAAATTATGGACGAAAAGTATGTTGAATTGTGAAATGATATGGAAAATGCGGAAGAAAAGTAGGTTGAATTGTGAAATAAGTTGAAAAATATGGACGAAAGGCAAGTTGAATAGTGATAAGATATGGAAATTATGGACGAAAAGTATGTTGAATTGTGAAATGATATGGAAAATGCGGAAGAAAAGTAGGTTGAATTGTGAAATAAGTTGAAAAATATGGACGAAAGGCAAGTTGAATAGTGATAAGATATGGACAATATGTAAGAAACGTCAGTTGAATAGCGAAATGATTTGAAAAATATGGAAGAAAAGTCAGTTGAATAGTGAAAAGATATGGAAAATATGGAAGAAAAGTAAGTTGAAAAGTGAAAAGATACGAAAATATGGAAGAAAAGTAAGTTGAATAGTGATAAGATTTGGAAAATATGGAAGAAAGGAAAGTTGAATAATGAAAAAAATATGGAAAATACAGAAGAAAATAGTGAATAGATATGGAAATTATGGAAGAAAAGTAAGTTGAATAGTGAAAAGATATGGAAAATATGGAAGAAAGGCAAGTTGAATAGTGATAGGATATGGACAATATGGCAGAAAAGTAAGTTGAATAGTGAAAAGATATGGAAATTATGGACGAAAAGTATGTTGAATTGTGAAATGATATGGAAAATGCGGAAGAAAAGTAGGTTGAATTGTGAAATAAGTTGAAAAATATGGACGAAAGGCAAGTTGAATAGTGATAAGATATGGAAATTATGGACGAAAAGTATGTTGAATTGTGAAATGATATGGAAAATGCGGAAGAAAAGTAGGTTGAATTGTGAAATAAGTTGAAAAATATGGACGAAAGGCAAGTTGAATAGTGATAAGATATGGAAATTATGGACGAAAAGTATGTTGAATTGTGAAATGATATGGAAAATGCGGAAGAAAAGTAGGTTGAATTGTGAAATAAGTTGAAAAATATGGACGAAAGGCAAGTTGAATAGTGATAAGATATGGACAATATGTAAGAAACGTCAGTTGAATAGCGAAATGATTTGAAAAATATGGAAGAAAAGTCAGTTGAATAGTGAAAAGATATGGAAAATATGGAAGAAAAGTAAGTTGAAAAGTGAAAAGATACGAAAATATGGAAGAAAAGTAAGTTGAATAGTGATAAGATTTGGAAAATATGGAAGAAAGGAAAGTTGAATAATGAAAAAAATATGGAAAATACAGAAGAAAATAGTGAATAGATATGGAAATTATGGAAGAAAAGTAAGTTGAATAGTGAAAAGATATGGACAATATGTAAGAAACGTCAGTTGAATAGCGAAATGATTTGAAAAATATGGAAGAAAAGTCAGTTGAATAGTGAAAAGATATGGAAATTATGGACGAAAAGTATGTTGAATTGTGAAATGATATGGAAAATGCGGAAGAAAAGTAGGTTGAATTGTGAAATAAGTTGAAAAATATGGACGAAAGGCAAGTTGAATAGTGATAAGATATGGAAATTATGGACGAAAAGTATGTTGAATTGTGAAATGATATGGAAAATGCGGAAGAAAAGTAGGTTGAATTGTGAAATAAGTTGAAAAATATGGACGAAAGGCAAGTTGAATAGTGATAAGATATGGAAATTATGGACGAAAAGTATGTTGAATTGTGAAATGATATGGAAAATGCGGAAGAAAAGTAGGTTGAATTGTGAAATAAGTTGAAAAATATGGACGAAAGGCAAGTTGAATAGTGATAAGATATGGACAATATGTAAGAAACGTCAGTTGAATAGCGAAATGATTTGAAAAATATGGAAGAAAAGTCAGTTGAATAGTGAAAAGATATGGAAAATATGGAAGAAAAGTAAGTTGAAAAGTGAAAAGATACGAAAATATGGAAGAAAAGTAAGTTGAATAGTGATAAGATTTGGAAAATTTTGGAAGAAAGGAAAGTTGAATAATGAAAAAAATATGGAAAATACAGAAGAAAATAGTGAATAGATATGGAAATTATGGAAGAAAAGTAAGTTGAATAGTGAAAAGATATGGACAATATGTAAGAAACGTCAGTTGAATAGCGAAATGATTTGAAAAATATGGAAGAAAAGTCAGTTGAATAGTGAAAAGATATGGAAATTATGGACGAAAAGTATGTTGAATTGTGAAATGATATGGAAAATGCGGAAGAAAAGTAGGTTGAATTGTGAAATAAGTTGAAAAATATGGACGAAAGGCAAGTTGAATAGTGATAAGATATGGAAATTATGGACGAAAAGTATGTTGAATTGTGAAATGATATGGAAAATGCGGAAGAAAAGTAGGTTGAATTGTGAAATAAGTTGAAAAATATGGACGAAAGGCAAGTTGAATAGTGATAAGATATGGAAATTATGGACGAAAAGTATGTTGAATTGTGAAATGATAAGGAAAATGCGGAAGAAAAGTAGGTTGAATTGTGAAATAAGTTGAAAAATATGGACGAAAGGCAAGTTGAATAGTGATAAGATATGGAAATTATGGACGAAAAGTATGTTGAATTGTGAAATGATATGGAAAATGCGGAAGAAAAGTAGGTTGAATTGTGAAATAAGTTGAAAAATATGGACGAAAGGCAAGTTGAATAGTGATAAGATATGGACAATATGTAAGAAACGTCAGTTGAATAGCGAAATGATTTGAAAAATATGGAAGAAAAGTCAGTTGAATAGTGAAAAGATATGGAAATTATGGACGAAAAGTATGTTGAATTGTGAAATGATATGGAAAATGCGGAAGAAAAGTAGGTTGAATTGTGAAATAAGTTGAAAAATATGGACGAAAGGCAAGTTGAATAGTGATAAGATATGGACAATATGTAAGAAACGTCAGTTGAATAGCGAAATGATTTGAAAAATATGGAAGAAAAGTCAGTTGAATAGTGAAAAGATATGGAAAATATGGAAGAAAAGTAAGTTGAAAAGTGAAAAGATACGAAAATATGGAAGAAAAGTAAGTTGAATAGTGATAAGATTTGGAAAATATGGAAGAAAGGAAAGTTGAATAATGAAAAAAATATGGAAAATACAGAAGAAAATAATGAATAGATATGGAAATTATGGAAGAAAATTAAGTTGAATAGTGAAAAGATATGGAAAATATGGAAGAAAGGCAAGTTGAATAGTGATAGGATATGGACAATATGGCAGAAAAGTAAGTTGAATAGTGAAAAGATATGGAAATTATGGACGAAAAGTATGTTGAATTGTGAAATGATATGGAAAATGCGGAAGAAAAGTAGGTTGAATTGTGAAATAAGTTGAAAAATATGGACGAAAGGCAAGTTGAATAGTGATAAGATATGGACAATATGTAAGAAACGTCAGTTGAATAGCGAAATGATTTGAAAAATATGGAAGAAAAGTCAGTTGAATAGTGAAAAGATATGGAAAATATGGAAGAAAAGTAAGTTGAAAAGTGAAAAGATACGAAAATATGGAAGAAAAGTAAGTTGAATAGTGATAAGATTTGGAAAATATGGAAGAAAGGAAAGTTGAATAATGAAAAAAATATGGAAAATACAGAAGAAAATAGTGAATAGATATGGAAATTATGGAAGAAAAGTAAGTTGAATAGTGAAAAGATATGGAAAATATGGAAGAAAGGCAAGTTGAATAGTGATAGGATATGGACAATATGGCAGAAAAGTAAGTTGAATAGTGAAAAGATATGGAAATTATGGACGAAAAGTATGTTGAATTGTGAAATGATATGGAAAATGCGGAAGAAAAGTAGGTTGAATTGTGAAATAAGTTGAAAAATATGGACGAAAGGCAAGTTGAATAGTGATAAGATATGGAAATTATGGACGAAAAGTATGTTGAATTGTGAAATGATATGGAAAATGCGGAAGAAAAGTAGGTTGAATTGTGAAATAAGTTGAAAATATGGACGAAAGGCAAGTTGAATAGTGATAAGATATGGAAATTATGGACGAAAAGTATGTTGAATTGTGAAATGATATGGAAAATGCGGAAGAAAAGTAGGTTGAATTGTGAAATAAGTTGAAAAATATGGACGAAAGGCAAGTTGAATAGTGATAAGATATGGACAATATGTAAGAAACGTCAGTTGAATAGCGAAATGATTTGAAAAATATGGAAGAAAAGTCAGTTGAATAGTGAAAAGATATGGAAAATATGGAAGAAAAGTAAGTTGAAAAGTGAAAAGATACGAAAATATGGAAGAAAAGTAAGTTGAATAGTGATAAGATTTGGAAAATATGGAAGAAAGGAAAGTTGAATAATGAAAAAAATATGGAAAATACAGAAGAAAATAGTGAATAGATATGGAAATTATGGAAGAAAAGTAAGTTGAATAGTGAAAAGATATGGAAATTATGGAAGAAAAGTAAGTTGAATAGTGAAAAGATTTGGAAAATACAGAAGAAAATATTTAAAAGATAGGGAAAATATGGAAGAAAGATAAGTTGAACACTGAAATGATTTGAAATATATGGAAGAAAAGTAAGTTGAATAGTGAAATGATATGGAAAATATGGAAGAAAATTAAGTTGAATAGTGAAAAGATATGAAAAATATGGAAGAAAGGTAAGTTGAATAGAGATAGGATATGGACAATATGGCAGAAAAGTAAGTTGAATAGTGAAAAGATATGGAAATTATGGACGAAAAGTATGTTGAATTGTGAAATGATATGGAAAATGCGGAAGAAAAGTAGGTTGAATTGTGAAATAAGTTGAAAAATATGGACGAAAGGCAAGTTGAATAGTGATAAGATATGGAAATTATGGACGAAAAGTATGTTGAATTGTGAAATGATATGGAAAATGCGGAAGAAAAGTAGGTTGAATTGTGAAATAAGTTGAAAAATATGGACGAAAGGCAAGTTGAATAGTGATAAGATATGGAAATTATGGACGAAAAGTATGTTGAATTGTGAAATGATATGGAAAATGCGGAAGAAAAGTAGGTTGAATTGTGAAATAAGTTGAAAAATATGGACGAAAGGCAAGTTGAATAGTGATAAGATATGGACAATATGTAAGAAACGTCAGTTGAATAGCGAAATGATTTGAAAAATATGGAAGAAAAGTCAGTTGAATAGTGAAAAGATATGGAAAATATGGAAGAAAAGTAAGTTGAAAAGTGAAAAGATACGAAAATATGGAAGAAAAGTAAGTTGAATAGTGATAAGATTTGGAAAATATGGAAGAAAGGAAAGTTGAATAATGAAAAAAATATGGAAAATACAGAAGAAAATAGTGAATAGATATGGAAATTATGGAAGAAAAGTAAGTTGAATAGTGAAAAGATATGGAAAATATGGAAGAAAGGCAAGTTGAATAGTGATAGGATATGGACAATATGGCAGAAAAGTAAGTTGAATAGTGAAAAGATATGGAAATTATGGACGAAAAGTATGTTGAATTGTGAAATGATATGGAAAATGCGGAAGAAAAGTAGGTTGAATTGTGAAATAAGTTGAAAAATATGGACGAAAGGAAAGTTGAATAGTGATAAGATATGGAAATTATGGACGAAAAGTATGTTGAATTGTGAAATGATATGGAAAATGCGGAAGAAAAGTAGGTTGAATTGTGAAATAAGTTGAAAAATATGGACGAAAGGCAAGTTGAATAGTGATAAGATATGGAAATTATGGACGAAAAGTATGTTGAATTGTGAAATGATATGGAAAATGCGGAAGAAAAGTAGGTTGAATTGTGAAATAAGTTGAAAAATATGGACGAAAGGCAAGTTGAATAGTGATAAGATATGGACAATATGTAAGAAACGTCAGTTGAATAGCGAAATGATTTGAAAAATATGGAAGAAAAGTCAGTTGAATAGTGAAAAGATATGGAAATTATGGACGAATAGTATGTTGAATTGTGAAATGATATGGAAAATGCGGAAGAAAAGTAGGTTGAATTGTGAAATAAGTTGAAAAATATGGACGAAAGGCAAGTTGAATAGTGATAAGATATGGAAATTATGGACGAAAAGTATGTTGAATTGTGAAATGATATGGAAAATGCGGAAGAAAAGTAGGTTGAATTGTGAAATAAGTTGAAAAATATGTACGAAAGGCAAGTTGAATAGTGATAAGATATGGAAATTATGGACGAAAAGTATGTTGAATTGTGAAATGATATGGAAAATGCGGAAGAAAAGTAGGTTGAATTGTGAAATAAGTTGAAAAATATGGACGAAAGGCAAGTTGAATAGTGATAAGATATGGACAATATGTAAGAAACGTCAGTTGAATAGCGAAATGATTTGAAAAATATGGAAGAAAAGTCAGTTGAATAGTGAAAAGATATGGAAAATATGGAAGAAAAGTAAGTTGAATAGTGAAAAGATATGAAAAATATGGAAGAAAGGTAAGTTGAATAGTGATAGGATATGGACAATATGGCAGAAAAGTAAGTTGAATAGTGAAAAGATATGGAAATTATGGACGAAAAGTATGTTGAATTGTGAAATGATATGGAAAATGCGGAAGAAAAGTAGGTTGAATTGTGAAATAAGTTGAAAAATATGGACGAAAGGCAAGTTGAATAGTGATAAGATATGGAAATTATGGACGAAAAGTATGTTGAATTGTGAAATGATATGGAAAATGCGGAAGAAAAGTAGGTTGAATTGTGAAATAAGTTGAAAAATATGGACGAAAGGCAAGTTGAATAGTGATAAGATATGGAAATTATGGACGAAAAGTATGTTGAATTGTGAAATGATATGGAAAATGCGGAAGAAAAGTAGGTTGAATTGTGAAATAAGTTGAAAAATATGGACGAAAGGCAAGTTGAATAGTGATAAGATATGGAAATTATGGACGAAAAGTATGTTGAATTGTGAAATGATATGGAAAATGCGGAAGAAAAGTAGGTTGAATTGTGAAATAAGTTGAAAAATATGGACGAAAGGCAAGTTGAATAGTGATAAGATATGGACAATATGTAAGAAACGTCAGTTGAATAGCGAAATGATTTGAAAAATATGGAAGAAAAGTCAGTTGAATAGTGAAAAGATATGGAAAATATGGAAGAAAAGTAAGTTGAAAAGTGAAAAGATACGAAAATATGGAAGAAAAGTAAGTTGAATAGTGATAAGATTTGGAAAATATGGAAGAAAGGAAAGTTGAATAATGAAAAAAATATGGAAAATACAGAAGAAAATAGTGAATAGATATGGAAATTATGGAAGAAAAGTAAGTTGAATAGTGAAAAGATATGGAAAATATGGAAGAAAGGCAAGTTGAATAGTGATAGGATATGGACAATATGGCAGAAAAGTAAGTTGAATAGTGAAAAGATATGGAAATTATGGACGAAAAGTATGTTGAATTGTGAAATGATATGGAAAATGCGGAAGAAAAGTAGGTTGAATTGTGAAATAAGTTGAAAAATATGGACGAAAGGCAAGTTGAATAGTGATAAGATATGGAAATTATGGACGAAAAGTATGTTGAATTGTGAAATGATATGGAAAATGCGGAAGAAAAGTAGGTTGAATTGTGAAATAAGTTGAAAAATATGGACGAAAGGCAAGTTGAATAGTGATAAGATATGGAAATTATGGACGAAAAGTATGTTGAATTGTGAAATGATATGGAAAATGCGGAAGAAAAGTAGGTTGAATTGTGAAATAAGTTGAAAAATATGGACGAAAGGCAAGTTGAATAGTGATAAGATATGGACAATATGTAAGAAACGTCAGTTGAATAGCGAAATGATTTGAAAAATATGGAAGAAAAGTCAGTTGAATAGTGAAAAGATATGGAAATTATGGACGAAAAGTATGTTGAATTGTGAAATGATATGGAAAATGCGGAAGAAAAGTAGGTTGAATTGTGAAATAAGTTGAAAAATATGGACGAAAGGCAAGTTGAATAGTGATAAGATATGGAAATTATGGACGAAAAGTATGTTGAATTGTGAAATGATATGGAAAATGCGGAAGAAAAGTAGGTTGAATTGTGAAATAAGTTGAAAAATATGGACGAAAGGCAAGTTGAATAGTGATAAGATATGGACAATATGTAAGAAACGTCAGTTGAATAGCGAAATGATTTGAAAAATATGGAAGAAAAGTAGGTTGAATAGTGAAAAGATATGGAAATTATGGACGAAAAGTATGTTGAATTGTGAAATGATATGGAAAATGCGGAAGAAAAGTAGGTTGAATTGTGAAATAAGTTGAAAAATATGGACGAAAGGCAAGTTGAATAGTGATAAGATATGGAAATTATGGACGAAAAGTATGTTGAATTGTGAAATGATATGGAAAATGCGGAAGAAAAGTAGGTTGAATTGTGAAATAAGTTGAAAAATATGGACGAAAGGCAAGTTGAATAGTGATAAGATATGGAAATTATGGACGAAAAGTATGTTGAATTGTGAAATGATATGGAAAATATGGAAGAAAATTAAGTTGAATAGTGAAAAGATATGAAAAATATGGAAGAAAGGTAAGTTGAATAGTGATAGGATATGGACAATATGGCAGAAAAGTAAGTTGAATAGTGAAAAGATATGGAAATTATGGACGAAAAGTATGTTGAATTGTGAAATGATATGGAAAATGCGGAAGAAAAGTAGGTTGAATTGTGAAATAAGTTGAAAAATATGGACGAAAGGCAAGTTGAATAGTGATAAGATATGGAAATTATGGACGAAAAGTATGTTGAATTGTGAAATGATATGGAAAATGCGGAAGAAAAGTAGGTTGAATTGTGAAATAAGTTGAAAAATATGGACGAAAGGCAAGTTGAATAGTGATAAGATATGGAAATTATGGACGAAAAGTATGTTGAATTGTGAAATGATATGGAAAATGCGGAAGAAAAGTAGGTTGAATTGTGAAATAAGTTGAAAAATATGGACGAAAGGCAAGTTGAATAGTGATAAGATATGGACAATATGTAAGAAACGTCAGTTGAATAGCGAAATGATTTGAAAAATATGGAAGAAAAGTCAGTTGAATAGTGAAAAGATATGGAAATTATGGACGAAAAGTATGTTGAATTGTGAAATGATATGGAAAATGCGGAAGAAAAGTAGGTTGAATTGTGAAATAAGTTGAAAAATATGGACGAAAGGCAAGTTGAATAGTGATAAGATATGGAAATTATGGACGAAAAGTATGTTGAATTGTGAAATGATATGGAAAATGCGGAAGAAAAGTAGGTTGAATTGTGAAATAAGTTGAAAAATATGGACGAAAGGCAAGTTGAATAGTGATAAGATATGGACAATATGTAAGAAACGTCAGTTGAATAGCGAAATGATTTGAAAAATATGGAAGAAAAGTAGGTTGAATAGTGAAAAGATATGGAAATTATGGACGAAAAGTATGTTGAATTGTGAAATGATATGGAAAATGCGGAAGAAAAGTAGGTTGAATTGTGAAATAAGTTGAAAAATATGGACGAAAGGCAAGTTGAATAGTGATAAGATATGGAAATTATGGACGAAAAGTATGTTGAATTGTGAAATGATATGGAAAATGCGGAAGAAAAGTAGGTTGAATTGTGAAATAAGTTGAAAAATATGGACGAAAGGCAAGTTGAATAGTGATAAGATATGGACAATATGTAAGAAACGTCAGTTGAATAGCGAAATGATTTGAAAAATATGGAAGAAAAGTCAGTTGAATAGTGAAAAGATATGGAAAATATGGAAGAAAAGTAAGTTGAAAAGTGAAAAGATACGAAAATATGGAAGAAAAGTAAGTTGAATAGTGATAAGATTTGGAAAATATGGAAGAAAGGAAAGTTGAATAATGAAAAAAATATGGAAAATACAGAAGAAAATAGTGAATAGATATGGAAATTATGGAAGAAAAGTAAGTTGAATAGTGAAAAGATATGGAAAATATGGAAGAAAGGCAAGTTGAATAGTGATAGGATATGGACAATATGGCAGAAAAGTAAGTTGAATAGTGAAAAGATATGGAAATTATGGACGAAAAGTATGTTGAATTGTGAAATGATATGGAAAATGCGGAAGAAAAGTAGGTTGAATTGTGAAATAAGTTGAAAAATATGGACGAAAGGCAAGTTGAATAGTGATAAGATATGGAAATTATGGACGAAAAGTATGTTGAATTGTGAAATGATATGGAAAATGCGGAAGAAAAGTAGGTTGAATTGTGAAATAAGTTGAAAAATATGGACGAAAGGCAAGTTGAATAGTGATAAGATATGGAAATTATGGACGAAAAGTATGTTGAATTGTGAAATGATATGGAAAATGCGGAAGAAAAGTAGGTTGAATTGTGAAATAAGTTGAAAAATATGGACGAAAGGCAAGTTGAATAGTGATAAGATATGGACAATATGTAAGAAACGTCAGTTGAATAGCGAAATGATTTGAAAAATATGGAAGAAAAGTCAGTTGAATAGTGAAAAGATATGGAAAATATGGAAGAAAAGTAAGTTGAAAAGTGAAAAGATACGAAAATATGGAAGAAAAGTAAGTTGAATAGTGATAAGATTTGGAAAATATGGAAGAAAGGAAAGTTGAATAATGAAAAAAATATGGAAAATACAGAAGAAAATAGTGAATAGATATGGAAATTATGGAAGAAAAGTAAGTTGAATAGTGAAAAGATATGGAAATTATGGAAGAAAAGTAAGTTGAATAGTGAAAAGATTTGGAAAATACAGAAGAAAATATTTAAAAGATAGGGAAAATATGGAAGAAAGATAAGTTGAACACTGAAATGATTTGAAATATATGGAAGAAAAGTAAGTTGAATAGTGAAATGATATGGAAAATATGGAAGAAAATTAAGTTGAATAGTGAAAAGATATGAAAAATATGGAAGAAAGGTAAGTTGAATAGTGATAGGATATGGACAATATGGCAGAAAAGTAAGTTGAATAGTGAAAAGATATGGAAATTATGGACGAAAAGTATGTTGAATTGTGAAATGATATGGAAAATGCGGAAGAAAAGTAGGTTGAATTGTGAAATAAGTTGAAAAATATGGACGAAAGGCAAGTTGAATAGTGATAAGATATGGAAATTATGGACGAAAAGTATGTTGAATTGTGAAATGATATGGAAAATGCGGAAGAAAAGTAGGTTGAATTGTGAAATAAGTTGAAAAATATGGACGAAAGGCAAGTTGAATAGTGATAAGATATGGAAATTATGGACGAAAAGTATGTTGAATTGTGAAATGATATGGAAAATGCGGAAGAAAAGTAGGTTGAATTGTGAAATAAGTTGAAAAATATGGACGAAAGGCAAGTTGAATAGTGATAAGATATGGACAATATGTAAGAAACGTCAGTTGAATAGCGAAATGATTTGAAAAATATGGAAGAAAAGTCAGTTGAATAGTGAAAAGATATGGAAAATATGGAAGAAAAGTAAGTGAAAAGTGAAAAGATACGAAAATATGGAAGAAAAGTAAGTTGAATAGTGATAAGATTTGGAAAATATGGAAGAAAGGAAAGTTGAATAATGAAAAAAATATGGAAAATACAGAAGAAATAGTGAATAGATATGGAAATTATGGACGAAAAGTAAGTTGAATAGTGAAAAGATATGGAAAATATGGAAGAAAGGCAAGTTGAATAGTGATAGGATATGGACAATATGGCAGAAAAGTAAGTTGAATAGTGAAAAGATATGGAAATTATGGACGAAAAGTATGTTGAATTGTGAAATGATATGGAAAATGCGGAAGAAAAGTAGGTTGAATTGTGAAATAAGTTGAAAAATATGGACGAAAGGCAAGTTGAATAGTGATAAGATATGGAAATTATGGACGAAAAGTATGTTGAATTGTGAAATGATATGGAAAATGCGGAGAAAAGTAGGTTGAATTGTGAAATAAGTTGAAAAATATGGACGAAAGGCAAGTTGAATAGTGATAAGATATGGACAATATGTAAGAAACGTCAGTTGAATAGCGAAATGATTTGAAAAATATGGAAGAAAAGTCAGTTGAATAGTGAAAAGATATGGAAAATATGGAAGAAAAGTAAGTTGAAAAGTGAAAAGATACGAAAATATGGAAGAAAAGTAAGTTGAATAGTGATAAGATTTGGAAAATATGGAAGAAAGGAAAGTTGAATAATGAAAAAAATATGGAAAATACAGAAGAAAATAGTGAATAGATATGGAAATTATGGAAGAAAAGTATGTTGAATAGTGAAAAGATATGGAAATTATGGAAGAAAAGTAAGTTGAATAGTGAAAAGATTTGGAAAATACAGAAGAAAATATTTAAAAAGATAGGGAAAATATGGAAGAAAGATAAGTTGAACACTGAAATGATTTGAAATATATGGAAGAAAAGTAAGTTGATAGTGAAATGATATGGAAAATATGGAAGAAAATTAAGTTGAATAGTGAAAAGATATGAAAAATATGGAAGAAAGGTAAGTTGAATAGTGATAGGATATGGACAATATGGCAGAAAAGTAAGTTGAATGGTGAAAAGATATGGAAATTATGGACGAAAAGTATGTTGAATTGTGAAATGATATGGAAAATGCGGAAGAAAGTAGGTTGAATTGTGAAATAAGTTGAAAAATATGGACGAAAGGCAAGTTGAATAGTGATAAGATATGGAAATTATGGACGAAAAGTATGTTGAATTGTGAAATGATATGGAAAATGCGGAAGAAAAGTAGGTTGAATTGTGAAAATAAGTTGAAAAATATGGACGAAAGGCCAAGTTGAATAGTGATAAGATATGGAAATATGGACGAAAAGTATGTTGAATTGTGAAATGATATGGAAAATGCGGAAGAAAAGTAGTTGAATTGTGAAATAAGTTGAAAAATATGGACGAAAGGCAAGTTGAATAGTGATAAGATATGGACAATATGTAAGAAACGTCAGTTGAATAGCGAAATGATTTGAAAAATATGGAAGAAAAGTCAGTTGAATAGTGAAAAGATATGGAAATTATGGACGAAAAGTATGTTGAATTGTGAAATGATATGGAAAATGCGGAAGAAAAGTAGGTTGAATTGTGAAATAAGTTGAAAAATATGGACGAAAGGCAAGTTGAATAGTGATAAGATATGGACAATATGTAAGAAACGTCAGTTGAATAGCGAAATGATTTGAAAAATATGGAAGAAAAGTCAGTTGAATAGTGAAAAGATATGGAAAATATGGAAGAAAAGTAAGTTGAAAAGTGAAAAGATACGAAAATATGGAAGAAAAGTAAGTTGAATAGTGATAAGATTTGGAAAATATGGAAGAAAGGAAAGTTGAATAATGAAAAAAATATGGAAAATACAGAAGAAAATAGTGAATAGATATGGAAATTATGGAAGAAAAGTAAGTTGAATAGTGAAAAGATATGGAAAATATGGAAGAAAGGCAAGTTGAATAGTGATAGGATATGGACAATATGGCAGAAAAGTAAGTTGAATAGTGAAAAGATATGGAAATTATGGACGAAAAGTATGTTGAATTGTGAAATGATATGGAAAATGCCGGAAGTTAAAATAGGTTGAATTGTGAAATAAGTTGAAAAATATGGACGAAAGGCAAGTTGAATAGTGATAAGATATGGAAATTATGGACGAAAAGTATGTTGAATTGTGAAATGATATGGAAAATGCGGAAGAAAAGTAGGTTGAATTGTGAAATAAGTTGAAAAATATGGACGAAAGGCAAGTTGAATAGTGATAAGATATGGAAATTATGGACGAAAAGTATGTTGAATTGTGAAATGATATGGAAAATGCGGAAGAAAAGTAGGTTGAATTGTGAAATAAGTTGAAAAATATGGACGAAAGGCAAGTTGAATAGTGATAAGATATGGACAATATGTAAGAAACGTCAGTTGAATAGCGAAATGATTTGAAAAATATGGAAGAAAAGTCAGTTGAATAGTGAAAAGATATGGAAAATATGGAAGAAAAGTAAGTTGAAAAGTGAAAAGATACGAAAATATGGAAGAAAAGTAAGTTGAATAGTGATAAGATTTGGAAAATATGGAAGAAAGGAAAGTTGAATAATGAAAAAAATATGGAAAATACAGAAGAAAATAGTGAATAGATATGGAAATTATGGAAGAAAAGTAAGTTGAATAGTGAAAAGATATGGAAAATATGGAAGAAAGGCAAGTTGAATAGTGATAGGATATGGACAATATGGCAGAAAAGTAAGTTGAATAGTGAAAAGATATGGAAATTATGGACGAAAAGTATGTTGAATTGTGAAATGATATGGAAAATGCGGAAGAAAAGTAGGTTGAATTGTGAAATAAGTGAAAAATATGGACGAAAGGCAAGTTGAATAGTGATAAGATATGGACAATATGTAAGAAACGTCAGTTGAATAGTGATTTGAAAAATATGGAAGAAAAGTCAGTTGAATAGTGAAAAGATATGGAAATTATGGACGAAAAGTATGTTGAATTGTGAAATGATATGGAAAATGCGGAAGAAAAGTAGGTTGAATTGTGAAATAAGTTGAAAAATATGGACGAAAGGCAAGTTGAATAGTGATAAGATATGGACAATATGTAAGAAACGTCAGTTGAATAGCGAAATGATTTGAAAAATATGGAAGAAAAGTCAGTTGAATAGTGAAAAGATATGGAAAATATGGAAGAAAAGTAAGTTGAAAAGTGAAAAGATACGAAAATATGGAAGAAAAGTAAGTTGAATAGTGATAAGATTTGGAAAATATGGAAGAAAGGAAAGTTGAATAATGAAAAAAATATGGAAAATACAGAAGAAAATAGTGAATAGATATGGAAATTATGGAAGAAAATTAAGTTGAATAGTGAAAAGATATGGAAAATATGGAAGAAAGGCAAGTTGAATAGTGATAGGATATGGACAATATGGCAGAAAAGTAAGTTGAATAGTGAAAAGATATGGAAATTATGGACGAAAAGTATGTTGAATTGTGAAATGATATGGAAAATGCGGAAGAAAAGTAGGTTGAATTGTGAAATAAGTTGAAAAATATGGACGAAAGGCAAGTTGAATAGTGATAAGATATGGACAATATGTAAGAAACGTCAGTTGAATAGCGAAATGATTTGAAAAATATGGAAGAAAAGTCAGTTGAATAGTGAAAAGATATGGAAAATATGGAAGAAAAGTAAGTTGAAAAGTGAAAAGATACGAAAATATGGAAGAAAAGTAAGTTGAATAGTGATAAGATTTGGAAAATATGGAAGAAAGGAAAGTTGAATAATGAAAAAAATATGGAAAATACAGAAGAAAATAGTGAATAGATATGGAAATTATGGAAGAAAAGTAAGTTGAATAGTGAAAAGATATGGAAAATATGGAAGAAAGGCAAGTTGAATAGTGATAGGATATGGACAATATGGCAGAAAAGTAAGTTGAATAGTGAAAAGATATGGAAATTATGGACGAAAAGTATGTTGAATTGTGAAATGATATGGAAAATGCGGAAGAAAAGTAGGTTGAATTGTGAAATAAGTTGAAAAATATGGACGAAAGGCAAGTTGAATAGTGATAAGATATGGAAATTATGGACGAAAAGTATGTTGAATTGTGAAATGATATGGAAAATGCGGAAGAAAAGTAGGTTGAATTGTGAAATAAGTTGAAAAATATGGACGAAAGGCAAGTTGAATAGTGATAAGATATGGAAATTATGGACGAAAAGTATGTTGAATTGTGAAATGATATGGAAAATGCGGAAGAAAAGTAGGTTGAATTGTGAAATAAGTTGAAAAATATGGACGAAAGGCAAGTTGAATAGTGATAAGATATGGACAATATGTAAGAAACGTCAGTTGAATAGCGAAATGATTTGAAAAATATGGAAGAAAAGTCAGTTGAATAGTGAAAAGATATGGAAAATATGGAAGAAAAGTAAGTTGAAAAGTGAAAAGATACGAAAATATGGAAGAAAAGTAAGTTGAATAGTGATAAGATTTGGAAAATATGGAAGAAAGGAAAGTTGAATAATGAAAAAAATATGGAAAATACAGAAGAAAATAGTGAATAGATATGGAAATTATGGAAGAAAAGTAAGTTGAATAGTGAAAAGATATGGAAATTATGGAAGAAAAGTAAGTTGAATAGTGAAAAGATTTGGAAAATACAGAAGAAAATATTTAAAAGATAGGGAAAATATGGAAGAAAGATAAGTTGAACACTGAAATGATTTGAAATATATGGAAGAAAAGTAAGTTGAATAGTGAAATGATATGGAAAATATGGAAGAAAATTAAGTTGAATAGTGAAAAGATATGAAAAATATGGAAGAAAGGTAAGTTGAATAGAGATAGGATATGGACAATATGGCAGAAAAGTAAGTTGAATAGTGAAAAGATATGGAAATTATGGACGAAAAGTATGTTGAATTGTGAAATGATATGGAAAATGCGGAAGAAAAGTAGGTTGAATTGTGAAATAAGTTGAAAAATATGGACGAAAGGCAAGTTGAATAGTGATAAGATATGGAAATTATGGACGAAAAGTATGTTGAATTGTGAAATGATATGGAAAATGCGGAAGAAAAGTAGGTTGAATTGTGAAATAAGTTGAAAAATATGGACGAAAGGCAAGTTGAATAGTGATAAGATATGGAAATTATGGACGAAAAGTATGTTGAATTGTGAAATGATATGGAAAATGCGGAAGAAAAGTAGGTTGAATTGTGAAATAAGTTGAAAAATATGGACGAAAGGCAAGTTGAATAGTGATAAGATATGGACAATATGTAAGAAACGTCAGTTGAATAGCGAAATGATTTGAAAAATATGGAAGAAAAGTCAGTTGAATAGTGAAAAGATATGGAAAATATGGAGAAAAGTAAGTTGAAAAGTGAAAAGATACGAAAATATGGAAGAAAAGTAAGTTGAATAGTGATAAGATTTGGAAAATATGGAAGAAAGGAAAGTTGAATAATGAAAAAAATATGGAAAATACAGAAGAAAATAGTGAATAGATATGGAAATTATGGAAGAAAAGTAAGTTGAATAGTGAAAAGATATGGAAAATATGGAAGAAAGGCAAGTTGAATAGTGATAGGATATGGACAATATGGCAGAAAAGTAAGTTGAATAGTGAAAAGATATGGAAATTATGGACGAAAAGTATGTTGAATTGTGAAATGATATGGAAAATGCGGAAGAAAAGTAGGTTGAATTGTGAAATAAGTTGAAAAATATGGACGAAAGGCAAGTTGAATAGTGATAAGATATGGAAATTATGGACGAAAAGTATGTTGAATTGTGAAATGATATGGAAAATGCGGAAGAAAAGTAGGTTGAATTGTGAAATAAGTTGAAAAATATGGACGAAAGGCAAGTTGAATAGTGATAAGATATGGAAATTATGGACGAAAAGTATGTTGAATTGTGAAATGATATGGAAAATGCGGAAGAAAAGTAGGTTGAATTGTGAAATAAGTTGAAAAATATGGACGAAAGGCAAGTTGAATAGTGATAAGATATGGACAATATGTAAGAAACGTCAGTTGAATAGCGAAATGATTTGAAAAATATGGAAGAAAAGTCAGTTGAATAGTGAAAAGATATGGAAAATATGGAAGAAAAGTAAGTTGAAAAGTGAAAAGATACGAAAATATGGAAGAAAAGTAAGTTGAATAGTGATAAGATTTGGAAAATATGGAAGAAAGGAAAGTTGAATAATGAAAAAAATATGGAAAATACAGAAGAAAATAGTGAATAGATATGGAAATTATGGAAGAAAAGTAAGTTGAATAGTGAAAAGATATGGAAATTATGGAAGAAAAGTAAGTTGAATAGTGAAAAGATTTGGAAAATACAGAAGAAAATATTTAAAAGATAGGGAAAATATGGAAGAAAGATAAGTTGAACACTGAAATGATTTGAAATATATGGAAGAAAAGTAAGTTGAATAGTGAAATGATATGGAAAATATGGAAGAAAATTAAGTTGAATAGTGAAAAGATATGAAAAATATGGAAGAAAGGTAAGTTGAATAGAGATAGGATATGGACAATATGGCAGAAAAGTAAGTTGAATAGTGAAAAGATATGGAAATTATGGACGAAAAGTATGTTGAATTGTGAAATGATATGGAAAATGCGGAAGAAAAGTAGGTTGAATTGTGAAATAAGTTGAAAAATATGGACGAAAGGCAAGTTGAATAGTGATAAGATATGGAAATTATGGACGAAAAGTATGTTGAATTGTGAAATGATATGGAAAATGCGGAAGAAAAGTAGGTTGAATTGTGAAATAAGTTGAAAAATATGGACGAAAGGCAAGTTGAATAGTGATAAGATATGGAAATTATGGACGAAAAGTATGTTGAATTGTGAAATGATATGGAAAATGCGGAAGAAAAGTAGGTTGAATTGTGAAATAAGTTGAAAAATATGGACGAAAGGCAAGTTGAAAAGTGATAAGATATGGACAATATGTAAGAAACGTCAGTTGAATAGCGAAATGATTTGAAAAATATGGAAGAAAAGTCAGTTGAATAGTGAAAAGATATGGAAAATATGGAGAAAAGTAAGTTGAAAAGTGAAAAGATACGAAAATATGGAAGAAAAGTAAGTTGAATAGTGATAAGATTTGGAAAATATGGAAGAAAGGAAAGTTGAATAATGAAAAAAATATGGAAAATACAGAAGAAAATAGTGAATAGATATGGAAATTATGGAAGAAAAGTAAGTTGAATAGTGAAAAGATATGGAAAATATGGAAGAAAGGCAAGTTGAATAGTGATAGGATATGGACAATATGGCAGAAAAGTAAGTTGAATAGTGAAAAGATATGGAAATTATGGACGAAAAGTATGTTGAATTGTGAAATGATATGGAAAATGCGGAAGAAAAGTAGGTTGAATTGTGAAATAAGTTGAAAAATATGGACGAAAGGCAAGTTGAATAGTGATAAGATATGGAAATTATGGACGAAAAGTATGTTGAATTGTGAAATGATATGGAAAATGCGGAAGAAAAGTAGGTTGAATTGTGAAATAAGTTGAAAAATATGGACGAAAGGCAAGTTGAATAGTGATAAGATATGGAAATTATGGACGAAAAGTATGTTGAATTGTGAAATGATATGGAAAATGCGGAAGAAAAGTAGGTTGAATTGTGAAATAAGTTGAAAAATATGGACGAAAGGCAAGTTGAATAGTGATAAGATATGGACAATATGTAAGAAACGTCAGTTGAATAGCGAAATGATTTGAAAAATATGGAAGAAAAGTCAGTTGAATAGTGAAAAGATATGGAAATTATGGACGAAAAGTATGTTGAATTGTGAAATGATATGGAAAATGCGGAAGAAAAGTAGGTTGAATTGTGAAATAAGTTGAAAAATATGGACGAAAGGCAAGTTGAATAGTGATAAGATATGGAAATTATGGACGAAAAGTATGTTGATTTGTGAAATGATATGGAAAATGCGGAAGAAAAGTAGGTTGAATTGTGAAATAAGTTGAAAAATATGTACGAAAGGCAAGTTGAATAGTGATAAGATATGGAAATTATGGACGAAAAGTATGTTGAATTGTGAAATGATATGGAAAATGCGGAAGAAAAGTAGGTTGAATTGTGAAATAAGTTGAAAAATATGGACGAAAGGCAAGTTGAATAGTGATAAGATATGGACAATATGTAAGAAACGTCAGTTGAATAGCGAAATGATTTGAAAAATATGGAAGAAAAGTCAGTTGAATAGTGAAAAGATATGGAAAATATGGAAGAAAAGTAAGTTGAATAGTGAAAAGATATGAAAAATATGGAAGAAAGGTAAGTTGAATAGTGATAGGATATGGACAATATGGCAGAAAAGTAAGTTGAATAGTGAAAAGATATGGAAAGTATGGACGAAAAGTATGTTGAATTGTGAAATGATATGGAAAATGCGGAAGAAAAGTAGGTTGAATTGTGAAATAAGTTGAAAAATATGGACGAAAGGCAAGTTGAATAGTGATAAGATATGGAAATTATGGACGAAAAGTATGTTGAATTGTGAAATGATATGGAAAATGCGGAAGAAAAGTAGGTTGAATTGTGAAATAAGTTGAAAAATATGGACGAAAGGCAAGTTGAATAGTGATAAGATATGGAAATTATGGACGAAAAGTATGTTGAATTGTGAAATGATATGGAAAATGCGGAAGAAAAGTAGGTTGAATTGTGAAATAAGTTGAAAAATATGGACGAAAGGCAAGTTGAATAGTGATAAGATATGGAAATTATGGACGAAAAGTATGTTGAATTGTGAAATGATATGGAAAATGCGGAAGAAAAGTAGGTTGAATTGTGAAATAAGTTGAAAAATATGGACGAAAGGCAAGTTGAATAGTGATAAGATATGGACAATATGTAAGAAACGTCAGTTGAATAGCGAAATGATTTGAAAAATATGGAAGAAAAGTCAGTTGAATAGTGAAAAGATATGGAAAATATGGAAGAAAAGTAAGTTGAAAAGTGAAAAGATACGAAAATATGGAAGAAAAGTAAGTTGAATAGTGATAAGATTTGGAAAATATGGAAGAAAGGAAAGTTGAATAATGAAAAAAATATGGAAAATACAGAAGAAAATAGTGAATAGATATGGAAATTATGGAAGAAAAGTAAGTTGAATAGTGAAAAGATATGGAAAATATGGAAGAAAGGCAAGTTGAATAGTGATAGGATATGGACAATATGGCAGAAAAGTAAGTTGAATAGTGAAAAGATATGGAAATTATGGACGAAAAGTATGTTGAATTGTGAAATGATATGGAAAATGCGGAAGAAAAGTAGGTTGAATTGTGAAATAAGTTGAAAAATATGGACGAAAGCCAAGTTGAATAGTGATAAGATATGGAAATTATGGACGAAAAGTATGTTGAATTGTGAAATGATATGGAAAATGCGGAAGAAAAGTAGGTTGAATTGTGAAATAAGTTGAAAAATATGGACGAAAGGCAAGTTGAATAGTGATAAGATATGGAAATTATGGACGAAAAGTATGTTGAATTGTGAAATGATATGGAAAATGCGGAAGAAAAGTAGGTTGAATTGTGAAATAAGTTGAAAAATATGGACGAAAGGCAAGTTGAATAGTGATAAGATATGGACAATATGTAAGAAACGTCAGTTGAATAGCGAAATGATTTGAAAAATATGGAAGAAAAGTCAGTTGAATAGTGAAAAGATATGGAAATTATGGACGAAAAGTATGTTGAATTGTGAAATGATATGGAAAATGCGGAAGAAAAGTAGGTTGAATTGTGAAATAAGTTGAAAAATATGGACGAAAGGCAAGTTGAATAGTGATAAGATATGGAAATTATGGACGAAAAGTATGTTGAATTGTGAAATGATATGGAAAATGCGGAAGAAAAGTAGGTTGAATTGTGAAATAAGTTGAAAAATATGGACGAAAGGCAAGTTGAATAGTGATAAGATATGGAAATTATGGACGAAAAGTATGTTGAATTGTGAAATGATATGGAAAATGCGGAAGAAAAGTAGGTTGAATTGTGAAATAAGTTGAAAAATATGGACGAAAGGCAAGTTGAATAGTGATAAGATATGGAAATTATGGACGAAAAGTATGTTGAATTGTGAAATGATATGGAAAATGCGGAAGAAAAGTAGGTTGAATTGTGAAATAAGTTGAAAAATATGGACGAAAGGCAAGTTGAATAGTGATAAGATATGGACAATATGTAAGAAACGTCAGTTGAATAGCGAAATGATTTGAAAAATATGGAAGAAAAGTCAGTTGAATAGTGAAAAGATATGGAAATTATGGACGAAAAGTATGTTGAATTGTGAAATGATATGGAAAATGCGGAAGAAAAGTAGGTTGAATTGTGAAATAAGTTGAAAAATATGGACGAAAGGCAAGTTGAATAGTGATAAGATATGGAAATTATGGACGAAAAGTATGTTGAATTGTGAAATGATATGGAAAATGCGGAAGAAAAGTAGGTTGAATTGTGAAATAAGTTGAAAAATATGGACGAAAGGCAAGTTGAATAGTGATAAGATATGGACAATATGTAAGAAACGTCAGTTGAATAGCGAAATGATTTGAAAAATATGGAAGAAAAGTCAGTTGAATAGTGAAAAGATATGGAAATTATGGACGAAAAGTATGTTGAATTGTGAAATGATATGGAAAATGCGGAAGAAAAGTAGGTTGAATTGTGAAATAAGTTGAAAAATATGGACGAAAGGCAAGTTGAATAGTGATAAGATATGGACAATATGTAAGAAACGTCAGTTGAATAGCGAAATGATTTGAAAAATATGGAAGAAAAGTAAGTTGAAAAGTGAAAAGATACGAAAATATGGAAGAAAAGTAAGTTGAATAGTGATAAGATTTGGAAAATATGGAAGAAAGGAAAGTTGAATAATGAAAAAAATATGGAAAATACAGAAGAAAATAGTGAATAGATATGGAAATTATGGAAGAAAAGTAAGTTGAATAGTGAAAAGATATGGAAAATATGGAAGAAAGGCAAGTTGAATAGTGATAGGATATGGACAATATGGCAGAAAAGTAAGTTGAATAGTGAAAAGATATGGAAATTATGGACGAAAAGTATGTTGAAATGTGAAATGATATGGAAAATGCGGAAGAAAAGTAGGTTGAATTGTGAAATAAGTTGAAAAATATGGACGAAAGGCAAGTTGAATAGTGATAAGATATGGAAATTATGGACGAAAAGTATGTTGAATTGTGAAATGATATGGAAAATGCGGAAGAAAAGTAGGTTGAATTGTGAAATAAGTTGAAAAATATGGACGAAAGGCAAGTTGAATAGTGATAAGATATGGACAATATGTAAGAAACGTCAGTTGAATAGCGAAATGATTTGAAAAATATGGAAGAAAAGTCAGTTGAATAGTGAAAAGATATGGAAAATATGGAAGAAAAGTAAGTTGAAAAGTGAAAAGATACGAAAATATGGAAGAAAAGTAAGTTGAATAGTGATAAGATTTGGAAAATATGGAAGAAAGGAAAGTTGAATAATGAAAAAAATATGGAAAATACAGAAGAAAATAGTGAATAGATATGGAAATTATGGAAGAAAAGTAAGTTGAATAGTGAAAAGATATGGAAAATATGGAAGAAAGGCAAGTTGAATAGTGATAGGATATGGACAATATGGCAGAAAAGTAAGTTGAATAGTGAAAAGATATGGAAATTATGGACGAAAAGTATGTTGAATTGTGAAATGATATGGAAAATGCGGAAGAAAAGTAGGTTGAATTGTGAAATAAGTTGAAAAATATGGACGAAAGGCAAGTTGAATAGTGATAAGATATGGAAATTATGGACGAAAAGTATGTTGAATTGTGAAATGATATGGAAAATGCGGAAGAAAAGTAGGTTGAATTGTGAAATAAGTTGAAAAATATGGACGAAAGGCAAGTTGAATAGTGATAAGATATGGAAATTATGGACGAAAAGTATGTTGAATTGTGAAATGATATGGAAAATGCGGAAGAAAAGTAGGTTGAATTGTGAAATAAGTTGAAAAATATGGACGAAAGGCAAGTTGAATAGTGATAAGATATGGACAATATGTAAGAAACGTCAGTTGAATAGCGAAATGATTTGAAAAATATGGAAGAAAAGTCAGTTGAATAGTGAAAAGATATGGAAAATATGGAAGAAAAGTAAGTTGAATAGTGATAAGATTTGGAAAATATGGAAGAAAGGAAAGTTGAATAATGAAAAAAATATGGAAAATACAGAAGAAAATAGTGAATAGATATGGAAATTATGGAAGAAAAGTAAGTTGAATAGTGAAAAGATATGGAAATTATGGAAGAAAAGTAAGTTGAATAGTGAAAAGATTTGGAAAATACAGAAGAAAATATTTAAAAGATAGGGAAAATATGGAAGAAAGATAAGTTGAACACTGAAATGATTTGAAATATATGGAAGAAAAGTAAGTTGAATAGTGAAATGATATGGAAAATATGGAAGAAAATTAAGTTGAATAGTGAAAAGATATGAAAAATATGGAAGAAAGGTAAGTTGAATAGTGATAGGATATGGACAATATGACAGAAAAGTAAGTTGAATAGTGAAAAGATATGGAAATTATGGACGAAAAGTATGTTGAATTGTGAAATGATATGGAAAATGCGGAAGAAAAGTAGGTTGAATTGTGAAATAAGTTGAAAAATATGGACGAAAGGCAAGTTGAATAGTGATAAGATATGGAAATTATGGACGAAAAGTATGTTGAATTGTGAAATGATATGGAAAATGCGGAAGAAAAGTAGGTTGAATTGTGAAATAAGTTGAAAAATATGGACGAAAGGCAAGTTGAATAGTGATAAGATATGGAAATTATGGACGAAAAGTATGTTGAATTGTGAAATGATATGGAAAATGCGGAAGAAAAGTAGGTTGAATTGTGAAATAAGTTGAAAAATATGGACGAAAGGCAAGTTGAATAGTGATAAGATATGGACAATATGTAAGAAACGTCAGTTGAATAGCGAAATGATTTGAAAAATATGGAAGAAAAGTCAGTTGAATAGTGAAAAGATATGGAAAATATGGAAGAAAAGTAAGTTGAAAAGTGAAAAGATACGAAAATATGGAAGAAAAGTAAGTTGAATAGTGATAAGATTTGGAAAATATGGAAGAAAGGAAAGTTGAATAATGAAAAAAATATGGAAAATACAGAAGAAAATAGTGAATAGATATGGAAATTATGGAAGAAAAGTAAGTTGAATAGTGAAAAGATATGGAAAATATGGAAGAAAGGCAAGTTGAATAGTGATAGGATATGGACAATATGGCAGAAAAGTAAGTTGAATAGTGAAAAGATATGGAAATTATGGACGAAAAGTATGTTGAATTGTGAAATGATATGGAAAATGCGGAAGAAAAGTAGGTTGAATTGTGAAATAAGTTGAAAAATATGGACGAAAGGCAAGTTGAATAGTGATAAGATATGGAAATTATGGACGAAAAGTATGTTGAATTGTGAAATGATATGGAAAATGCGGAAGAAAAGTAGGTTGAATTGTGAAATAAGTTGAAAAATATGGACGAAAGGCAAGTTGAATAGTGATAAGATATGGACAATATGTAAGAAACGTCAGTTGAATAGCGAAATGATTTGAAAAATATGGAAGAAAAGTCAGTTGAATAGTGAAAAGATATGGAAAATATGGAAGAAAAGTAAGTTGAAAAGTGAAAAGATACGAAAATATGGAAGAAAAGTAAGTTGAATAGTGATAAGATTTGGAAAATATGGAAGAAAGGAAAGTTGAATAATGAAAAAAATATGGAAAATACAGAAGAAAATAGTGAATAGATATGGAAATTATGGAAGAAAAGTAAGTTGAATAGTGAAAAGATATGGAAATTATGGAAGAAAAGTAAGTTGAATAGTGAAAAGATTTGGAAAATACAGAAGAAAATATTTAAAAGATAGGGAAAATATGGAAGAAAGATAAGTTGAACACTGAAATGATTTGAAATATATGGAAGAAAAGTAAGTTGAATAGTGAAATGATATGGAAAATATGGAAGAAAATTAAGTTGAATAGTGAAAAGATATGAAAAATATGGAAGAAAGGTAAGTTGAATAGTGATAGGATATGGACAATATGGCAGAAAAGTAAGTTGAATGGTGAAAAGATATGGAAATTATGGACGAAAAGTATGTTGAATTGTGAAATGATATGGAAAATGCGGAAGAAAAGTAGGTTGAATTGTGAAATAAGTTGAAAAATATGGACGAAAGGCAAGTTGAATAGTGATAAGATATGGAAATTATGGACGAAAAGTATGTTGAATTGTGAAATGATATGGAAAATGCGGAAGAAAAGTAGGTTGAATTGTGAAATAAGTTGAAAAATATGGACGAAAGGCAAGTTGAATAGTGATAAGATATGGAAATTATGGACGAAAAGTATGTTGAATTGTGAAATGATATGGAAAATGCGGAAGAAAAGTAGGTTGAATTGTGAAATAAGTTGAAAAATATGGACGAAAGGCAAGTTGAATAGTGATAAGATATGGACAATATGTAAGAAACGTCAGTTGAATAGCGAAATGATTGAAAATATGGAAGAAAAGTCAGTTGAATAGTGAAAAGTATGGAAATTATGGACGAAAAGTATGTTGAATTGTGAAATGATATGGAAAATGCGGAAGAAAAGTAGGTTGAATTGTGAAATAAGTTGAAAAATATGGACGAAAAGCAAGTTGAATAGTGATAAGATATGGACAATATGTAAGAAACGTCAGTTGAATAGCGAAATGATTTGAAAAATATGGAAGAAAAGTCAGTTGAATAGTGAAAAGATATGGAAAATATGGAAGAAAAGTAAGTTGAAAAGTGAAAAGATACGAAAATATGGAAGAAAAGTAAGTTGAATAGTGATAAGATTTGGAAAATATGGAAGAAAGGAAAGTTGAATAATGAAAAAATATGGAAAATACAGAAGAAAATAGTGAATAGATATGGAAATTATGGAAGAAAAGTAAGTTGAATAGTGAAAAGATATGGAAAATATGGAAGAAAGGCAAGTTGAATAGTGATAGGATATGGACAATATGGCAGAAAAGTAAGTTGAATAGTGAAAAGATATGGAAATTATGGACGAAAAGTATGTTGAATTGTGAAATGATATGGAAAATGCGGAAGAAAAGTAGGTTGAATTGTGAAATAAGTTGAAAAATATGGACGAAAGGCAAGTTGAATAGTGATAAGATATGGAAATTATGGACGAAAAGTATGTTGAATTGTGAAATGATATGGAAAATGCGGAAGAAAAGTAGGTTGAATTGTGAAATAAGTTGAAAAATATGGACGAAAGGCAAGTTGAATAGTGATAAGATATGGAAATTATGGACGAAAAGTATGTTGAATTGTGAAATGATATGGAAAATGCGGAAGAAAAGTAGGTTGAATTGTGAAATAAGTGAAAAATATGACGAAAGGCAAGTTGAATAGTGATAAGATATGGACAATATGTAAGAAACGTCAGTTGAATAGCGAAATGATTTGAAAAATATGGAAGAAAAGTCAGTTGAATAGTGAAAAGATATGGAAAATATGGAAGAAAAGTAAGTTGAAAAGTGAAAAGATACGAAAATATGGAAGAAAAGTAAGTTGAATAGTGATAAGATTTGGAAATATGGAAGAAAGGAAAGTTGAATAATGAAAAAAATATGGAAAATACACAAGAAAATAGTGAATAGATATGGAAATATGGAAGAAAAGTAAGTTGAATAGTGAAAAGATATGGAAATTATGGAAGAAAGGCAAGTTGAATAGTGATAGGATATGGACAATATGGCAGAAAAGTAAGTTGAATAGTGAAAAGATATGGAAATTATGGACGAAAAGTATGTTGAATTGTGAAATGATATGGAAAATGCGGAAGAAAGTAGGTTGAATTGTGAAATAAGTTGAAAAATATGGACGAAAGGCAAGTTGAATAGTGATAAGATATGGAAATTATGGACGAAAAGTATGTTGAATTGTGAAATGATATGGAAAATGCGGAAGAAAAGTAGGTTGAATTGTGAAATAAGTTGAAAAATATGGACGAAAGGCAAGTTGAATAGTGATAAGATATGGAAATTATGGACGAAAAGTATGTTGAATTGTGAAATGATATGGAAAATGCGGAAGAAAAGTAGGTTGAATTGTGAAATAAGTTTGAAAAATATGGACGAAAGGCAAGTTGAATAGTGATAAGATATGGAAATTATGGACGAAAAGTATGTTGAATTGTGAAATGATATGGAAAATGCGAAGAAAAGTAGGTTGAATTGTGAAATAAGTTGAAAAATATGGACGAAAGGCAAGTTGAATAGTGATAAGATATGGACAATATGTAAGAAACGTCAGTTGAATAGCGAAATGATTTGAAAAATATGGAAGAAAAGTCAGTTGAATAGTGAAAAGATATGGAAAATATGGAAGAAAAGTAAGTTGAAAAGTGAAAAGATACGAAAATATGGAAGAAAAGTAAGTTGAATAGTGATAAGATTTGGAAATATGGAAGAAAGGAAAGTTGAATAATGAAAAAATATGGAAAATACAGAAGAAAATAGTGAATAGATTTGGAAATTATGGAAGAAAAGTAAGTTGAATAGTGAAAAGATATGGAAAATATGGAAGAAAGGCAAGTTGAATAGTGATAGGATATGGACAATATGGCAGAAAAGTAAGTTGAATAGTGAAAAGATATGGAAATTATGGACGAAAAGTATGTTGAATTGTGAAATGATATGGAAAATGCGGAAGAAAAGTAGGTTGAATTGTGAAATAAGTTGAAAATATGGACGAAAGGCAAGTTGAATAGTGATAAGATATGGAAATTATGGACGAAAAGTATGTTGAATGTGAAATGATATGGAAAATGCGGAAGAAAAGTAGGTTGAATTGTGAAATAAGTTGAAAAATATGGACGAAAGGCAAGTTGAATAGTGATAAGATATGGACAATATGTAAGAAACGTCAGTTGAATAGCGAAATGATTTGAAAAATATGGAAGAAAAGTCAGTTGAATAGTGAAAAGATATGGAAAATATGGAAGAAAAGTAAGTTGAAAAGTGAAAAGATACGAAAATATGGAAGAAAAGTAAGTTGAATAGTGATAAGATTTGGAAAATATGGAAGAAAGGAAAGTTGAATAATGAAAAAAATATGGGAAAATACAGAAGAAAATAGTGATAGATATGGAAATTATGGAAGAAAAGTAAGTTGAATAGTGAAAAGATATGGAAAATATGGAAGAAAGGCAAGTTGAATAGTGATAGGATATGGACAATATGGCAGAAAAGTAAGTTGAATAGTGAAAAGATATGGAAATTATGGACGAAAAGTATGTTGAATTGTGAAATGATATGGAAAATGCGGAAGAAAAGTAGGTTGAATTGTGAAATAAGTTGAAAAATATGGACGAAAGGCAAGTTGAATAGTGATAAGGATATGGAAATTATGGACGAAAAGTATGTTGAATTGTGAAATGATATGGAAAATGCGGAAGAAAAGTAGTTGAATTGTGAAATAAGTTGAAAAATATGGACGAAAGGCAAGTTGAATAGTGATAAGATATGGAAATTATGGACGAAAAGTATGTTGAATTGTGAAATGATATGGAAAATGCGGAAGAAAAGTAGGTTGAATTGTGAAATAAGTTGAAAATATGGACGAAAGGCAAGTTGAATAGTGATAAGATATGGAAATTATGGACGAAAAGTATGTTGAATTGTGAAATGATATGGAAAATGCGGAAGAAAGTAGGTTGAATTGTGAAATAAGTTGAAAAATATGGACGAAAGGCAAGTTGAATAGTGATAAGATATGGACAATATGTAAGAAACGTCAGTTGAATAGCGAAATGATTTGAAAAATATGGAAGAAAAGTCAGTTGAATAGTGAAAAGATATGGAAAATATGGAAGAAAAGTAAGTTGAAAGTGAAAGATACGAAATATGGAAGAAAGTAAGTTGAATAGTGATAAGATTTGGAAAATATGGAAGAAAGGAAAGTTGAATAATGAAAAAATATGGAAAATACAGAAGAAAATAGTGAATAGATATGGAAATTATGGAAGAAAAGTAAGTTGAATAGTGAAAAGATATGGAAAATATGGAAGAAAGCAAGTTGAATAGTGATAGGGATATGGACAATATGGCAGAAAAGTAAGTTGAATAGTGAAAAGATATGGAAATTATGGACGAAAAGTATGTTGAATTGTGAAATGATATGGAAATGCGGAGAAAAGTAGGTTGAATTGTGAAATAAGTTGAAAAATATGGACGAAAGGCAAGTTGAATAGTGATAAGATATGGAAATTATGGACGAAAAGTATGTTGAATTGTGAAATGATATGGAAAATGCGGAAGAAAAGTAGGTTGAATTGTGAAATAAGTTGAAAAATATGGACGAAAGGCAAGTTGAATAGTGATAAGATATGGACAATATGTAAGAAACGTCAGTTGAATAGCGAAATGATTTGAAAAATATGGAAGAAAAGTCAGTTGAATAGTGAAAAGATATGGAAATTATGGACGAAAAGTATGTTGAATTGTGAAATGATATGGAAAATGCGGAAGAAAAGTAGGTTGAATTGTGAAATAAGTTGAAAAATATGGACGAAAGGCAAGTTGAATAGTGATAAGATATGGAAATTATGGACGAAAAGTATGTTGAATTGTGAAATGATATGGAAAATGCGGAAGAAAAGTAGGTTGAATTGTGAAATAAGTTGAAAAATATGGACGAAAGGCAAGTTGAATAGTGATAAGATATGGAAATTATGGACGAAAAGTATGTTGAATTGTGAAATGATATGGAAAATGCGGAAGAAAAGTAGGTTGAATTGTGAAATAAGTTGAAAATATGGACGAAAGGCAAGTTGAATAGTGATAAGATTTGGAAAATATGGAAGAAGGAAAGTTGAATAATGAAAAAAATATGGAAAATACAGAAGAAAATAGTGAATAGATATGGAAATTATGGAAGAAAAGTAAGTTGAATAGTGAAAAGATATGGAAATTATGGAAGAAAAGTAAGTTGAATAGTGAAAAGATTTGGAAAATACAGAAGAAAATATTTAAAAGATAGGGAAAATATGGAAGAAAGATAAGTTGAACACTGAAATGATTTGAAATATATGGAAGAAAAGTAAGTTGAATAGTGAAATGATATGGAAAATATGGAAGAAAATTAAGTTGAATAGTGAAAAGATATGAAAAATATGGAAGAAAGGTAAGTTGAACAGTGATAGGATATGGACAATATGGCAGAAAAGTAAGTTGAATAGTGAAAAGATATGGAAATTATGGACGAAAAGTATGTTGAATTGTGAAATGATATGGAAAATGCGGAAGAAAAGTAGGTTGAATTGTGAAATAAGTTGAAAAATATGGACGAAAGGCAAGTTGAATAGTGATAAGATATGGAAATTATGGACGAAAAGTATGTTGAATTGTGAAATGATATGGAAAATGCGGAAGAAAAGTAGGTTGAATTGTGAAATAAGTTGAAAAATATGGACGAAAGGCAAGTTGAATAGTGATAAGATATGGAAATTATGGACGAAAAGTATGTTGAATTGTGAAATGATATGGAAAATGCGGAAGAAAAGTAGGTTGAATTGTGAAATAAGTTGAAAAATATGGACGAAAGGCAAGTTGAATAGTGATAAGATATGGAAATTATGGACGAAAAGTATGTTGAATTGTGAAATGATATGGAAAATGCGGAAGAAAAGTAGGTTGAATTGTGAAATAAGTTGAAAAATATGGACGAAAGGCAAGTTGAATAGTGATAAGATATGGACAATATGTAAGAAACGTCAGTTGAATAGCGAAATGATTTGAAAAATATGGAAGAAAAGTCAGTTGAATAGTGAAAAGATATGGAAAATATGGAAGAAAAGTAAGTTGAAAAGTGAAAAGATACGAAAATATGGAAGAAAAGTAAGTTGAATAGTGATAAGATTTGGAAAATATGGAAGAAAGGAAAGTTGAATAATGAAAAAAATATGGAAAATACAGAAGAAAATAGTGAATAGATATGGAAATTATGGAAGAAAAGTAAGTTGAATAGTGAAAAGATATGGAAAATATGGAAGAAAGGCAAGTTGAATAGTGATAGGATATGGACAATATGGCAGAAAAGTAAGTTGAATAGTGAAAAGATATGGAAATTATGGACGAAAAGTATGTTGAATTGTGAAATGATATGGAAAATGCGGAAGAAAAGTAGGTTGAATTGTGAAATAAGTTGAAAAATATGGACGAAAGGCAAGTTGAATAGTGATAAGATATGGAAATTATGGACGAAAAGTATGTTGAATTGTGAAATGATATGGAAAATGCGGAAGAAAAGTAGGTTGAATTGTGAAATAAGTTGAAAAATATGGACGAAAGGCAAGTTGAATAGTGATAAGATATGGACAATATGTAAGAAACGTCAGTTGAATAGCGAAATGATTTGAAAAATATGGAAGAAAAGTCAGTTGAATAGTGAAAAGATATGGAAAATATGGAAGAAAAGTAAGTTGAAAAGTGAAAAGATACGAAAATATGGAAGAAAAGTAAGTTGAATAGTGATAAGATTTGGAAAATATGGAAGAAAGGAAAGTTGAATAATGAAAAAAATATGGAAAATACAGAAGAAAATAGTGAATAGATATGGAAATTATGGAAGAAAAGTAAGTTGAATAGTGAAAAGATATGGAAAATATGGAAGAAAGGCAAGTTGAATAGTGATAGGATATGGACAATATGGCAGAAAAGTAAGTTGAATAGTGAAAAGATATGGAAATTATGGACGAAAAGTATGTTGAATTGTGAAATGATATGGAAAATGCGGAAGAAAAGTAGGTTGAATTGTGAAATAAGTTGAAAAATATGGACGAAAGGCAAGTTGAATAGTGATAAGATATGGAAATTATGGACGAAAAGTATGTTGAATTGTGAAATGATATGGAAAATGCGGAAGAAAAGTAGGTTGAATTGTGAAATAAGTTGAAAAATATGGACGAAAGGCAAGTTGAATAGTGATAAGATATGGAAATTATGGACGAAAAGTATGTTGAATTGTGAAATGATATGGAAAATGCGGAAGAAAAGTAGGTTGAATTGTGAAATAAGTTGAAAAATATGGACGAAAGGCAAGTTGAATAGTGATAAGATATGGAAATTATGGACGAAAAGTATGTTGAATTGTGAAATGATATGGAAAATGCGGAAGAAAAGTAGGTTGAATTGTGAAATAAGTTGAAAAATATGGACGAAAGGCAAGTTGAATAGTGATAAGATATGGACAATATGTAAGAAACGTCAGTTGAATAGCGAAATGATTTGAAAAATATGGAAGAAAAGTCAGTTGAATAGTGAAAAGATATGGAAAATATGGAAGAAAAGTAAGTTGAAAAGTGAAAAGATACGAAAATATGGAAGAAAAGTAAGTTGAATAGTGATAAGATTTGGAAAATATGGAAGAAAGGAAAGTTGAATAATGAAAAAAATATGGAAAATACAGAAGAAAATAGTGAATAGATATGGAAATTATGGAAGAAAAGTAAGTTGAATAGTGAAAAGATATGGAAAATATGGAAGAAAGGCAAGTTGAATAGTGATAGGATATGGACAATATGGCAGAAAAGTAAGTTGAATAGTGAAAAGATATGGAAATTATGGACGAAAAGTATGTTGAATTGTGAAATGATATGGAAAATGCGGAAGAAAAGTAGGTTGAATTGTGAAATAAGTTGAAAAATATGGACGAAAGGCAAGTTGAATAGTGATAAGATATGGAAATTATGGACGAAAAGTATGTTGAATTGTGAAATGATATGGAAAATGCGGAAGAAAAGTAGGTTGAATTGTGAAATAAGTTGAAAAATATGGACGAAAGGCAAGTTGAATAGTGATAAGATATGGAAATTATGGACGAAAAGTATGTTGAATTGTGAAATGATATGGAAAATGCGGAAGAAAAGTAGGTTGAATTGTGAAATAAGTTGAAAAATATGGACGAAAGGCAAGTTGAATAGTGATAAGATATGGACAATATGTAAGAAACGTCAGTTGAATAGCGAAATGATTTGAAAAATATGGAAGAAAAGTCAGTTGAATAGTGAAAAGATATGGAAAATATGGAAGAAAAGTAAGTTGAAAAGTGAAAAGATACGAAAATATGGAAGAAAAGTAAGTTGAATAGTGATAAGATTTGGAAAATATGGAAGAAAGGAAAGTTGAATAATGAAAAAAATATGGAAAATACAGAAGAAAATAGTGAATAGATATGGAAATTATGGAAGAAAAGTAAGTTGAATAGTGAAAAGATATGGAAATTATGGAAGAAAAGTAAGTTGAATAGTGAAAAGATTTGGAAAATACAGAAGAAAATATTTAAAAGATAGGGAAAATATGGAAGAAAGATAAGTTGAACACTGAAATGATTTGAAATATATGGAAGAAAAGTAAGTTGAATAGTGAAATGATATGGAAAATATGGAAGAAAATTAAGTTGAATAGTGAAAAGATATGAAAAATATGGAAGAAAGGTAAGTTGAATAGTGATAGGATATGGACAATATGGCAGAAAAGTAAGTTGAATAGTGAAAAGATATGGAAATTATGGACGAAAAGTATGTTGAATTGTGAAATGATATGGAAAATGCGGAAGAAAAGTAGGTTGAATTGTGAAATAAGTTGAAAAATATGGACGAAAGGCAAGTTGAATAGTGATAAGATATGGAAATTATGGACGAAAAGTAAGTTGAAAAGTGAAAAGATACGAAAATATGGAAGAAAAGTAAGTTGAATAGTGATAAGATTTGGAAAATATGGAAGAAAGGAAAGTTGAATAATGAAAAAAATATGGAAAATACAGAAGAAAATAGTGAATAGATATGGAAATTATGGAAGAAAAGTAAGTTGAATAGTGAAAAGATATGGAAAATATGGAAGAAAGGCAAGTTGAATAGTGATAGGATATCAAGTTGAATAGTGATAGGATATGGACAATATGGCAGAAAAGTAAGTTGAATAGTGAAAAGATATGGAAATTATGGACGAAAAGTATGTTGAATTGTGAAATGATATGGAAAATGCGGAAGAAAAGTAGGTTGAATTGTGAAATAAGTTGAAAAATATGGAAGAAAGGCAAGTTGAATAGTGATAAGATATGGAAATTATGGACGAAAAGTATGTTGAATTGTGAAATGATATGGAAAATGCGGAAGAAAAGTAGGTTGAATTGTGAAATAAGTTGAAAAATATGGACGAAAGGCAAGTTGAATAGTGATAAGATATGGAAATTATGGACGAAAAGTATGTTGAATTGTGAAATGATATGGAAAATGCGGAAGAAAAGTAGGTTGAATTGTGAAATAAGTTGAAAAATATGGACGAAAGGCAAGTTGAATAGTGATAAGATATGGAAATTATGGACGAAAAGTATGTTGAATTGTGAAATGATATGGAAAATGCGGAAGAAAAGTAGGTTGAATTGTGAAATAAGTTGAAAAATATGGACGAAAGGCAAGTTGAATAGTGATAAGATATGGAAAATATGTAAGAAACGTCAGTTGAATAGCGAAATGATTTGAAAAATATGGAAGAAAAGTCAGTTGAATAGTGAAAAGATATGGAAAATATGGAAGAAAAGTAAGTTGAAAAGTGAAAAGATACGAAAATATGGAAGAAAAGTAAGTTGAATAGTGATAAGATTTGGAAAATATGGAAGAAAGGAAAGTTGAATAATGAAAAAAATATGGAAAATACAGAAGAAAATAGTGAATAGATATGGAAATTATGGAAGAAAAGTAAGTTGAATAGTGAAAAGATATGGAAATTATGGAAGAAAAGTAAGTTGAATAGTGAAAAGATTTGGAAAATACAGAAGAAAATATTTAAAAGATAGGGAAAATATGGAAGAAAGATAAGTTGAACACTTAAATGATTTGAAATATATGGAAGAAAAGTAAGTTGAATAGTGAAATGATATGGAAAATATGGAAGAAAATTAAGTTGAATAGTGAAAAGATATGAAAAATATGGAAGAAAGGTAAGTTGAATAGTGATAGGATATGGACAATATGGCAGAAAAGTAAGTTGAATAGTGAAAAGATATGGAAATTATGGACGAAAAGTATGTTGAATTGTGAAATGATATGGAAAATGCGGAAGAAAAGTAGGTTGAATTGTGAAATAAGTTGAAAAATATGGACGAAAGGCAAGTTGAATAGTGATAAGATATGGAAATTATGGACGAAAAGTAAGTTGAAAAGTGAAAAGATACGAAAATATGGAAGAAAAGTAAGTTGAATAGTGATAAGATTTGGAAAATATGGAAGAAAGGAAAGTTGAATAATGAAAAAAATATGGAAAATACAGAAGAAAATAGTGAATAGATATGGAAATTATGGAAGAAAAGTAAGTTGAATAGTGAAAAGATATGGAAAATATGGAAGAAAGGCAAGTTGAATAGTGATAGGATATGGACAATATGGCAGAAAAGTAAGTTGAATAGTGAAAAGATATGGAAATTATGGACGAAAAGTATGTTGAATTGTGAAATGATATGGAAAATGCGGAAGAAAAGTAGGTTGAATTGTGAAATAAGTTGAAAAATATGGACGAAAGGCAAGTTGAATAGTGATAAGATATGGAAATTATGGACGAAAAGTATGTTGAATTGTGAAATGATATGGAAAATGCGGAAGAAAAGTAGGTTGAATTGTGAAATAAGTTGAAAAATATGGACGAAAGGCAAGTTGAATAGTGATAAGATATGGAAATTATGGACGAAAAGTATGTTGAATTGTGAAATGATATGGAAAATGCGGAAGAAAAGTAGGTTGAATTGTGAAATAAGTTGAAAAATATGGACGAAAGGCAAGTTGAATAGTGATAAGATATGGAAATTATGGACGAAAAGTATGTTGAATTGTGAAATGATATGGAAAATGCGGAAGAAAAGTAGGTTGAATTGTGAAATAAGTTGAAAAATATGGACGAAAGGCAAGTTGAATAGTGATAAGATATGGACAATATGTAAGAAACGTCAGTTGAATAGCGAAATGATTTGAAAAATATGGAAGAAAAGTCAGTTGAATAGTGAAAAGATATGGAAAATATGGAAGAAAAGTAAGTTGAAAAGTGAAAAGATACGAAAATATGGAAGAAAAGTAAGTTGAATAGTGATAAGATTTGGAAAATATGGAAGAAAGGAAAGTTGAATAATGAAAAAAATATGGAAAATACAGAAGAAAATAGTGAATAGATATGGAAATTATGGAAGAAAAGTAAGTTGAATAGTGAAAAGATATGGAAAATATGGAAGAAAGGCAAGTTGAATAGTGATAGGATATGGACAATATGGCAGAAAAGTAAGTTGAATAGTGAAAAGATATGGAAATTATGGACGAAAAGTATGTTGAATTGTGAAATGATATGGAAAATGCGGAAGAAAAGTAGGTTGAATTGTGAAATAAGTTGAAAAATATGGACGAAAGGCAAGTTGAATAGTGATAAGATATGGAAATTATGGACGAAAAGTATGTTGAATTGTGAAATGATATGGAAAATGCGGAAGAAAAGTAGGTTGAATTGTGAAATAAGTTGAAAAATATGGACGAAAGGCAAGTTGAATAGTGATAAGATATGGAAATTATGGACGAAAAGTATGTTGAATTGTGAAATGATATGGAAAATGCGGAAGAAAAGTAGGTTGAATTGTGAAATAAGTTGAAAAATATGGACGAAAGGCAAGTTGAATAGTGATAAGATATGGACAATATGTAAGAAACGTCAGTTGAATAGCGAAATGATTTGAAAAATATGGAAGAAAAGTCAGTTGAATAGTGAAAAGATATGGAAAATATGGAAGAAAAGTAAGTTGAAAAGTGAAAAGATACGAAAATATGGAAGAAAAGTAAGTTGAATAGTGATAAGATTTGGAAAATATGGAAGAAAGGAAAGTTGAATAATGAAAAAAATATGGAAAATACAGAAGAAAATAGTGAATAGATATGGAAATTATGGAAGAAAAGTAAGTTGAATAGTGAAAAGATATGGAAATTATGGAAGAAAAGTAAGTTGAATAGTGAAAAGATTTGGAAAATACAGAAGAAAATATTTAAAAGATAGGGAAAATATGGAAGAAAGATAAGTTGAACACTGAAATGATTTGAAATATATGGAAGAAAAGTAAGTTGAATAGTGAAATGATATGGAAAATATGGAAGAAAATTAAGTTGAATAGTGAAAAGATATGAAAAATATGGAAGAAAGGTAAGTTGAATAGTGATAGGATATGGACAATATGGCAGAAAAGTAAGTTGAATAGTGAAAAGATATGGAAATTATGGACGAAAAGTATGTTGAATTGTGAAATGATATGGAAAATGCGGAAGAAAAGTAGGTTGAATTGTGAAATAAGTTGAAAAATATGGACGAAAGGCAAGTTGAATAGTGATAAGATATGGAAATTATGGACGAAAAGTAAGTTGAAAAGTGAAAAGATACGAAAATATGGAAGAAAAGTAAGTTGAATAGTGATAAGATTTGGAAAATATGGAAGAAAGGAAAGTTGAATAATGAAAAAAATATGGAAAATACAGAAGAAAATAGTGAATAGATATGGAAATTATGGAAGAAAAGTAAGTTGAATAGTGAAAAGATATGGAAAATATGGAAGAAAGGCAAGTTGAATAGTGATAGGATATGGACAATATGGCAGAAAAGTAAGTTGAATAGTGAAAAGATATGGAAATTATGGACGAAAAGTATGTTGAATTGTGAAATGATATGGAAAATGCGGAAGAAAAGTAGGTTGAATTGTGAAATAAGTTGAAAAATATGGACGAAAGGCAAGTTGAATAGTGATAAGATATGGAAATTATGGACGAAAAGTATGTTGAATTGTGAAATGATATGGAAAATGCGGAAGAAAAGTAGGTTGAATTGTGAAATAAGTTGAAAAATATGGACGAAAGGCAAGTTGAATAGTGATAAGATATGGAAATTATGGACGAAAAGTATGTTGAATTGTGAAATGATATGGAAAATGCGGAAGAAAAGTAGGTTGAATTGTGAAATAAGTTGAAAAATATGGACGAAAGGCAAGTTGAATAGTGATAAGATATGGAAATTATGGACGAAAAGTATGTTGAATTGTGAAATGATATGGAAAATGCGGAAGAAAAGTAGGTTGAATTGTGAAATAAGTTGAAAAATATGGACGAAAGGCAAGTTGAATAGTGATAAGATATGGAAAATATGTAAGAAAACGTCAGTTGAATAGCGAAATGATTTGAAAAATATGGAAGAAAAGTCAGTTGAATAGTGAAAAGATATGGAAAATATGGAAGAAAAGTAAGTTGAAAAGTGAAAAGATACGAAAATATGGAAGAAAAGTAAGTTGAATAGTGATAAGATTTGGAAAATATGGAAGAAAGGAAAGTTGAATAATGAAAAAAATATGGAAAATACAGAAGAAAATAGTGAATAGATATGGAAATTATGGAAGAAAAGTAAGTTGAATAGTGAAAAGATATGGAAATTATGGAAGAAAAGTAAGTTGAATAGTGAAAAGATTTGGAAAATACAGAAGAAAATATTTAAAAGATAGGGAAAATATGGAAGAAAGATAAGTTGAACACTGAAATGATTTGAAATATATGGAAGAAAAGTAAGTTGAATAGTGAAATGATATGGAAAATATGGAAGAAAATTAAGTTGAATAGTGAAAAGATATGAAAAATATGGAAGAAAGGTAAGTTGAATAGTGATAGGATATGGACAATATGGCAGAAAAGTAAGTTGAATAGTGAAAAGATATGGAAATTATGGACGAAAAGTATGTTGAATTGTGAAATGATATGGAAAATGCGGAAGAAAAGTAGGTTGAATTGTGAAATAAGTTGAAAAATATGGACGAAAGGCAAGTTGAATAGTGATAAGATATGGAAATTATGGACGAAAAGTAAGTTGAAAAGTGAAAAGATACGAAAATATGGAAGAAAAGTAAGTTGAATAGTGATAAGATTTGGAAAATATGGAAGAAAGGAAAGTTGAATAATGAAAAAAATATGGAAAATACAGAAGAAAATAGTGAATAGATATGGAAATTATGGAAGAAAAGTAAGTTGAATAGTGAAAAGATATGGAAAATATGGAAGAAAGGCAAGTTGAATAGTGATAGGATATGGACAATATGGCAGAAAAGTAAGTTGAATAGTGAAAAGATATGGAAATTATGGACGAAAAGTATGTTGAATTGTGAAATGATATGGAAAATGCGGAAGAAAAGTAGGTTGAATTGTGAAATAAGTTGAAAAATATGGACGAAAGGCAAGTTGAATAGTGATAAGATATGGAAATTATGGACGAAAAGTATGTTGAATTGTGAAATGATATGGAAAATGCGGAAGAAAAGTAGGTTGAATTGTGAAATAAGTTGAAAAATATGGACGAAAGGCAAGTTGAATAGTGATAAGATATGGAAATTATGGACGAAAAGTATGTTGAATTGTGAAATGATATGGAAAATGCGGAAGAAAAGTAGGTTGAATTGTGAAATAAGTTGAAAAATATGGACGAAAGGCAAGTTGAATAGTGATAAGATATGGAAATTATGGACGAAAAGTATGTTGAATTGTGAAATGATATGGAAAATGCGGAAGAAAAGTAGGTTGAATTGTGAAATAAGTTGAAAAATATGGACGAAAGGCAAGTTGAATAGTGATAAGATATGGAAATTATGGACGAAAAGTATGTTGAATTGTGAAATGATATGGAAAATGCGGAAGAAAAGTAGGTTGAATTGTGAAATAAGTTGAAAAATATGGACGAAAGGCAAGTTGAATAGTGATAAGATATGGAAATTATGGACGAAAAGTATGTTGAATTGTGAAATGATATGGAAAATGCGGAAGAAAAGTAGGTTGAATTGTGAAATAAGTTGAAAAATATGGACGAAAGGCAAGTTGAATAGTGATAAGATATGGACAATATGTAAGAAACGTCAGTTGAATAGCGAAATGATTTGAAAAATATGGAAGAAAAGTCAGTTGAATAGTGAAAAGATATGGAAAATATGGAAGAAAAGTAAGTTGAAAAGTGAAAAGATACGAAAATATGGAAGAAAAGTAAGTTGAATAGTGATAAGATTTGGAAAATATGGAAGAAAGGAAAGTTGAATAATGAAAAAAATATGGAAAATACAGAAGAAAATAGTGAATAGATATGGAAATTATGGAAGAAAAGTAAGTTGAATAGTGAAAAGATATGGAAAATATGGAAGAAAGGCAAGTTGAATAGTGATAGGATATGGACAATATGGCAGAAAAGTAAGTTGAATAGTGAAAAGATATGGAAATTATGGACGAAAAGTATGTTGAATTGTGAAATGATATGGAAAATGCGGAAGAAAAGTAGGTTGAATTGTGAAATAAGTTGAAAAATATGGACGAAAGGCAAGTTGAATAGTGATAAGATATGGAAATTATGGACGAAAAGTATGTTGAATTGTGAAATGATATGGAAAATGCGGAAGAAAAGTAGGTTGAATTGTGAAATAAGTTGAAAAATATGGACGAAAGGCAAGTTGAATAGTGATAAGATATGGAAATTATGGACGAAAAGTATGTTGAATTGTGAAATGATATGGAAAATGCGGAAGAAAAGTAGGTTGAATTGTGAAATAAGTTGAAAAATATGGACGAAAGGCAAGTTGAATAGTGATAAGATATGGAAATTATGGACGAAAAGTATGTTGAATTGTGAAATGATATGGAAAATGCGGAAGAAAAGTAGGTTGAATTGTGAAATAAGTTGAAAAATATGGACGAAAGGCAAGTTGAATAGTGATAAGATATGGACAATATGTAAGAAACGTCAGTTGAATAGCGAAATGATTTGAAAAATATGGAAGAAAAGTCAGTTGAATAGTGAAAAGATATGGAAAATATGGAAGAAAAGTAAGTTGAAAAGTGAAAAGATACGAAAATATGGAAGAAAAGTAAGTTGAATAGTGATAAGATTTGGAAAATATGGAAGAAAGGAAAGTTGAATAATGAAAAAAATATGGAAAATACAGAAGAAAATAGTGAATAGATATGGAAATTATGGAAGAAAAGTAAGTTGAATAGTGAAAAGATATGGAAAATATGGAAGAAAGGCAAGTTGAATAGTGATAGGATATGGACAATATGGCAGAAAAGTAAGTTGAATAGTGAAAAGATATGGAAATTATGGACGAAAAGTATGTTGAATTGTGAAATGATATGGAAAATGCGGAAGAAAAGTAGGTTGAATTGTGAAATAAGTTGAAAAATATGGACGAAAGGCAAGTTGAATAGTGATAAGATATGGAAATTATGGACGAAAAGTATGTTGAATTGTGAAATGATATGGAAAATGCGGAAGAAAAGTAGGTTGAATTGTGAAATAAGTTGAAAAATATGGACGAAAGGCAAGTTGAATAGTGATAAGATATGGAAATTATGGACGAAAAGTATGTTGAATTGTGAAATGATATGGAAAATGCGGAAGAAAAGTAGGTTGAATTGTGAAATAAGTTGAAAAATATGGACGAAAGGCAAGTTGAATAGTGATAAGATATGGACAATATGTAAGAAACGTCAGTTGAATAGCGAAATGATTTGAAAAATATGGAAGAAAAGTCAGTTGAATAGTGAAAAGATATGGAAAATATGGAAGAAAAGTAAGTTGAAAAGTGAAAAGATACGAAAATATGGAAGAAAAGTAAGTTGAATAGTGATAAGATTTGGAAAATATGGAAGAAAGGAAAGTTGAATAATGAAAAAAATATGGAAAATACAGAAGAAAATAGTGAATAGATATGGAAATTATGGAAGAAAAGTAAGTTGAATAGTGAAAAGATATGGAAATTATGGAAGAAAAGTAAGTTGAATAGTGAAAAGATTTGGAAAATACAGAAGAAAATATTTAAAAGATAGGGAAAATATGGAAGAAAGATAAGTTGAACACTGAAATGATTTGAAATATATGGAAGAAAAGTAAGTTGAATAGTGAAATGATATGGAAAATATGGAAGAAAATTAAGTTGAATAGTGAAAAGATATGAAAAATATGGAAGAAAGGTAAGTTGAATAGTGATAGGATATGGACAATATGGCAGAAAAGTAAGTTGAATAGTGAAAAGATATGGAAATTATGGACGAAAAGTATGTTGAATTGTGAAATGATATGGAAAATGCGGAAGAAAAGTAGGTTGAATTGTGAAATAAGTTGAAAAATATGGACGAAAGGCAAGTTGAATAGTGATAAGATATGGAAATTATGGACGAAAAGTAAGTTGAAAAGTGAAAAGATACGAAAATATGGAAGAAAAGTAAGTTGAATAGTGATAAGATTTGGAAAATATGGAAGAAAGGAAAGTTGAATAATGAAAAAAATATGGAAAATACAGAAGAAAATAGTGAATAGATATGGAAATTATGGAAGAAAAGTAAGTTGAATAGTGAAAAGATATGGAAAATATGGAAGAAAGGCAAGTTGAATAGTGATAGGATATGGACAATATGGCAGAAAAGTAAGTTGAATAGTGAAAAGATATGGAAATTATGGACGAAAAGTATGTTGAATTGTGAAATGATATGGAAAATGCGGAAGAAAAGTAGGTTGAATTGTGAAATAAGTTGAAAAATATGGACGAAAGGCAAGTTGAATAGTGATAAGATATGGAAATTATGGACGAAAAGTATGTTGAATTGTGAAATGATATGGAAAATGCGGAAGAAAAGTAGGTTGAATTGTGAAATAAGTTGAAAAATATGGACGAAAGGCAAGTTGAATAGTGATAAGATATGGAAATTATGGACGAAAAGTATGTTGAATTGTGAAATGATATGGAAAATGCGGAAGAAAAGTAGGTTGAATTGTGAAATAAGTTGAAAAATATGGACGAAAGGCAAGTTGAATAGTGATAAGATATGGAAATTATGGACGAAAAGTATGTTGAATTGTGAAATGATATGGAAAATGCGGAAGAAAAGTAGGTTGAATTGTGAAATAAGTTGAAAAATATGGACGAAAGGCAAGTTGAATAGTGATAAGATATGGAAATTATGGACGAAAAGTATGTTGAATTGTGAAATGATATGGAAAATGCGGAAGAAAAGTAGGTTGAATTGTGAAATAAGTTGAAAAATATGGACGAAAGGCAAGTTGAATAGTGATAAGATATGGAAATTATGGACGAAAAGTATGTTGAATTGTGAAATGATATGGAAAATGCGGAAGAAAAGTAGGTTGAATTGTGAAATAAGTTGAAAAATATGGACGAAAGGCAAGTTGAATAGTGATAAGATATGGAAATTATGGACGAAAAGTATGTTGAATTGTGAAATGATATGGAAAATGCGGAAGAAAAGTAGGTTGAATTGTGAAATAAGTTGAAAAATATGGACGAAAGGCAAGTTGAATAGTGATAAGATATGGAAATTATGGACGAAAAGTATGTTGAATTGTGAAATGATATGGAAAATGCGGAAGAAAAGTAGGTTGAATTGTGAAATAAGTTGAAAAATATGGACGAAAGGCAAGTTGAATAGTGATAAGATATGGAAATTATGGACGAAAAGTATGTTGAATTGTGAAATGATATGGAAAATGCGGAAGAAAAGTAGGTTGAATTGTGAAATAAGTTGAAAAATATGGACGAAAGGCAAGTTGAATAGTGATAAGATATGGAAATTATGGACGAAAAGTATGTTGAATTGTGAAATGATATGGAAAATGCGGAAGAAAAGTAGGTTGAATTGTGAAATAAGTTGAAAAATATGGACGAAAGGCAAGTTGAATAGTGATAAGATATGGACAATATGTAAGAAACGTCAGTTGAATAGCGAAATGATTTGAAAAATATGGAAGAAAAGTCAGTTGAATAGTGAAAAGATATGGAAAATATGGAAGAAAAGTAAGTTGAAAAGTGAAAAGATACGAAAATATGGAAGAAAAGTAAGTTGAATAGTGATAAGATTTGGAAAATATGGAAGAAAGGAAAGTTGAATAATGAAAAAAATATGGAAAATACAGAAGAAAATAGTGAATAGATATGGAAATTATGGAAGAAAAGTAAGTTGAATAGTGAAAAGATATGGAAAATATGGAAGAAAGGCAAGTTGAATAGTGATAGGATATGGACAATATGGCAGAAAAGTAAGTTGAATAGTGAAAAGATATGGAAATTATGGACGAAAAGTATGTTGAATTGTGAAATGATATGGAAAATGCGGAAGAAAAGTAGGTTGAATTGTGAAATAAGTTGAAAAATATGGACGAAAGGCAAGTTGAATAGTGATAAGATATGGAAATTATGGACGAAAAGTATGTTGAATTGTGAAATGATATGGAAAATGCGGAAGAAAAGTAGGTTGAATTGTGAAATAAGTTGAAAAATATGGACGAAAGGCAAGTTGAATAGTGATAAGATATGGAAATTATGGACGAAAAGTATGTTGAATTGTGAAATGATATGGAAAATGCGGAAGAAAAGTAGGTTGAATTGTGAAATAAGTTGAAAAATATGGACGGGATTAATTGGAAAAAAGAGGTAAATATTTTGCTGACAAATAACTGATAAAATGAATTATATGAATAGGGTTTTTTTCACACTCCAGATGTGCTCCCTTAAAAAATACTTCTACCAAAAGTAACCACGCGTGGATGATGACGCACAACTCCAAGTAATGATAATTATTATAGATCATTTTAATTTACATGCATTAGAAATGTTCCTCTATACGAAAATCATACCCGTTCATATTTTGTGCAGTTATTGGTGACCGATTCATATACATTTTTTTGTATTAGATAAAAATTCAATATAAACATACAAACACATCATAGCATAAAAATTGCTTATAAATTAGTGCTGGGGATATTTTTTAGAATAATTTTATTTAAAAAAAAATGCTTTGTTGTGCTATGGAAATGACACTAGGTTGCTAAGGAAGATGGTTTATGGTGTTTAACGCCCCTTTCAACAATATATCGGTCAGTTTTATTGGTGGAGAAAACTGGAGTACTGGGAGAAATCCATTGACCTGTCGCAAATCACTGACAAACTTTATCACATAATGTTGTATCGAGTACACCTAAGGAAGTGTAGTTTTAGTCGTAAGATTAAAATTTGTCGTAAGATAATCTTTGTGAAAAGGACTTAGGAATTGTCGTAAGATAATCTTAAGTGAAAAAGTTAGGACTATAGTTACGAATTTTTGTGAAAAGGGCTACAGGCCTATAATACACCTTGTCTCTTGGTTATAGCGAGCCTCGATAAGTAAGTATTTTAAATGCACGGATTTTATAAGTGAGA
>OY804590.1:52027028-52345028 GCA_963680875.1 Bathymodiolus brooksi | reverse complement strand
AGTACATGTAAATCACGTGATATGAATATTCATGAACTGACCACAACGTATTGAATTTTATTTATACAATGTAGATGAAAATATATTTAATATTAAATTTATGATACAAGTACACTGTCGTCAAAGAGCTCCGATCGAAAATGTTTGGTCAACATCCGGGATATTTTAAAGCGGTATTTTTTTAAAGCAGACACGGATAATTATTGTAAGTATTTATAAATATACTGTGTATATAATGTTTTGAATTATGATGCTTTATGAATGTTATTATTATTAATTTCATTTTTTGTCCAAATATCATTTATTTTTGCAGTGTAAAATTAGATTTTTCTATAAGTTATAAGGAATCCGGCTTCAAAATCATTACAATCAACTGAAATATCGCTATATCTTGCATTTACGAATGAATTAAATGTTGCCCAAAAAGAAAAAAATATTGATGAATGATTGATTTTACTTAAAAATACTATTTTGTTGATGAAAAGTCAATTAGTAACTAATTATACCCTAAAACATGATGTCAACAGATGTTTTTGAAATCCGGCTTGGTCAAAATGTAAACATATATACAAACCGGTTGGGTCATTTATAGATCTTATTGTTATTGAGTATTATATTGCAATTTAACAATAGTTATGATTAGGAAATATCTCAATGGCGATAAATACTGATCCATAGTATGAATATTCGCCATGGCTGCTAATTTCAGCGACTTTGTACAATCCAAAAATCGTTATTTCTATGTTAAATTGCTACTGTCGCGAACACTTGATTTGTTTTATGCTTTTTGTGGCACTGACATCACGGTTGGTGCTCAATACGATACACTCACTTTAAGTAGCTGTCCAGGCGCATCAATTGAGTAGTGAGAGATTCTTTTTATAACGCAATATTTTAATTTTATACTTGTTGATAACGAAGTAAGTCACTCTGTGGAAATAACTTCATGGATACGATATTTAAGTTTCTTCACAGTATAATGCTTACATTAACATTGCAGATAAGCAAATTAACAAAGGCTGTAGTATTGAATTCCTTTCCGCATGGTCGATTTTGGCAGTTTGTATACAAAGAAAATGTTAGGTGTACTCGATTAATACAACGTTCGTTACAAGTTGTAATACGACAAATGTTCGTGCTTTGCTCACTGAAAATAGAGGCTCAGCTTCCCACCAAAGTTCGGCTAATTTGGCTAAGCAGTTTCAGAGAAGAAGATTGTTAGAAATCGGCCAATCAGAAACAAGAATTGTCTGGCGACCATGTTTGTCAACGGATCGGGATGAAATGTGCAATCTTTATAGAAGACCTTCCATAGTAGCTTCCTACCAAGTTTCGGTTCATTTGGCTAAGCAGCTTGAGAGGAGAAGATGTTATAAAATCGGCCAATTAGAAAGAAGAATTGTCTGTGTAGACCATGTTTGTTAACGGATCGGGATGAAATGAGCAATCTTTATAGAAGATCTTCCATAGTTGCTTCATACCAAGTTTCGGTTCATTTGGCTAAGAAATTTTAGAGGAGAAGATTTTTTTTTAAATCTGCCAATCAGAAACAAGAATCGCTTGTGGCGACCATGTTTGTAAACGGATCGGGACGAAATGAGTAATAGTTACAGAGGACCTTCCATAGATGCTTCCTACTAAGTTTCACTTTATTTGATTGAGGCGTTTCAGAGGAGAAGATTAAAATGTGAATAGTTAATGGACGACAGACGACGAACAAAAGACGACGGACGACGGGCGCCAAGTGATGGTAAAAGCTCACATTGCCTTTGCCAAGCTGAGCTAACAACAGTCATTGGGTAGATATGTCGCTCCACTCGGACACATTATTCTGATTCCGAGCCAACCAGTCTTTACTCTTTCTCCTTAATGCTGCGTTCTTAGCGGAGAAGCAACAAATACCAATTTTATATTCTTTTGTTTGACAAGACCGCAGTTCGTACCCACAATCTATCGCACTCGAGGCGAGCACGCCTAACCATTACGCTACCGATGCGGTTCCCTATTATTTGTTTAATCAAAATTTCTTATTGTCCTTCAATATATTATTTGAAAACAAAAATTAATCCAAAACAATAAGAGTTACTTGATATCTATATAAACAGTGAGAGTTCCTACTTTTGTTCAAACACTCCTTGAATATTGCAATAATCCAACTGCATAGCAAATAAAGAAAAAGAATTATAAGTTCTATACAAAATCATGACCATTCTGTCGAAGTTGACTTTACAAATGCCAATTCTGCACAAACATTTTTGTATTTCTTTCTTTTAATGTTATACAAAACATTCACATGTAAAATATTTTGACTATGTGCTGTTGTTTTTTTTCACAACTTTTATTCATTGAAGACAATTTGTTTTTATTCTTTTTTTTTATCAATTTCCAAGTCGAACATAACCTTGACAAGTGTTATAATGAATCTTAAATAAATTATAAAAAGGAAACATAATTGTGATATTGAGCTGTTTTCGCTATTCTTTCAGACCACAGGCGAACATTTGGGACACTTGAAAGACCTTGAAATATCTAAATATAAACGAGAATCGAAAAGGCGTTGACCGATAAAATTTGTCGTTTTATTTTTGTTAATTGTTGTCTTATTTGGCTTTCTAAATATTAAAAGTGTAAAATATTAAATGAAAACACCTTTGTAGATGGAAATGTATTATGTTAGAGAATACACTCCAACTTCTAGATTCTTAAAAATAATCAACTCGACCCTTACGGGTCTCGTTGATTATTTTTAAGAATCTACAGTTGGAGTGTATTCTCCATTACTTAAAGTAATATGAAATGCCAAATTCATTATTTTCAGTTTTCTAAAAAATTCTGATATATGTAAAGATTAAATATATAAAGAACGTAAACCATTCACTTTTTGAGAGCTACGATGTAAAATTCAGGAGAAAACGTCATTTTATTCTGTCTTCGATAATTCTTGCTACCCGGACAATAATGCAAATCATATGCTATTGACCTCAGATTTGAACTCATTCGGTAGAGATTGTGCGCATGCTCCATTATAGTCTTGACAGGTAACATCATTTTCGTTTCGATTTACATTCCATTATTTTCCATTCAATCCACGATTAAAAATAATTTTCCCTTAGGATAAATAAGGATTTCTTTACCTGGAAAATAAATATATATCACCATCTATGATCTAAACCGCCGTAAATGTCTTTTAACGGCATTATGTGTATAATCAAGGATGTATATAGAATCTTATATACGTCCTTGGTATAATTCAGCAAATATCGCGGGGTCCAGTAAGGGGACACTGCATACGCAACTTGTAATTATGTTAAAACATTAGTTTTTTTTATATTAAAAATGATTATTACTTTGTTTCAAATCTATTTAAAATTTATTTGGCCTAAGAGACAAGAATGTGAAAGCACACATTCTTTATCTCATAATAATATATAGGCAAATAATTTGATTCTGAGGGGGCCTTGCAAGATTAGTCAGGTTAGAATATTTGACAGAAAATTCATTCGACACATAGTGCAGGATAGGTTATAACATTGCTTACTCAGTTCAGGCCAGATTTTTTTTTTATTTTCTATGAAGCAAAGGCCAAAATTTTTTTCCAACTTCAAAGTTGGGTGGCCAGATTATTTATTTTATTTACAAAAATTGCCAGACCCCCCTCCCCACTCCCGCGGAATCAATTGGTTGTCCCCAAAACAAACCAGGAAATAAACGAACCAAGTTATGAAATGGTTGGTGTCAAAATAATGGTGACAAAATAAGTCGTATTTTTGGCATTTATTTTCTTGTTGATTTTTTATTTTCTTTTCTGACAACTCCAAATGTTTTCATCGTAATGGTTTTGAAATGTACATACTAATAATAATTTACACAGTTTGTACATGCGATACGTTAGTTCCGACGAGGATTTTAAATTCTGAGATTTCTTGGTTCTGTTTCGATTTCTCCAAATGGGGCCCCGTGTCATTCATTATTACCGATTTCAATGTTTTTGTCCAGTTTTTCGAATAAACTGATTAAGTCAGAATGAAATGCATTGCAGTTGATAATCTTTATGGTAAAACATACATGAAATAATTTCTTTGCAAAGCAAGAAATGCAAGAAATTTAACTTTTTCTTTCAAAACCAGAATGATACATGTGCTCAGTTGTTTACGTTGGTGATGAAATTTCATGATCGGCAATCATCGGAACGGTGCATCCGAAAGTTAATTAGCCGCCATTGTCTTGACAAAACACGTACGAAATGGAATGATTTTCTGTTCTTAATCACAGATGATCGCGATTTCCGTCCTAAAACATGCACGAATGGTAGTTTTTAGGGAATGTAAACATATCAAGAATATTTTTGAAGATGTTTATTTCACCAAAAACTCGTTTCATATTACTTTAAATATAAACAATACTATATCATATAACATTATAAAACGTAATAAACCTGTCGAACTGGTTTGGTGTGAAGTAATTCCCGACAAAGAAAAAGGCACGAGCAATTCTTTATAAAGCTCACTGAACCGAATTACTTGTAAGCGCATGAACTTTTAGAAATGCATTTAATTTTGTCCGATCCGAGGAGAATGCATGCAAGTCACAAACATAAAACTAGACTATTTGCACATTCCCGATTTGATTCTAAAATTAGACGTGTTCTTGCGTTTTTATAGGAGTTGTTTCAATACTGGTAATACAAATTATACTAGCACTGTTGCTAGTGCCGGATATACCACTGTGCATAGGTGTGCTTAAGCACAGGGCCCCATCTTCGTGCCAAATTTCGATGGATTTTGGCTTATTTGGTACAATTTTGAATTTGAAGGCGTTCTGTTTCGGAGCGATTCCAGACATAATGATAGAGTTGATAGTCTATGGGAGTGTGCCACAAAGCAGGCAGTCATGACAGTGGCTCAGTGGCATAGATACCAAATTATAAGGGGGTCTCTGGTCTACCTCCTTCAGAGCCCAAGTAAGGGACCCATAACTTCACTAGCACAGGGCCTCATTTGTCCTAAATCCGGCACTGTCTGTTGCCTCAGGGTTTTACAATTACAAAATAATGTTTAGCAGTTTCGTGGAAGCGATGTTCTGTTCGTCTTTTCCTCCAGTTCTTTGTTGGAGGGCTCATATCATATTTACGTTGTTTGTGTTTGTTTGCGCATAATGGTATTCAACACATAATGTGTTGTGTTTTTGCTTTGTCTTTCTTCGTCTTGTGTGCTCTATGTTGCCAGTTTCTCTGCATTGTCCATTTTTGATTACCGCTTTGGTATTCTCTAACGTTTATTTATTTAATAACATTGTTGAAAATACTGGCATTACTAGTACTGTGTCAATACATGACTGGGATTACCATTATTTCCCATTATGTGCAATGCTAGTATTACAGGAATTGTCCCTACAATACTGATACTACCAGTAGTATAGTTGTATTCTTCACTTTATACATGTGTACATACACCCGATACATATACGTACCAACGATTTCTTGATTGCTTCACGTGTAATTTGTCAAATCAAATCAATAATTGTATACATGCATGCAATGTTACGGAGCTTTATAATAAAATAATTACATTACTTCCGTTTTTCATTGAAATGTTACAATATGATTGGTTATGAAGTGGTCACATGATTATAAAAGAGATGTTTTACATCCCAATAAAACCCAAACCCGAACTTGCACGAGCCTCCATGACGACGTCAGATGTAAACAATCATTGGCGTAGTAATTTCCAACAGCAAATAATCTAACACAAATAAAATTCACAACGAAAAATTCATCTATATTAAATTTTGGTGTGATTTAACAAAATGTGCTTCGGTCCACGCTTTTACACGCCAATAAACTACAAAAAATGCTTTCAATTCTTAATAAATTGCATTCAATGAAATGATGATGATGATCCACTTTGTACTAGACCAACCTAGTTTAATAAGTGCTAGCTCACTGAAACAACAGTACTTGGGTAGACATGTTGGTTCACTCTGACGTATTATCGTGATTCCGAGCCAATCAATCTTTTCTTTTACTGCTTAAAGCTGTATGCCTAGCAGAGAAGCAGCAACACTTTATTTTATTGTCTTTGGTTATATATCATATGAAAAATGCTGGCATCGTGTGGTGTCGCAATCTTCGGAATGCAAATTAACAAATTTCACCTTATTTCTGGCTATTCGAAGTATCCAAGAGTAAACTGAAAACGATACTTGATTTTTATCAAAATAAATGCGAAGCTAACGCTAATACCACAGAACAAAATACATAGAGGTCTACAAAAACAGTAAAATGATCGGTTGAATATTGTGATTCGCATCATATTTGTTGATAAGTATTCTGTCACTTGTATGCAGATGATGAAAGCAAATCCAGACAAATTTCAAGCGATAGCAATTGGAAAAAAAATTAAAATTGAAAATATCTCTTTTAATCTTAATGGTAATATAATAAAATGCGAAGATGAGGTAAAACTTTTGGGAGTCACAATAGATTTTGAACTAAATTTTAATACTCATATAGCAAATATCTGTAAAAAGCCTCAAGACAACTGAACATTTTAAAAAAGAATTGGTAAATATTTAACAAAACTTGGTAGACTTACAATATACTACTCTTTTATTTTCTCGAACTTTAATTATTGCCCTGTAACATGGCACTTTTGCAGTGAACAAAATACAAATAAAATGGAAAAAATACAATTTAGAGCTCTGAAATTTATCTATGATGATACTGATAGCACATATGAAGAACTTTTAACAAAATCCAAATTACCCACTTTAAAAATCAGGCGAATTAGAACTCTAGCCATTGAAACATTCAAAATTGTCAATAAAACCAGTCCTTTGTACTTACATGATTTAATTACAATTAAACAAAGTAAATATTCTTTCAGATACCAAAATACTGCTAGTATACCATCGACCAGAACAACTAGGTATGGTATTAAAACTTTTAAATATTTTGCTGCCAAAACATGGAATGAGCTGCCAAACCACTTTAGACTGGAAAATTCTTTTAAACAATTCAAAAACTTGATTAATTCATGGAATGGTAGCTCATGCCACTGTAATGCTTGTAGATAGCTTTAAAGCATAATTTTATTTATTTATTTGTTTTGCTTATCTGTGATGCTTTTGAAATCTGTGCTTTGTCTTTAATTATAGTTACTTTTTAGGCTGCTTATTTTAATTTATTTACTTAGTGCTTGAAATTTTAGTTTTGAGTTTTAACATGGGTTGGCGGATATTATTATTTTATCCCGAGCCAGCCCATGCACATTCTGGCTTCCATGATTTATTTCGATTCTGATATGTCTAAGAGTACAAATACGGTAGTATACTTTGATTGGAAGACGGTAATTTATATTTACGTTTGCGGAAAATGTCGCACACAGTTTATGCTGCCAAATTCGAGCAGACGATAATCCATCAACATGTACATTTACGACGGAAAAGTCAGTCACATTCACCGGCGCATGTGCGAATGAGATTATACCATCGATAAATCCCTCGTTTGTCTACAAAGCGAAAGAAGGACGTTATGTTAGAATTAAGAAATAATTTATGGAAGGGGTAAGTTTGTTGGAGATTTTAATATGGGTAACATTATCTGCGTAAACATTTGCGTAAAAATTTGCGCAGAAAATGCTACCCACATTAAAATCTCCAACAAACAAACCCCTTCCATAAATTATTTCTATTCTAATTTCTAATAGGACATATACAGTAAATTTTTAATCCACATTCCTTTATAGTGTACCCATATTAAAATCTCCAACAAACTTACCCCTTCCATAAATCATTTCTATGACGTGCTGTTTTGGCTTTGTAAACAAAAGGGTATTTTCAGGGATTTTTATACCCTTTTGTTTACAAAGCTATAACAGCATGTCATATTAGAATTACATATTTAATTCAGTGTATTAACATTTTACGAACACAATAAGTATCAATGGTCAGTCATGGGTTCTATCTCATGTGTGGACAAACTAAAGACTATAATATTAACACATCCTGCTTCTACCATAGCATGCAACGTGAAGAGCAAAAACTGATTTGTTCGGAGTCTGGAAAATGTGACCGAGTGGTACAACAAATCTACTTTCGGGTCGTTGTTTCGGTGAGCTAAAATTATAAAGATACAGCTCAAGGTGTTTGTCTAGTACAAAACAGGAATCGCCATCATGTCATCTCTGTAATATGTCCGAGCAATTTCTCACCTGGCGTTGAATAACTTACTCACTATGCATTATATGAAGAAACCATTTTCTTTTTATCAGATATTAAGGAAATTACATGAACAAGCAGTCAACTGTCTGCTGTTCTCAGAGCTACCGACGTGTACCAAAGGTTCAAGTATATTCTCTCGTTCATATCATTTATCTTATCAGGATATCACCTGACAATATCGGAGCATTATTTTATTTTTTTATATCTAACAATATCAGCAGTCAATCGCAAATAAGGTGTTCTGAAACTTCACAGTGACTTGTCAGAATGAATAAAAAGATAAGATAAGATAAGATAAGTTTTATTTATAGTCGGCATATTTAAATAACAATACAACACAAGCCCTAGTGGGCTTTTGACCGATATTGGTATGGTTTGAATCAATGTTCTTAATTTTGGCTTCAAATACTATACATTTATGTATCATTAATACGCTCCCGAAGTTCGGGAGCGTTAATGGTAGAAGTATTAATATGTACTACTATGGCACTTCAAAATCTTCAACAATATGGCTGCCAAACCGGAAATAAATTAAAAGAAAAATCCGGTGACCTAAACCGGAACTCTAGTCGAAATAAAAATGAAACAATGTTCGGTAGCGGATACGAAAACTGTCCGGAGTTTGGAGTTTTAGGTGGTGTTATTTTTAAGCTTGATATTTTGTAAACAGGAAGAAAAATACTGTTCTTCGGGAGCGTTTCAGGTTGCACCTGCCTGATATTATAAATAATGGTTTGATATGTTCTTATTAAAACCGCCTTTAACTTCCGTTGTTTTGCTTCAAGATCTCGTACATTGAATAGAAATTCAGAATCGATCTCGGGGATTGTTGCAACACCCGACACATATTTCCGGATAATCGTGTGCAAAGTTATAAGCGCCGTTTGAAGTCGATCGATTCTACATTTCCACTCTTTACTGATGACAAGACATAACGATAATTATCATAGACGTACTGGTCGGTACATGTAAATATGCAGGGGTAATTAACTATGGAAGATTGAGAAAAAAAAATAAACAAACCGAACGAAAACAACTTTCACAATCGACGAACTCGACAAACATACATAATATCAGAATTCAAATTTGTTAAGAACAGTTTGAATATACCAAAGGGGCAATCAGGGTGGGGGGGAGGGGACAGATAATAAAATGGTCGATAAAACAATACACAGAAATCCCCACTAAAACTATTACTTTGGAAACACTCGAGTGAATTCTCTTCTGTACAAAAGAGGAAACACTCGAGTGAATTCTCTTCTATGCAAAGGAGGAAACATTAGAGTGAATTATCTTCTGTACAAAGGAGGAAACACTCGAGTGAATTCTCTTCTATGCAAAGGGGGAAACACTCGAGTGAATTCTCTTCTGTACAAAGGAGGAAACACTCGAGTGAATTCTCTTCTGTACAAAGGAGGAAACACTCGAGTGAATTCTCTTCTATGCAAAGGAGGAAACACTCGAGTGAATTCTCTTCTGTACAAAGGAGGAAACACTCGAGTGAATTCTCTTCTGTACAAAGGAGGAAACACTCGAGTGAATTCTCTTCTATACAAAGGAGGAAACACTCGAGTGAATTCTCTTCTATACAAAGGAGGATAACTGTGTTTGTTACTTGTGGCATCATGATTATTAATACATCGTCATTCGGGTAGGTTGTTTGCAGAATATCATCACGTGATATTATTAAAATCATGTGTGTTGCCAAACGACGACATATGTCGATAACTTCAGTTTACCTTTACCTCGTCGATATTTACAAAAATGATCGATTTCAGATTCAAAGCACAAAAAGCACACGCAGGTTCGCAACACTAGCCAAGTTTACACTTGAATTGAACTTAGAGACATTACACGAGGATAATACACTAAATCCGCACATGAAAATACACTCAAAGCACTTTCAGACTACCAGTATGTTTTTCAAAGCTGGTTAATCATTGATGAATTTTTATATAGAATAAATTCGGTTAAATGGAAATGTGGTGGGGTACACGTACATGATATTAAACGGGAAAAGACATATATCAAAGGAACGGTGATCTTATTTCAGTTTTTTTTTATTTTAGTGAGGTATGTGTTGCTCAATCTTCAGGGCTCAGATGTGTTTTGTAGATCATTGTTTGTCCCTTTGTGCCTTTTCATTTGGCTATTGTATTGTCTGTCCTTTTCGATTTACAGCTTCTGAATGCCCTTTTGATAACTTCAAAGTTTCTTACAAGAATGTGAAATTCGTACCTCTATGGTATCCTAGTGTTGCCAGTTCTCGATAGCGTAAGAAACATTTCTCCCGTGTGTCCCTTAGAAACAATAAATTTTTACAAAATTGTTTTTGTTTGTTTGTCAAAACTAGTTCTTTATTTCTACCAAACCTAAAAGTTCTACTGCTAGAAGTTACGGAGAAAACATAATTTTTGTGTATGACATTATTTCTGACACTTTGTGTATTACGACACCAGTTCTCGATAAGTGTGTAAAACCCTGTAAAATAAATAAAAATTATAGGAAAAAAAGAAAAAAATGTATTTAAGACTTTTGTAAACACCAAGATTATTGATTTCAACCATACGTGTAAAATTAAACATGTTTGAAAAAGTGTTCCATTGTGGTTACACAATACAGAAATAACGTTGATTATAGGATTAAACGCATTTTTTCCGGAGTTTATTTATGTATAACCTGGACCAATTCACTCACAAACAAATAAAAGTCACCAATTCACTCACAAACAAATAAAAGTCCGGACTTTTATTTGTTTGTGAGTGAATTGGTCCAGGTTATACATAAATAAACTCCGGAAAAAATGCGTTTAATCCTTATAATTCTGTAACTAAGTTTTTATTTCATTTGTTTTGAAAATTTACCTTCGAGGATCCCCAATACGCACACATACATTCCATTGATGTGTGTCGGCCGGCCATGAATAACAACATGAACTAACCTTGTTTTCCTACTTTAAACTAGACAGTGATGTAATTAAGTTACTGATATATTCCAATTTGATGGCATTTTGCATTTAGCTACTCAAACAAGTAAAATGCCCACAAAATCGTAAAATAAATCAGTAACCAGCTTGTGTCAATCAGCGTCCCTTGTAAACAACGTCACAGGATGACGATATATTACAAAAGTCAAAGTCGATAGATGGTTGTCTTAAGTATTTTTTCCGGAATTTTTTTTTTATGTCAACAATACAAGCTTTTGTTTTCATTGGTATTTATTTTTTTATTTCATATCTAACAATAATTGTCGATTATTAACAATACACATTGTTTCTTTTATCTTTTTTTATTATCGGGAATCCAAACCGCCATTTTGTTTTCATTACGAAAAAAGTAGTCCGGTGAACATCGTCTATCGAAAAATAAACTGACAAAACCCCGCCTCCATAAGCGCTTATACCCATTCAGAGTATAGGATTTCTAATTATGTAAATCATATAAGAATTATATAAAGATAAAACTGATAAGATATGACCCGAACGGTGTTCCAAATTATTTTTTTCTGAACAGTGCCACCTGTATATTTCCGGTTTTGGATGACGTATACGTACTTGACCTTCGCATTGACAGCAAAGTTTTGTTTACATCACAAACGTATATTTTAAGCAATGACCCGGTGAATTTAGAGTTATTTTTGGAATAAGAAAATGTGCATAAATATCTGAGACTAAAGATTATGTTCATACATACCTTGATACGTAGCATAGCCATTTTTTTCCTTTTAGCGAAGCGAGGTGGTGTTTCGTAGGTAAAATCCTGGCGAACAGAAGACGCGTGCGTTTTTCCGATTTTATGTCAAAACTCTCACGCGCATAATTATCGAGAACTGGTAACTATCGAGAACAAGTGACAGAACGATACCTAATAGACAGTAAGCACTACGGTTCCACGGCTACGTTCATGTTTGTGACTTCATTGTTCATACAAAGTTGGAGTTGTATGTTACATCTTATGGTTCGGTTTTTATGACTGCTCGTATCTCCAACAGAATATTGTTCCTTTGCAAACATTTTCCTCAAAATGTTCATACGGGCAAAAATGAAGCCAGAAAATTATGCCGTTGCAAACATTTTCACGGGATTTCATTTTGAAATCATAAACTTTACGACAAAGCCAATAATTGAGATTATTTATGGAATTACTGAGTGTAGATGATCTGTAAATTGTAATCTAGCACGACAACAACGCCATTTGTGTGCAAGATTGATTCACGGTAATTCAATTTAGTTCTGCTTAATTGATACATGTACTACAATTTTGCTTTGTAAACGTATCGTGCTAAAAGAGAGCACTGATTTCTTCCCAAAGCACAAATCGTGGGACTTTTCTTATTTTCTGTGTTTTTCTTGCTACCATCTTCAATTTCTGATTATGAATTAGAATTTGAGTCATAATCTGAATCGCTTCTTGATTAGAGACTCGTCAGTAGTCAGGTTAATGTTAATTTTCCATGGTTTTTCAGCTTATTTCATAATATATGGTTATCAACCGTATCAGAAGCCTTCTGTAGATCTAGCATTATCATTCCAGTATAGAGGCTCATAGAGGATTTAATTTATGATCAAATAAATGTATTAAACATGTTCTATCGAAAAATATGAATACCTGAAACCTGATTGAAAATTATATAATAAATTATTTTTTTACTAAATAACTTTCAAGCTGACACTAAACTGATTTCTCCAATATTTTAGATACGAAAAACCAAAATGCTCATCGGCCTATAATTTCCCACTTATAGTCTGCTATTCTTTTTAAAGATAGAACAGACTCTTGCTATTTAAAGATATGACAGTCTCTAGCTATTAAAATACAGGACAGACTCTAGCTATTAAATGATAGAACAGACTCTAGCTATTAAATGATAGAACAGACTCTAGCTATTTAAAGATATGACAGTCTCTAGCTATTAATATACAGGACAGACTCTAGCTATTAAATGATAAGAACATACTCTAGCTATTAAATAATAGAACAGACTCTAGCTATTAAATGATAGAACAGACTCTAGCTAGTTAAAAGATATGACAGTCTCTAGCTATTAAAATACAGGGCAGACTCTAGCTATTAAATGATAGAACAGACTCTAGCTATTTAAAGATAGAACAGACTCTAGCTATTTAAATACAGGACAGACTCTAGCTATTTAAAGATAGGACAGACTCTAGCTATTAAATGATAGAACAGACTCTAGCTATTTAAATGACAGAACAGACTCTAGCTATTTAAAGATAGAACAGACTCTAGCTATTTAAAGATATGACAGACTCTAGCTATTAAAATACAGGACAGACTCTAGCTATTAAATGATAGAACAGACTCTAGCTATTAAATGATAGAACAGACTCTAGCTATTTAAAGATAGAACAGACTCTAGCTATTTAAATACAGGACAGACTCTAGCTATTTAAAGATAGGACAGACTCTAGCTATTAAATGATAGAACAGACTCTAGCTATTTAAATGACAGAACAGACTCTAGCTATTTAAAGATAGAACAGACTCTAGCTATTTAAAGATATGACAGACTCTAGCTATTTAAATACAGGACAGACTCTAGCTATTTAAAGATAGGACAGACTCCAGCTATTTAAAAATGGGACAGACTCTAGCTATTTAAATACAGGGCAGACTCTAACTATTTAAATACATGATAGACTCTAGCTATTTAAAGATAGGACAGACTCTAGCTATTAAATGATAGAACAGACTCTAGCTATTTAAAAATAGGACAGAATCTAGCTATTTAAAGATAGAACAGACTCTAGCTATTTAAAGATATGACAGACTCTATCTATTTAAATACAGGACAAACTCTAGCTATTTAAATACATGATAGACTATAGCTATTTAAAGATAGGACAGACTCTAGCTATTTAAATACAGGACAGACTCTAGCTATTTAAAGATAGGACAGACTCCAGCTATTTAAAGATAGGACAGACTCTAGCTATTTAAATACAGGACAGACTCTAGCTATTTAAAGATAGGACAGACTCTAGCTATTTAAATACAGGACAAACTCTAGCTATTTAAATACATGATAGACTCTAGCTATTTAAAGATAGGACAGACTCTAGCTATTTAAATACAGGACAGACTCTAGCTATTTAAAGATAGGACAGACTCTAGCTATTAAATGATAGAACAGACTCTAGCTATTTAAAGATAGGACAGAATCTAGCTATTTAAAGATAGAACAGACTCTAGCTATTTAAAGATATGACAGACTCTAGCTATTTAAATACAGGACAAACTCTAGCTATTTAAATACATGATAGACTATAGCTATTTAAAGATAGGACAGACTCTAGCTATTTAAATACAGGACAGACTCTAGCTATTTAAAGATAGGACAGACTCCAGCTATTTAAAGATATGACAGACTCTAGCTATTTAGATACAGGACAGACTCTAGCTATTTAAATACAGGACAGACTCTAGCTATTTAAATACATGATAGACTCTAGCTATTTAAAGATAGGACAGACTCTAGCTATTTAAATATATGACAGACTCCAGCTATTTAAAAATGGGACAGACTCTATCTATTTAAATACAGGAGAGACTCTAGCTATTTAAAAATGGGACAGACTCTATCTATTTAAATACAGGACAGACTCTAGCTATTTAAAGATAGGACAGACTCTAGCTATTAAATGATAGAACAGACTCTAGCTATTTAAAGATAGGACAGAATCTAGCTATTTAAAGATAGAACAGACTCTAGCTATTTAAAGATATGACAGACTCTAGCTATTTAAATACAGGACAAACTCTAGCTATTTAAATACATGATAGACTATAGCTATTTAAAGATAGGACAGACTCTAGCTATTTAAATACAGGACAGACTCTAGCTATTTAAAGATAGGACAGACTCCAGCTATTTAAAGATAGGACAGACTCTAGCTATTTAAATACAGGACAGACTCTAGCTATTTAAAGATAGGACAGACTCCAGCTAGTTAAAGATATGACAGACTCTAGCTATTTAGATACAGGACAGACTCTAGCTATTTAAATACAGGACAGACTCTAGCTATTTAAAGATAGGACAGACTCTAGCTATTAAATGATAGAACAGACTCTAGCTATTTAAAGATAGGACAGAATCTAGCTATTTAAAGATAGAACAGACTCTAGCTATTTAAAGATATGACAGACTCTAGCTATTTAAATACAGGACAAACTCTAGCTATTTAAATACATGATAGACTATAGCTATTTAAAGATAGGACAGACTCTAGCTATTTAAAGATAGAACAGACTCTAGCTAGTTAAAGATATGACAGACTCTAGCTATTTAAATACAGGACAGACTCTAGCTATTTAAATACATGATAGCCTCTTGCTATTTAAAGATAGGACAAACTCTAGCTATTTAAAGATAGGACAGACTCCAGTTATTTAAAGATAGGACAGACTCTAGCTCTTTAAATACAGGACAGACTCTAGCTATTTAAAGATAGGACAGACTCCAGCTATTTAAAGATAGGACAGACTCTAGCTATTTAAATACAGGACAAACTCTAGCTATTTAAAAATAGGACAGACTCTAGCTATTAACTGATAGAACAGACTCTAGCTATTTAAAGATAGGACAGACTCTAGCTATTTAAAGATAGGACAGACTCTAGCTATTTAAAGATATAACAGACTCTAGCTATTTAAAGATATGACAGCCTCTAGCTATTTAAAGATGAGACAGACTCTAGCTATTTAAATACAGGACAAACTCTAGCTATTTAAATACATGATAGACTCTAGCTATTTAAAGATAGGACAGACTCTAGCTATTTAAATACATGATAGACTCTAGCTATTTAAAGATAGGACAGACTCCAGCTATTTAAAAATGGGACAGACTCTATCTATTTAAATACAGGGCAGACTCTAGCTATTTAAAGATAGGATAGACTCTAGCTATTTAAAGATAGGACAGATTCTAGCTATTTAAATACAGGACAGACTCTAGCTATTTAAAGATATGACAGACTCTAACTATTTAAATACAGGACAGACTCTAGCTATTTAAAGATAGGACAGACTCTAGCTATTAAATGATAGAACAGACTCTAGCTATTTAAAGATAGGACAGACTCTAGCTATTTAAAGATAGAACAGACTCTAGCTATTTAAAAATATGACAGACTCTAGCTATTTAAATACAGGACAGACTCTAGCTATTTAAATACATGATAGACTCTAGCTATTTAATGATAGGACAAACTCTAGCTATTTAAAGATAGGACAGACTCCAGCTATTTAAAGATAGGACAGACTCTAGCTACATTTTTGTATTTAAATACAGGACAGACTCTAGCTATTTAAAGATAGGACAGACTCCAGCTATTTAAAGATAGGACAGACTCTAGCTATTTAAATACAGGACAGACTCTAGCTATTTAAAGATATGACAGACTCTAGCTATTTAGATGCAGGACAGACTCTAGCTATTTAAAGATAGGACAGACTCTAGCTATTTAAAGATAGAACAGACTCTAGCTATTTAAAGATATGACAGACTCTAGCTATTTAAAGATATGACAGACTCTAGCTATTTAAATACAGGACAGACTCTAGCTATTTAAATACATGATAGACTCTAGATATTTAAAGATAGGACAGACTCTAGCTATTTAAAGATAGGACAGACTCCAGCTATTTAAAGATAGGACAGACTCTAGTTATTTAAAGATGGGACATACTCTAGTTATTTAAAGATAGGATAGACTCTAGTTATTTAAAGATAAGGTAGACTCTAGTTATTTAAAGATAGGACAGATTCTAACTATTGAAAGATAGGGCAGAGTCTAGTTATCTAAAAATAGGACAGACTCTAGCTATTTTCCTGTCATCAGGGACAATACAATACCACTAGAAATAAATAAATTAACTACATATGTAACAGTCTCTTTTTTATATATATTTGCACCATCTTGAAGAAACCTCGAACCTCATCCACACCAGTATTTTTACGTGAACTTAGACGTTCTAACTCTTTTACAACGTAATCTTCACTTACATGTGATAATTCTAAATATGCATTATTCAAACACTTTTCTATAAAAGTTCTTAAAAATGTTTGTTAAATAATCATACACTTTGGAGCTGGTGACAATTTTGAAACAAGAGAAGCAGCTATAATAGTAAAATAAAATGGTTAAAATGATTCTCTACTGTATCTAGATCGTGACTGTTAACATATATAGTTATGCCAACATTACCTAGGACACGGGTGATCAACACACTGCGGTTGCTTGTTTCTGACTGTTGAATATTTGGCTTTAATAAAATTAAGATTGTTGAAGTGAAAAGGTCATTTATTATTAAATGACAGGTTTATAAAAAAAAAACATTTTTAAACAATAAGAAAAATAATTAAAAAAAAAACCGCCCCCACATCATTAGCTGATAACATAGAATATCGAATTTACATCCAAAAGTAAATGATTAAAACATGGAAAGGGTGGAAGGTTTTTTTTAACATTTTTTCTCTTTAACTATTACCTAACCATTAAAATGGCGGGTTATATAAAAAAAACTCTGTTAAAAGCTGATGGTAAACCATGCAGTAAGCCAGGTAATAGACAATCTTTATGCCTTATATTAGTTCTAATATTTCAGATATAATCCAAGGCTCTGTATGTTTTACAACATTTCTCTCATGTGCTACCTCATCTAGTAATGATATAAAACATCTCTAAATATATTCCAAGTTAAATATACATTTCTACATATGTACATATAATTTTGACCAATCTACTTTGCTAAGTTTCTCAATACAGTAAACAATTTTGGTTTTCATTAGTAAATGTTTTTGAAAATTGTGGTCTTAACAATGCTGTATATAAATGCACCTAATATCATATTGTGTATAGTGAAACCTTTACATCCAGATAACACCAATAATCAAGTCATTTTATTTATATAAATGTAAATGTTTGGGTGATAAACCCAGTATAAATGGTAGTCTAAAATACCTGAAATATTGAATAAAAATAGAAAAGACAACCATAAATTTCCTATCCTCTACACAAAAAGAATATATATGTAAAAAGTGGTTGCCATTTGAAACTGTCCTTGGTGTTCAAAATTTCAGTGCAGTGATGAAAAATGTTTGTTTTTATAAATTAAATGTCTTTTGTCTGTAAAATTGTATATTCATGTCATATGTTTTTTGTATTTGTATCTGTTTCTGCTTTTCTCTATATATAAACAAATTACAAAACAAACAAAAGTTTCTCAATAAACTCATCCTTGTTATAATTTTAGCAGATTTTATTTTAATTTTATTCTCTAAACCACAATCTATTTTTCCCCCCCATTTTTTCTTGTACCGAATGTAAGAAAATAATCACACAAACCAATATGTAGGTCTCCTGTCTGCTTAACATTCTCTTCACAATTAACAACAATATGGGAATGATTGAGTGATTGTTCTTTAACTCAGCAATTTTCAGCTATATCATGGCGAGAACAAGTTAATTGTCAATGAGATGATGATGAGGTCCGTTTTGTACTAGACCAACACGCTTGATTGGATTTGTATAGTGATAGCTCACTGAAACAACAATCCGCGGTTAGACATGTCGCCCCACTCGGACACATTATCTTGATGCCGAGACAACCTGTCTTTACTCTTTCTCCCTAATGCTGTGTGCATACCAGAGAAGCAACACATACCAATTTTATAGTCTATGGTTTGACATGATCGGGGCTCAAACCCATGATCTACCGCATTCGAGTCGAACACGCTAACCATTACACCACCGATGCGGTTAACAACAATATGTTGAATTTCTGTCTGATTAACCTTTTCTTCGCAATTAACAACAATATTTTACTAGTATATATACAGTACATGTTATTCTTATTGGTTCTTTTATCAGCTGTTTCACATTAAATAAATTAAAAAAAATATTTTATTATACTTTATGCAAATTTCTTACATTATCCATTCATTTCATTGGACAAGCAGCATTTGTTAATTTTCACCAACCTTTCATAAGCCCCGCCCATCCCTAGCAACATGTGATAATATTAGCAACGGGTGTTAATGCCCAAAATTAACACCCGCTGAGCCCGAAGTTTGCCGATCCGGAAAAATTAACACCCGCTCCGGCCGAGGTTTACCGATTTTAGAAAATTAGAAAAAAACAAATTCAAAATAATTCAAAATTTTCATAAGTTTTCAAAAAATTTCAAAATGATAAAATTTTCAAAAAGTTTAAAAAATTTCCAAGTTTTCATAAAATTTCAAAATTTTAAGACATGTATTTAAATAATAATATTGAAAAATGATAAAACAATTATAGCCTACCTTGAAAATTATTTATGCAATAGTCAGAATATAGAAGCAAACATGTGATAATATTTATCAAAATATACAATTAATATTTTACATCAATTGTTATAAACATTATGTTATTATCTTGTTAAACTTGTTGCTATTTGATGTTTTGTTGTTGTTAATGTAAGTAAACTATCTTAATTTATGACTTTTTTATTTTTTTAACAATTGTCCTTCTAATAACATAATGCACACTTGAATCATTAGGCATTCAGTATAATAAAAAAAACATACTGCCCTTGGATGAAGGTGTTAGGGTGATTAACACACTCTGTGAAAAAATTTTCACCCTCGACTTCGTCTCGGGTGATAATGTTTTCCCTCGTGTGTTAATCTACCCTAACACCTTCATCCAAGGGCAGTATGTTTAAAATAGCGTCATCTTATGTATTAAACATATATCTCACCTAAGATACCACAGATACAGATAGGTCTGTTTCATACCTTGACCTATCACCTCGAAATTCACAGTGAGATGATTTCAATTTTTCCCATTGTGAAATTTCCATTCATATGTAGCAACATTCCAGCAGCACCTGCATATGCCATAATGGAATACATCTCTCTCAGTTGATACGATATTCCAGAGCTTGTGATTCCTATCAGGATTTCTTTGATAGAGGGTTGTTGCTAACAAGGATGCTACTGAACCAACAAATTAATTTAAAAAAAGTTGCCCTTCAGAGATTCACATGCCCCTTCTTGGCTCTCTGGGCCCTGAACCGATGTACCGACTGAACACCACTGAAAACTATTAGAACTATGCTTTTTTCAGATAATTTAGTTGTTGTTTTGGACATTTTGACATTGTTTCTGCTATTTTCAGATAATTTAGTTGTTGTTTTGGACATTTTGACATTGCAGGATAAACACATTATATGTGCGTTGTTGGTAAATATAACATTTAAATGTGTTTTATAACATAGATACTATCAATAATAATAATTTCATAAACTAAATAATAAGAAAACATGTTAAATAGATAATGTTACCCATCGTAAACATATTTTACCACTGATTATTACTTTAATATTGATACTGTGTCTAGTTACTGTGATTCTGTCTATTAGGTTAATGAGTGCATGCATCTGTATTCTGATTTATACTAGGGGTCGTCGTGGACGTGGTAGTATGACAACTTACTGTACAATCAGTGCCTATCACCACTAAAGTTGTGAGTTTGAATCCCACTCATGGCGAGGTGTACTCGATACAACTTTAAATGATAAAGTGTGTCAATGACTTACGACAATTATGTGGTTTTCTCCGGGTACTTCCGGTTTCCTCCACCAATAAAACTGACCACCACGACATAACTGAAATATTGTTGAAGAGTGGTGTTAAACACCATAACTCCATATTTATATTGGCAATAAGCCAAATCTGACATTTCTCATCAAATAGTGACAGTCTTCTTTGATTTCAGATTGACACCAGAATCACAAGTTTGGTAGATGTTTACCCAACAATGGATTGGTTTAAATATGTTAAATGGTTTCTCAGGAGAAGTTGTTCTGCTTCATACCTTGACCTACACCTCGAAATTGACAGAGTAAGGGCCGCTTAAAAAAGAAACTGTACAACAACAGAGATGATTTCAATTTTCCAGCAGCACCTGCATATGGGGTATATGTCTCTAAATTGATCTGATATTCCAGAGCTTGATTCCTATCAGGATTTCCTTGGTAGATGATTGCTGCTAACAAGGAAGCTACTGAACCAATGGTTCCTACTGGTTATGTTGAAGTCATCACTTCGAAAGCTTTATGGTCGCCACCATGACATGGTTGATCGTTATATATAGAATATCTGTGTCACAACTGACCACGGATATATTCCACTTGTCGTAAACACTTCCCGATCCTTTTCTCATTCATGACTTATCAGCGGGTTTGTAACTAGATGAACACGACGGGTGCTACTAGTGGAGCAGGAATTGCTTACCCTTCCGGAGCACCTGAGTTCAACCCCGGTTTTTAGCGAGTCATTTGTTATTTGATCTTTAGCTTTATGTGTATGTTTTGTAGATCGTTGTTTGTCTTTTTGTACTTTTTCTTTTGGCCATTATGATATACGAATTCTGATTACCCCTCCTTTGGTATCTTCAAACTCTTCTTATTACTAATATACTAATACTAATACTCGAGAGGTGTTGTGGATTCTGAAGAACTCTAAAGATCTGTTAGAGTACATACAATATAGGCCCCTCTCCTCCTGCAATAGCATTAACACATTTGATTCCTCTACCCTCTACACAACTATTCCTCACTCTAAGCTGAAGGACAAATTAAGGGAGTTGGTCCAACTGTTTTTCATAAAAAGAATGGCCAACGTAGATACAAATACCTTGTGCTAGGAAGGGACAGGTCTTATTTTGTAAAAAAAACAAAACCACTCCGATTGTACCAAAAAAGTTCCCTGAAACTGAAATCATCAACATGCTCGAGTTTTCGATTGACAACATATTTATTATCTTTGGTGGACGTGTTTTTCAACAGACAATCGGCATACCTATGGGTACAAACTGTGCTCGTCTTCTCGCCGACTTGTTCCTTTATTCGTATGAGGCAGACTTCATACATGGGCTTCACAAGAAAAACGAAAAGAAGATAGCCCTATTCTTTAATTTCACGTTCCGCTATATACATTTTTGTAGATGATGTCCTTTCACTAAATAATTCTATATATGTTTGGTGAATTCGTTGATCGCATCTATCCCGTTGAGCTTGAAATAAAGGATACCACAGATATGGATAGGTCTGCTTCATACCTTGACCTGCACCTCGAAATTGACAGTGAGGGGTGGTTAAGAACGAAACTTTACGACAAAAGAGATGATCTCAATTTTCCCATTGTGAACTTTCCATTCATTTGTAGCAACATTCCAGCAGCACCTGCATATGGAGTATATATATCTCAGTTGATACGATATTCCAGAGCTTGTGGTTCCTATCAGGATTTCCTTAATATAGGGTTGCTGCTAACAAGGAAGCTACTGAACCAAGGGTTCCTCTTAGTTAAGTTGAAGTCATCACTTGGAAAGTTTTACAGTCGCCACCATGACTTGGTTAATCTTACAGAATATTTGCGTCACAAATGACCAAAGATATGTTCTACTTGTCGTAAACACTTCCTGGTCCTTTCCTCATTCATGACTTATAACCAGGTTTGTAACTAGAGTAGTACGATGGGCGACAACTATTGGAGCAGGAACAGCTTACCCTTCTGGAGCACCTGAATTCACCACCAGTTTTTAGTGGGGTTTGTGTTGTTCAATCTTTCGTTTTCTGTGTAGAGTTTGGTAGATCGTTTTTTGTCCTTTCTTTTGGCCATTGTGTTGTCTGTTCTTCAATTTACATATTCTTATTACCCTTTGGCATCTTCAAACTCTTCTTGTTTGTATGTATTTTGCACTGGGTTCTGTTAAATTATTTTCTGTGATGGTGGCCATCTTGGATTTAAGATCAGCATAACAATAAAAACTTTAACTTTCTGGGGTTGTAAATATAACTGAAATACTATTCACTTGATGTTAACAACAATTAATCAATGAAATTTTTAATGGTGAACGGTGGTTTTTTTCAGTGTGCTCCAGCTTCCTTCAGCCTTAACTTTTTAGCATGATAAAGCCAAGGATTGTATTACGTCCTTGATAAAGCAGAAAATTAGTGACTATTGTGAAAACCAACTATTTAACCTTTGTTTCAGTTAAATTAAAAATGAAGATGTCAATCATTGATTTGCATTTTATTTTTATTCTAAGCATTAACTCATCTATAATTTTCAACAATTAAAAACTCTTTGTTTCAATATTAAGAAAAAATATAAACTTGTACAATCAATGCACAAAATTGTAAAAATAATATCATTAATGATAAAAACATTATCCAGTTACCACCATATGCCCTATTGCATGTCCTGATTATCTCCCTTTGAATGTAAAGGAGATAACCTTATTATTTATCATTAATAGCAACAAATAACAATAAATTCCAACATACAACAAAATAATCAATTAAAAAATTAAAACTACCTGGTAGAGGTTCACCTGTGGTGTCAAGGCTGTATCGCTCACCTGTATGGTTATGCATGCTCTATTTGGTTTCAAGCAAGTTTGAGGTTTTTGAGAAGAAGCTTTTTATTTCATATTCCCATAGATCTAGAGATTTCAGATAAAAAATACTTTGAAAATATTTTCCCCATAAGATTCTATGTTAAATTTGTCCCAGTGTGGCAGCCATCTTGGATTACCGATTAACACAAACAAATAATATTTTGCAAGGGACAACGTGGTGATTATTCAAGCAGTGTGAATTTAATCTAATTTCAAGTTTCTTTTCATTTTCCTATATGGTCTTTGTGTTAAAACTATGTCCTACTATGCTGGTCATCTTGAATTTCTCATTGAAACAAAGAACACCCAATTTGAAAAGGCTTCTGCCGAATTTGCTATTCAAATTGTTCAGTGGTTTCAGAGAATATCATGTTAAAATATTTTTCCAGTAGGGTTGTATGCTAAAACTTTGTCCAGCAGTGGAGGACATCGATTTTCGATCCATCAAAATGTTTGAAGGTATCAAAGGATTAATTTGAATTAATGATTTGATTAATTGTGCTTAACGCTACTTTCAGCAATATTTCAGCTATATAATGGCAGTTTTAGTGGTGGAAGCCGGAGTACCCGGAGAGGACCACCGACCATGGGCAAGCAACTGCTAAACTTTATCACTTGCGGCTGCGAGTCGAGTGCAGCCTTTTTTGTAACTTACAAAGCCGGGCGCGAACCCACGCCGTATTGGTGATAGGCTTGTACGAGTTGTTAGGTAATACAACTACCCAACTCATTGAGCCACCCGGGCCCTCGGAAAACGGTTGAAATGTTAAAAGTTTACCGATACAGACAAAGACTATAGACAACGAGGAGAATATTTAAATGTGAAACAGTTAACGATAACATACGAAAGATGCAAAGTTTTACCAGAAAGAAAAATATATACCTGTATATATTCCCATAGAGATTTCAGATAAAAATACTTTGAAAATATTTTCCCCATAGGATCCTATGTTAAATTTGTCTCCATACGAAAGATGCAAAATTTTACCAAAAAGAAAAATATTTACAGTCGGAAAAGTATTATAATAAATTAAATTGAGAATTTAAAGTAAAACATTTCTATACAACATACATGAATAGGTCTGTAAGTAACATATATATATTCTTTCTCAGATCATAATACGGTACATTGTATTTGAAAAAAATGGTCGGTGGATGGTACTTTTGAGACATTTCATATACAGTATATACATTTTTTGGTAAAAAAAAAAAAAAATTACCAGTACAGTCAAACCTGTGTTATGTGACCTTCCAATGGAACAGTGAAATATGGTCAGGTGGTCGCTTAATACAGGTTTAATTGATATGAAATGCACTATGAAGGGAAATAAAAATTAAGGTCACACAATACAAGTTATTGCTTAATAGAGGTGGTCACTAAAACAGGTTTGACTGTAACTTAATAGAGGTGGTCACTATAACAGGTTTGACTGTAACTTAATAGAGGTGGTCACTAAAACAGGTTTGACTGTAGCTTAATAGAGGTGGTCACTAATGCAGGTTTGACTGTAACTTAATAGAGGTGGTCACTAAAACAGGTTTGACTGTAACTTAATAGAGGTGGTCACTAAAACAGGTTTGACTGTAACTTAATAGAGGTGGTCACTAAAACAGGTTTGACTGTAACTTAATAGAGGTGGTCACTAAAACAGGTTTGACTGTAACTTAATAGAAGTGGTCACTAAGGCAGGTTTGACTGTAACTTAATAGAGGTGGTCACTAAAACAGGTTTGACTGTAACTTAATAGAGGTGGTCGCTAAGGCAGGTTTGACTGTAACTTAATAGAGGTGGTCGTTAAAACAGGTTTGACTGTAACTTAATAGAGGTGGTCACTAAGGCAGGTTTGACTGTAACTTAATAGAGGTGGTCACTAAAACAGGTTGGACTGTAACTTAATAGAGGTGGTCACTAAGGCAGGTTTGACTGTAACTTAATAGAGGTGGTCACTAAGGCAGGTTTGACTGTAACTTAATAGAGGTGGTCACTAAGGCAGGTTTGACTGTAACTTAATAGAGGTGGTCACTAAGGCAGGTTTGACTGTAACTTAATAGAGGTGGTCACTAAAGGAGGTTTGACTGTAACTTAATAGAGGTGGTCACTAAGGCAAGTTTGACTGTAACTTAATAGAAGTGGTCACTAAGGCAGGTTTGACTGTAACTTAATAGAGGTGGTCACTAAAACAGGTTTGACTGTATCTTAATAGAAGTGGTCACTAAGGCAGGTTTGACTGTAACTTAAGAGGTGGTCACTAAAACAGGTTTGACTGTAACTTAATAGAGGTGGTCACTAAAACAGGTTTGACTAACTTAATAGAGGTGGTCACTAAGGCAGGTTTGACTAACTTAATAGAGGTGGTCACTAAAACAGGTTTGACTGTAGCTTAATAGAGGTGGTCACTAAGGCAGGTTTGACTGTAACTTAATAGAGGTGGTCACTAAGGCAGGTTTGACTAACTTAATAGAGGTGGTCACTAAAACGGGTTTGACTGTAACTTAATAGAGGTGGTCACTAATGCAGGTTTGACTGTACTTAATAGAGGTGGTCACTAAGGCAGGTTTGACTAACTTAATAGAGGTGGTCACTAAAACAGGTTTGACTGTAGCTTAATAGAGGTGGTCACTAAGGCAGGTTTGACTATAACTTAATAGAGGTGGTCACTAAGGCAGGTTTGACTGTAACTTAATAGAGGTGGTCACTAAGGCAGGTTTGACTAACTTAATAGAGGTGGTCACTAAAACGGGTTTGACTGTAACTTAATAGAGGTGGTCACTAATGCAGGTTTGACTGTACTTAATAGAGGTGGTCACTAAGGCAGGTTTGACTAACTTAATAGAGGTGGTCACTAAAACGGGTTTGACTAACTTAATAGAGATGGTCACTAAGGCAGGTTTTACTGTAACTTAATAGAGGTGGTCACTAAAGCAGGTTTGACTGTAACTTAATAGAGGTGGTCACTAATGCAGGTTTGACTGTACTTAATAGAGGTGGTCACTAAGGCAGGTTTGACTAACTTAATAGAGGTGGTCACTAAGGCAGGTTTGACTGTAACTTAATAGAGGTGGTCACTAAGGCAGGTTTGACTGTAACTTAATAGAGGTGGTCACTAAGGCAGGTTTGACTGTACTTAATAGAGGTGGTCACTAAGGCAGGTTTGACTGTATCATTTGCTCCGTCAAATAAATCTTTTATATAATGCTTAGCATGAAATTTCCGATAATATTTTAATTTAGACATTTATGTATAGTTTTAACATGCTAAATGGTTATGGTGTTTAACACCACTTTGAACAATATTTCAGTCTCAAGACAGAACCTTCATTATCACAAGCATCAATTGTGTTTTGAGGTTTAAGGTGTTATGCTAATAGCGTATAACACCACTTTCAAAAAAATATTTCAGTTATATTGTGCCGGTGAGTTTATTGGTGGAGTAATTATAAACTCAAATATCTGGAGAAAACCACCGACCTGCCACAAATCCCTTACAAACTCTATCACATAACGTTGTATCAAGTACATCTCGCTATGAGCATGATTCAACTGGTGATAGGCACCGATTGCACAGGTAGTTGTAAATCCAACTACCATATGTCAGTCATTCCTGCGATCACATCTGCCCAAATATGCTAAAAGTCATATTCAATCATTACATGTAATTCAGATTACAATCAGTCATTGTCATGATTATGAAAAGAAATTTTAAATAGTGATAGTCAACAATTCACGTAAACGTACCACCTCTCACCTCAAATCATTGAACACAAAAAAGACCATGACATATGGCTTTGGAAATCTAAGTCCTGGCCTGAGAGAGGGACAAAAATGGTGGGGTTGACCCAGTTGTATGGTTAAATCTGCAATCAACACCTGTCAACACAAAAATTGTTAAGTTGATTCGCAAACCATGTAGTTGCTGAAATTGTTACATTTGTCATCACAGTTTTTTTTCTGTTCATAACTCGATATCCCATTATATGATAAAGTTAAACAGTGACTTACAATGTGCAGCAGGTTTGTGGTTTAAAATTTATCCATGAAAAAAACTGACCGCCACAATGTTTATTATATAATTAACTAACATGTAATTTTCAAATGAAAAAAGAAGTTTTGATGACAGAAATAAAAGGGTCTGACCATGTGACAAGTAATTTGTTGAAAACAGAGGCTCCCATGAGCCTGTAATCGCTCACCTGGATCAAAGCTGCTTTCAATAACAATGCAACTGCACTGTGGTGGCCATCTTGGTGGGAGAGCGTGACTGCCAGACACAATTTTGGAAGAGGACCATCCAATGACTATTCCATCAAAGTTTGGTTCTAATTGAGCTACTGGTTCCAGACAAGAAGATTTTTAAGTGATTTTCCCATAGGGTCCTATGTTAAGCTAAGTTCGGCTGTTGGGGGCATCTTAGTCGAAGGGCCGAACCACCGGAGACATTCTTGGAAGAGAACCATCCAATGAATATTTCATCAAAATATAATTCTTATTGAGCAAATGGTTTCAGACAAGAAGATTTTTATGGAAATTTCCCATAGGGTCCTATGTTAAATTAAGTTCGGCTGTGGCGGCCATCTTGGTCGGAGGTATGAAATGCCGGACACAATTTTGGAAGGGGACCACCCAAGGATCATTTCGGTAAAGTTTGGTTGAGATTGGCTCAGTAGTTTCAGAGGAGAAGATTTTTTTAAAATTTCATCCCCCCTTTTTTCTATTTTTAGCTTGGTGGCCATCTTGGTTGGAAGTCGGGATTACCGGACACAATTTTGGAAGGGGCCATCCATCCAAGGACCATTCCACCAAAGTTTGGTTGCAATTGGCCCAGTGGTTTCTGAGGAGAAGATTTTTATGTGAATTTCACGTATAGGGTCCTATGTTAAGCTAAGTTCAGCTGTGGGGGCCATCTTGGTCGAAGGGCCAAACCGCCAGACATATTTTTGGAAGAGAACCATCCAATGACTATTTCATCAACATTTAGTTCTTATTGAGCAATTGGTTTCAGACAAGAAGATTTTTATGGGAATTTCCCATAGGGTCCTATATTAAATTAAGTTCAGCTGTGGTGGCCATCTTGGGCGTAGGCCTGAAATGCCAGACACAATTTTGGAAGGGGACCACCCAAGAATCATTTCAGCAAAGTTTGGTTGAGATTGGCTCAGTAGTTTCAGAGGAGAAGATTTTTTTAAATTGCATCCCCCCTTTTTTCTTATTTGCATAAATCGGTCTAAATCAGCAAAAGTTCAAAGTTCATAAAAAATCCTGTAATATATATGTTAAAAAGCTCATCATTATGTTTATACAGTTCAAATTTGGGCACATTCTGGCTTAAAATAGAGCGGTTTTGGCCATTTGAAGAAATTTCTATTTTTAGTAATGGCGGCCATCTTGGATGCAGGACGGCGCTGACGGACACAATTTTGAAAGGGGACCACCTAAGGATCATTCAGACAAAGTTTGGTTGAAATTGGCCAAGTGGTTTCTAACAAGAAGATTTTTAAATGATTTTTTTGTTTATTTATGCCTAATTTGCATAATCTGTCAAAATCGGCAAAAGTTCAAAGTTCATAAAAAATCCCGTAATATATGTTAAAAAGCTCATCATTATGCTTATACAGTTCAAATTTGGGCACATTCTGGCTTAAAATAAAGCAGTTTTGGCCATTTGAAGAAATTTCTATTTTTAGTAATGGCGACCATCTTGGATGGAGGGTGTGGCTATCAGACATAACTTTTAAAGGGAACCCCCTAAGGATGATTCAGGCCAAGTTTGGTTTAAATTCGCCCAGTGGTTTCAGAGGAGAAGATTTTTGAAAAAGTTTACAGACGGACGACGGATGCCAAGTGATGGCAATAGCTTACACAGGTGAGCTAAAAATTGATATCTGATTATTATAACTACATTATATGACATTCTAATATGACGTTCTGCTTTCGCTTTGTAAACAAACCTATTCTCTAAATAGCACAATTATTTTTAAGACATGTGCAAAGTCCTATCGGTGTTTTCCCACTAATTGATCGCGTAAACCAGCACATTAAAATAATAAAAATAGAAATTAATATTGTTTTCTTTGAATCTTAATGGAATATTTGTCTTAACTATGTTTAAACAGTCATATTTTCTTAAATGGGGCAGTCCTCCACAAATGGCCTATCCATAAGGCCGCATTGATTTACAAAATTACTGTAAATGCCCTATTAGAATCGAAATAATTCTCCCATTTCATGTTTTATGCTCATTTTAACATGGTTAGGCATTATATTTGTCTAAATTTTACAACTCGCTTTCGCTCGGTGTAAAATATCGACAATTCTAATATGACGTCCTTCAAACGCTTGAGTCCAAACCAGTGGTAAAAATAATATTAATCTATGACCGATTACGTCATAGATAGACGTGGTCTGTGCTTTATAAGCGGCTGTTCCTTGACACTCCCCTGTAAAAGGTACACAATGATAAGTATGCAATACACAAAATAAATAAACATTCGTGTATTGGAAATCGGCTCAGGCGATATAGAAAACAGACAGGAAATATAAACCCACATCCTTTGCGAAGATCCCGAATAACATATAGTATTCTTGCATATCCCTGGGCCTAAAAATCACACAAATTAAAATTCCGCGAAATGTTGTTGACAATTTTGGCAGTAAACAAGATGACGTCATATGAAGACTTCCAGTTTAGAACATAAAGATCCTGACGTTTTTTGGCTTTGTGTATGCCTCCTTGTCGAAGTGGAATTTGTAGTATTTTCCCTTTCTTTTGAATTGATGTTCATGAATGACAACATTTAGTAATCTCAAAACATATTTGTCATCGACATGAAACACCTTTTCGGTTGTCATTTCAAACATCTTTGTAAAAAAACAGAATAGTATTGTAACATTTTAGTGATAGTCGGGTCATTTAACGGAACAGCCAAAAACAATGGCTGCTTCGATTTGAAAATGTTCCGTAATTGTCCTATTAGAATCGAAATAATTACCGGTAGCCATATATTTATATTGTTTTTACCACAGGTTGTCACTTTATGCCTTCATTTTACCCCTCGCGGTAAAATATTCGGCATAATGTGCCAACCCGTGGTAAAAACAATATAAATATATGGCTACCGGTAATTATTTCTTAAATATAATGCCTCCCCATGCATGTTAAAATGAGCATAAAACATGACAGGAGAATTATTTCTTAATTTTATTTTAAGGGATAGAAAAATGTATAGTTAATCATGTTAATTGTATATGAATGGCTCAATGTCATGCTTAAACCAAATGAGGTTATGGGACCCTCCTCCCTGGCTCCCATTCAAATATGACCAAAATAGCAAGGTCTGTTGAATCTAATGCAGGATGGACAGATGTACATACAGACAGGGGTAAGTATTTAATGCCCCCAATGCCTAGTGGCAGGGGCATAAAAATATATTACAATATTAATGTCCTTTCTGCACATGTTCCATGACCTCGAAAGATGTCAAAAATCCCTTGTCACAAAAACTACATTTGTAAGAATTCCGTCGATGACTGTGTTCCATATGTTTTGATAAGTGCCATTTCGATACAAATTTTCTATTGCAGTTGCAGCATTGCACCATTTTTTGTAAATCCTTTAGATCATGATTTTGCATATGAGAGTGCAGTTCCCTCTCGGTCTGACTAATATGTAAACAATATGGGCATTCAAACCATTTTCCACTTGCAATGTCAAAACATTTCCTGAAAGTTGAAACCCGCTGACTAGGCGTATCCTTTTTGATGTTTATTTTTCTCGGCAACGAAGTTTTATTTCTGACGTCATTTTCAATTTTTTCACACTCATCTGTATCATAATAGGCAGAAGATTCTGCTTCTGAAGAAAAAGTAGATTCAGTGTCAGAGTTATGATCTTCACTAGGCATTTCATCATCTCCAGTTCTTAACACATCATCTTTCTTCTGTGGTTTAAGTAGAGAATTGGTATACATATGATCATTAGCAATAGCATGCATAGTAAAATCAGACTTGGTACCAGTCTGGGAACCAGATATAGAATTTGATGTATGAATAATATTTTCTTCTTGGCATTTCTTAAAATCGGCTGGCATTTTCAATGTCAGCGGGTTATCGCTTGATGATTTAACTATATGAATGTTCCTTTCATCATTAACTGTTTTTGGTATGCTTGTCGGTAATAAACGAGATCTGCCGGCAAAAGAAATGTTTCCATGAGGCAATATTTTCTCACCATTTTCTTCATCTTCTTTTTCTTTCTTGTCCATTTCTATTTTGAACACATATGGTCCTTGCATGTGCAGCGTTATATGATGCAATAAATATTGTGAGGTAGGAAAACGAGAAAGACACATCCCACACTGGAATGGAATATCATCTAGGCTAACAGTTTTTTCCTTTACGATGGAAAATGAATCGTCACCTGACGATAAAGAAGTAGACCCTATTGATTCTATCTGCAGCTTACTTCTAATATTACTAAAAGAGTTACTTCCATTAGCAGAATAAATTACTTTTATATTGCTTCTACCAGATGGAGTCGTTGTGCTATCAATAGCAATAGCTTTAGAACTTGGCGTCATCACACGTGTGTCTATTTTTGAATGCTTGTTTTGGTGTTTCTTTAAAAGCAGTTCATTAACAAATGGTTGTCCGCAGATGGAACATTCTGGAATTGTTGGCTGCATATATAACTTTGTGATATCAAATGACGTATGGTTTTGAAGGTGGTACATCATCTTTGTGTTATTGCCGAAAGTCTTACTACAGATACGACATTTGTATTTGCTCTCTGCCATTAGTAGTACTTCACCTAAATGTTTAACTAAATGTAAGTTCATAATTTTACCTTCTTCATACGAGGATGGGCAATATTTACAGAAAAACTTTGGCAGGAAGCTGAATGCTTCCACTTTTCCAACAGATCCATGTCCATTTTGTCTGGTTTTCTCTTTCTTCTGTTGCATTTTTTCCTTAATTTTTTTTACATCATGTACATCCATTTTTTCCTTCAATTCTTTTTTAACATGTTCCTCTCTGACTCTGTTGCTCTGTTCATCCACAATCCCATCGTGAATTTCAAAATCCTGTCGATTATCGTCAAGCAAGACAGGTTCATGTTTTATTCCTGTACATGTTTTTTCGTGATTAAAAACTTGCTTCTCACGATAAAACCATTTCGTACATTTCGAACAGTGATAAATCTGGTTACTCTTTAACTCCCTTTTGAGTGAACAATCTGAGTTTGCTAAACTTTCTTCAATCTGATTAGCATCTGTTTCAAATGACATATTTCTATATGGCAGCACTCGTTTGGTAAATTCTCGGCTCTTTGCTTTTGTTTCATTTTCCTCTCTGACAGATTCCTCCAATTTCTCATCATCTGATTTCCTTGATTCTCCTATTTCTGAACTTGGGTTGTCAGTTGTGTCGGATGTGGTCTTCCTGACAATTTCCTTTACATTAAAATTATAACGATGTACATTTCTGACATGTGACGCCATCGCTTGTTGTATGCGGAAACCTTCAGAACAATATCTACATTTATAAATTTGAATTCCATCATCATCATAGTATAATACTTGGGTTTTCTTGTTTTTCTTGGGAGACTTTCTATGTTCAGTTTTAACATGCAGCGACAGATCTAGTTTTCTGTGAAACGTTTCATCACAGGACATGTATCGACATTTGTATATCTGGTACCCTTCGTCATCATAGCTTGGTTTCACCTTTTCCTTGGAATTATTGTAATGCACATTTCTCACGTGCGATGCCATTGCTTGCTGTACACGAAATTTTTTACTACAGTGAGCACATTTATAAATCTGATTTCCGTCTTCATCTAAAAAAAGTTTAGATTTTTTTCTCCTTATGATGCTTTTATTTGGACTTAAATTTGGAGACATATTTTGAATTTTAGCTCTCTCTAAAGTGTGACGGATACGACAATGTATTGCTAAGTCTTGAGATCGATAAAAATTCATATCGCAGTGTTTACACTGATACATTGTTTTGTGTCTTTCAGCCACATGATTTTGAAATTGAGCCGAGTTTGCCAATTTGGCACTACAATAGAGACACTGATATAATCCAGCCTCTGTAATCTTACACCTGTAATCTATTTGTTCATTATAATTTATTTCTGAATCTCTTGCACTGTCCATATCTCTATAAAAATTAGACATAAAATTGTCAGGAAAGCCAATGTGCTCATTATTAACATCTTCATGGGGTTTTTCAAATTCTTGCAATTTCCCGTATTCTTCATAGTCTATGGGTTCATCTTTGACAGTCAACATTACAAAAGTATTTTCTGCTGAGCTCGTCTCTGCCTTGTTATTATTCAGTCTTATGCTACCCATGTTACCAGCAGTGATATTGTTATTCAAAGGAGATATCTCACTGTGTTTTTTCACTTCAGGTATATCACAATTTTGAGATAGAGATATCTCATCTTTTTTATTATCAGCTATTTTTCCATTTCCAATACCATCTTCATCAAATTTAGATTTTTTTATAGTATTTTCTTTTTCACTAAAACCTCCTCTTTTCAAATGTTCTTTCAATTGCTTGAAAACTTTAGTGCGTTTATCTTCATTTAAAACATTCTCATTACAACCCTTTTCATTTTCCGTGTCTTTTTCATGAAGTCCTGACTCCAATGCATTCACATTAAAACCAACTTCTGATTGACCATGACCTTCCTGGGTTTGTCTGTCTTCATCTGGAATAATATACCCTAATCTTATATTTCTTTGTAAACTTGTTTCTTCTTCTTTTCCACAATCTTTAATATCTTTGGCAAGTGCTCTTTGTGACGGTATATCACCTGTTCTTACATCACTTATTTGAAGTGGAGAATCAACACAGTTTTCAAACCCATTTTTCAATTTGTTTTCATTGATACTATCATTTGAAGTCTGTTGACAAGTAGCATATCCAGATGTATTCACACTTTCACAATCTTTAGAATTTTTCTCTCCACTTGCTTCAGCAATTTGTGATGAATTCTTTGGTATGTCATCCAAGTCTTTTAAAGAATTCAGTTCATCAATCAATTTTACGGTTTTCTCATTATCTTCTGATTCCAAGTTCAATAACGAGGTCATTTCTCTTTGTCTAGATCCAGATCTATCTTCAGTTACTTCCCCTTTATTTATGTCCTGTAAAGTTCTATTTTCTACTTGTTTAATTTCCCCTAATTTAGAAGTTATCTCCCCTAATTTTGGACTTATTTTCCCTGCACCTTTATCACTCGTGTTTGTTGTGTCCAGGACAGTAGGCAGCTGATTCTTCCCTTCAAAAATTGGAAGTTCACTTTCCATCATGTCAGAATGGTCAATGTCATCTATTTCATCTGGGTTAGGTAACATTTTCTCCCATTCCATCAGCATCCCATCCATAATGTGGATATTATCTACTTATCTATCAGGAATCTATCAAATCTAAAAAATAAAAATATCAATGTTAAGATAAACAGAAGAAATACTCTTATATCAATGTGTTAAGTTTATATTTGAACTGGATTATTTCCCTTTTAACAAGGACAATGCAAAGCGTGGCATATCCCCTTGCCTAAAAATTAGACCCTGTGACCTTGACAATCAATAGGGTTCCAGATTCTCTTAAGGTCTAAGTATGTACCAAGCTTGGTCAAAATCCATTGAAGGATGTTGATTCTAGTGTTCACAAGGATGTTACGCAGTAAAAATTTGACCCGGTGACATTGACCTTTGACCTTGAAAATCAATAGAGTTCCAGACTCTCTTAAGGACTACGTATGTACCAAGTTTGATCAAAATCCATTGAAGGATCTTGATTCTAGTGTTCACAAGGATGTTATGCAGTAAAAATTTGACCCTGTGACCTTGACCTTTGACCTTGAAAATCAATAGGGTTCCAGACTCTCGTAAGGACTAAGTATGTACCAAGTTTGGTCAAAATCCATTGAAGGATGTTGATTCTAGAGTGTTCACAAAGATGTTATGCGGTAAAAATTTGACCCGGTGACATTGACCTTTGACCTGGAAAATCAATAGGGTTCCAGATTCTCCTAAGGACTAAGTATGTACCAAGTTTGGTCAAAATCCATTGAAGGATGTTGATTCTAGAGTGTTCACAAGGATGTTACATGGTAATAAATTTACCCAGTGACCTTGACCTTTGACCTTGAAAATCAATAGGGTTTCAGACTCTCCTAAGGACTAAGTATGTACCAAGTTTAGTCAAAATCCATTGAAGGATGTTGATTCTAGAGTTTCACAAGGATGTTATGCGGTAAAAATTTGATCCTGTGACCTTGACCTTTGACCTTGAAAATCTATAGGGTTCCAGATTCTCTTAAGGACTAAATATGTACCAAGTTTGGTCAAAATCCATTGAAGGATGTTGATCCTAGAGTGTTCACAAGGATTGTGACGGACGGACGGTAGCGTTACTATATCCCCTCGCAACTTTGTTGGCGAGGGGATAATTATGGAGGTAAAATATGTTTACTCATTAAATTTAATACAAGAGGTTCACCTGTTCATACATATTCATGCAAATGAAATTGTTGAGTGCATAATTGTTGTTTAATGCCAAATCAGCAATTTGTCATCTTTATCGTATAGTGTTAGCTCTCTGAAACAACAGTCCACATGTAGCCCGGCCACACATTATCCAGATTTCAAGCCTTTGTTCTTTCTCCTTAATTCCATGTGCTTAGCGGAGAAGCAAAAAACACCAATTTAATAGTCTTTACTTTGACCCGACTAGGACTTGAACCCACGATCTACCACACCAATTACACCACCAATCAGGCCTTTCAGTAAGGTGAGGTACCAGGTACTTTTATCCACTTAGAATGGTAATTGGTTCCTCCTAATTTGAAAGACTATTGCACAAGATATTCATGAAAAATGTTCAAATTTAAAAAAAAGTACCACCTGTAAATAGTGAAGTACTGGTACACTTGAACAATATTGAAAGCCCTAGAGCCTGCGGTTTGGAATTGCTTACCATCACTGTTTAAACTTACTTTTCATAATGTTTTGGTTCAAGCAAGTTTAATGTAGTTTCTGAGATACAGAATTGTCTATTGTCGTCATATTTTTCACTGGAACAAGATTAAATGAGGAATCTTTGTAAAAGAATGTACATCATTTGTACGATGCATCAAATCAATTTGACCTCTGTAACCACAGTACCCAGAGAAAACCACTGACTTGAATTAATTTTTATATATACATTTTATATTTAAATAAAAACTTAAAAATTTACTAGTTCGAACAAAGTTTTACTCGTTTTGGGCCGGAGGACCAGTGCTTATCGTGAGGACTGGATATGTATATACAAATGTATATACAATGTACATGATGAACAAAAGGTACCAATTACATACATGTAAATGTACATATGACCCTGACCCCAACCTGATTTCATTGATTTGAACATGAGAAGAACTCTTGTTTTCTCTACTAACAAGTATGTGTATTTAATTACCTGATACCTGAGTATATCTAGGTAACTATATGTTACATAGTAACAACAGGTAAATATATTAACCATGTACAAATTAAATTTCATGACAAAAAAAATGTTTTTTTTCTTAAATAAAAAAATTAATATTGATAGCTTTTAATTGTTACCAATCAATTCAAAGACAACAACCACATCCAAATATCTGATGAAATATAAAAATTGTTCCAGTCTACAGGGACTTTGGACCTCTTTCCAAAATATAATATGATACATTGTATTTTCTTTATTGACCCACAAATAACTCATCAACACATGATTAAGATGATAATTTAAAACTAACGTAATAATTTTTTTATTAGAAAACGGAAAATTTGAGTTTTCTCGAAAACAATACATTTTTTTAAAACACAGTAAACGAGAGTTTTGTGCAGAATTTTACTACCATTTTTAAAATATGCATTTCATCTAACAATAACCTTTCATTATTGCTGCACTCATCTGAAATTTGACATTTCCCCCGATTTTTACCGCCAAAATAGAGGTGGGAGTAAACTAACTAGAGGTAGCAGCCAGGTAAATCTTACCTTGATAGAGACAGAGACACGTGTACAGGCATATTTTGACACTCCATTTTTAAACTTTAAAATCTTTCTAAAAGTTCACATAAAATTTCTTCATAAACCTATTTTTTGACATCTTAACATATATATAAACATCGCAAGAATGGGTAAAACAAAGGACTTGTCAAAAGATTGTAAAAACATTGTGTTAAATCTATTCAAGTTTTTTCAGCTTGAGAAGGCCAGGGGAAGACCATTTTATTCCCCAGATAATTTGATTAAAAGAACATGCAAGGCTGCTGGCATATCTTACAGTTCTGTGTATAGAGTTGTAAACGGTAAAAGTCCTCCTGAATCCAACAGACCGAAAGAAAGAAAGAAAGAAAACTCTTGATGATTTTGACCGTTGCGTTATTAAACGGACCGTTCATAGCATGTACAACAGGAAAATTGCCCCAACAGTCTCAAAAATTAAGAAAGAAATTGAAGATACAATTAAAATCTCGAAATCAACGCTTACTTTAACTTTATTAGATCTTGGTTATAAGTACAAAAAATCCGGTGATAATAGGAGGCTTTTATATGATCAGAGGTCAGTAATAAATGATCGGTGTAATTACCTCCGAAAAATCAGGAAGTTTCGAGAGGATGGGTATGAAATTGTATATTTGGATGAGACCTGGGTTAATCAGAATCATGCCACTGACTACATGTGGTTACCAGTTGATGGTTCTGATGCCCCAAAGATCCCTTCAGGAAAAGGTAAAAGGTTGATAGTTTTGCACGCTGGTAATCGTGAGGAGGATTTGATTGATAGGTGTGATTTGGTTTTTCTTGCCAAAGCTAAAGATGGGGATTATCACCAAGAAATGAACGAGCCCATCTTTCTAAACTGGTTCGAAAATCAGCTTATGCCAGCATTAAAAAGCCCAAGTGTTATCGTTTTAGATAATGCCAGTTATCACAACATCAAACGGTTGTGCCAAACTTTAATCAGAGAAAAGCTGTCTTACAAGATTATCTTTCAAAACACAACATTCCTTTTCAGCCCCTTGAAACTAAAAAACAACTTTATGAAAAAATCAAATTTAAGAAACTCCTTTCCGTTTTTAAAACTGATAAAATTGCCAACCTACACGGTCACGAAGTTCTAAGAACCCCTGTTCGCCATTGCGAATTGAACCCCATAGAACTTATTTGGGCACAGGTTAAAGGGTTTGTTGCAGAAAACAATACAACTTTTCGGTTGAAGGATGTGAAAGAACTTGTTTATGGGGGGTTTGGCAGAATTACAAAGGAAGTTTGGGCGAAGGCAGAAGACCATGTATTAAAAATAGAAAAGGAGTATGGGAAAGAGAATTGCATTGATAGGAGTGAGATTCCCCCAATAATAATTGATTTTGATGACGACGAGTCCAGCGACGAGGAAAGCTGAATCTAGTCCAACATGATTACATATTGAACGGGTATACCACAGGGGCTAGGTGCGTCCGAAAAAAAAAAAATAAAAAAAAAATACTATATAATACTACAAGGGGGCGAACTCACTTGCTTCCATTTTTTTAAGTCGTCGTGTTAAATTGATCGTAACTTCGGAACGCCTTAATATTTTCAAAAAATGTTTCCACCAGTCGAAAGTCAAGTAATTTTCCTTTCCAAAGAGACCCCAATTGTTAGTGTAGGCCTCCGAAATGCTGAGGTATCATACACGAACCAAAACAAAACGGCGTGAAAATCCGAAGTCGTACAAACGTTGGGTTGACCACTTCCCATCTGTGTACAGACTTTCCCATGCGTAAACGAGTCATTTTGACTAGCTAAATACTTTCATCCATTCAAATTACGATAAAATTTCTTACCTTACGTCAATTTATATGTCCTTTAAGTCTGTTTTTGAAAGAAATCCCATTTGCATCCTTGACAAACGCCATAGACGTGAAAATTGAGAGAGAGTTCTAACGGGCTTTTTGATTGGCTGAAACAGAGTGTTTCAGCCAATCAAGAGTGTTTCAGCCAATCAAAAAGCCCGTTAGAACTCTCTCTCAATTTTCACGTCTATGGCGTTTGTCAAGGATGCAAATGAGATTTCTTTCAAAAACAGACTTAAAGGACATATAAATTGACGTAAGGTAAGAAATTTTATCATAATTTGAATGGATGAAAGTATTTAGCTAGTCAAAATGACTCGTTTACGCATGGGAAAGTCTGTACACAGATGGGAAGTGGTCAACCCAACGTTTGTACGACTTCGGATTTTCACGCCGTTTTGTTTTGGTTCGTGTATGATACCTCAGCAGTTCGGAGGCCTACACTAACAATTGGGGTCTCTTTGGAAAGGAAAATTACTTGACTTTCGACTGGTGGAAACATTTTTTGAAAATATTAAGGCGTTCCGAAGTTACGATCAATTTAACACGACGACTTAAAAAAATGGAAGCAAGTGAGTTCGCCCCCTTGTAGTATTATATAGTTTTTTTTTTTTTTTCGGACGCACCTAGCCCCTGTGGGGTATACCGGTTGTAAATGACAGATTGTACATAACGCTTTTACCTATAAAATTTTATTCATATCCAATAATTGTGTACTCTATGTCTAACTTCAGTGAATTTATTAGCAGAAAAGACCGTTCTTTTTCGAATTATTTCAGAAAGATTGAAATAGCTTGGTCAAATTAAAAATCAGTAATTATGGAAATTTATGATTTCAAGTTTTTTTTCAAAATTTTCGAGGTAAATCTCAGGTAAGCATGTGTATAAATGTCACGTAGTCAAATGCATTAACCATGAAGGGAACAATAGCCTTCTCCGGCACTTCGACGAGAGACAATAGACCAGCTGCGGGACCACCGTCGTTCCTATTGTTATATGGGATTACGTCCACGGTGAGTTGGCTGTCACATTTAACGAGCAAACTTGGCCAATTTTGAAGAACTTAGCCTGAAATAAAGACCAAAATAACGCCAAAAATTGGTAATTTTTCAGATGAGCAGGGCCTTCAGAATAATTTCAACCGTAAATATTTATACAATTCCAAAATGGTAGTAAAATTCCTGACAAAACTCTCGTTGGATGCGTTAAAAAAAATCTACGCTTTACGAAATATTTAGATTTTTCCGTTTTCTAATCAAAAAATTATTACTTTAGAGCCGTGTAGAGGCTCAGTGGGCTGAGCCCGTGTTGCTCACCTTTCGTTCTGCTTTGAGGAAACTTAATACAGAACCTTCCATAGATGCTTGCTACCAAGTTTCAGTTTATTTGGCCATGTGGTTTCAGAGGAGAAGATTATTTAGAAATCAACCAATCAGAAACAAGAATTGCCTGTGACGGCCATGTTTGTAATTGGATTGGGACGAAATGAGCAGTCTTTATAGAGGATTTCCATAGATGCTTCCTACCTTGTTTTGGTTCATGATCATTTGCCCAAGCGGTTTCAGAGGAGAAGATTTTTTTAGAAATCGACCAATCAGAAAAAAGAATTGCCTGTGATGGCCATGTTTGCTAACAGATTAAAATGAAAGGAGCAATCTCTATAGAGGACCTTCCATACATGCTTCCTACCATGGTTTGGTTCATTTAGGCAAGCGGTTTCAGAGGAGAGGATTTTTTCAAAATCGATCAATCAGAAACAAGAATTGCCTATGGTGGCCATGTTTGTTAACGGACCATGACGAAATGAGCATTCTTTATAGAGGACCTTCCAAGGATGCTTCCTACAAAGTTTCGGTCCATTTGGCCAAGTGGTTTCTGAGGAGAAGATTTTTAGAAATTGACCAATCAGAAAGAAGAATTGACTGTGGTAGCCATGTTTGTTAACGAATTGGAACTAACTGAGCAATCTTTATAGAGGACCTTACAAGGATGCTTCCTACCAAATTTTGATGCATTTGGCCATGTGGTTTCAGAGGAGAAGATTATTTAGAAATCAACCAATCAGAAACAAGAATTGCTTGTGACGGTCAGGTTTGTAATTGGATTGGGACGAAATGAGCAATCTCTCAACCTCTCAACCATTCAATTTAAAGAAAATCACTTAAAGTTTGATGAAAATTTTTAATTTGAATCCAAATACAGTCATGCGGTCACCTCTATTAAACAGTCACCTGTATTAAAAGGTCACCTTTTTCTTGTCCTGTCATAGAAAATTTCATATGAATTGAACCTCTTTTAAGAGGTCACTTGTCTTATAAGGCCACTTTCTATTTGTCCCAACGGTGACCTCTTAATACAGGTTTGACTGTATGTGATATTTTAGCCTTCAGGCTCCTTTTAAATCCCCTTTTGAATATATGTATAGTATAATACATGTAACTTGGTTCAATTTTGAATGCCTTTATTTATGGTCCTCCCAAAACCCATAAAGATGAACATCTTGAAAAACAAACTCATGATGTTATATATATTGAATGAAAAATTAGAAAAGTTCAAATTTTAAAAATATCAAAAACGCCTTAAACGGCAATACACATGGTTACACTTGGTTACACTTTTCATCAGATATTGTGTAATTGATCAGTACATGATATGTTGTAATATAAAGGAATATGTTTAAACTTGGGATCTAAACAATATACAAATTTCACTGGTCTATTATGATCGGTAATGGAAATACAGGCTCATATATATACCTGTACCTGTACATACCCAAAATTTGCATGTAACAAGTGGCCACTTCATATTTTCCCCTTTTTTAAAGGTGTAATATTTTTTTCTCTCAGCAATATCAAAGTTAAGGACAGCTTCAGTTTATCAGGGCTCAATTTTGCGACTAGTTTGGTCACCATGGCGCCTAAAGATGTCATTTTGCGACAAAACTTTTGTCATAGGGCACCAAATTGGCAATTTATAGAGAATTTTCTCTAGTTTCTGTTAGTATAATATATAACATGTAGCACTTTATTATAATATCCTGATCAGAGAAGATGCTTTAAACTGAAATATGATAGCATGTACAAATGTATTTGTTTTTAACAAAATTGTGATCATTCACAAGATTAACAAGGAATTCTATGGGGTCATCTTCTTATTTATCTATATTATATACAGTTATTCTTTTGTTGAAAGTGTGAGGAAGAACTGAGACAAGAAAGAATATCGATAATTTTTTTAATTCCAAGTCTTCAAAGTTTGAAAAGACATTTTCCGAAACCCATGCTGTCCCATACATAAGCCATATTTCCAGGAAAAGTACATACCGGTACTTGAAATATAAGGTCTTACTTTTAACTTAAATGGTATCAAGGTACATGTACCTAAGTATAAATAACTTTGGTTTTGACTATTATTAATTATTAATTAATGTAGTACTAACAAGACATCAAAGTCAATTTGAAATGTCCCATATACGTAAGACTTTTTTGTACCATACATAAGATAGAACATTTTCTATTAATAAATTCCTTTACTGACTTCCATTCTTTGTATCATTACATCTCTAATACACTGATGACTACATAAACATAGGTTTAATTCCTTATATCAATCAAAAAAGTTGTTTATAGAGATGTAAGAGATTTTTGCTCTCACTTTCCAAACTTAACAAAATATTCCCATTTATGTCAAGAATAAGCTACATTGTACATGTAAATAAACAGTCACATGTGTAAACTAGAGGCTCCCAGGATCCTGTAATCACTCACCTGGTTTTCAATTTGACATCTAAAGTTAATAGAAAATGGGGGTGTTACACATAATTTTGAAAGTGGGCCACCCAAAGATCATTTCAACTCAAATTTCTGAGCAAAAGATTTAGATGTGATTTTTATCTCATAATATTCCTAAATGGAATAAACTGGTTGAAAAAATCTCACAGAAAAACCCAGAATATGTTAAACTACTCATTGCCATGTAGCCACAAATGACAGTTAAAATTTGAGCTGATTTTGACTTATACTAAAGCAGCAATGGACAATTAAAATTTCATCCCCCCTTTTTTCTATTTCAAAATATGCCTAATTTGAATAATCGGTATAAATCGGCTCACAGAAAAAAATGGAATATATGTTAAACTACTCCTTGCCATGTAGCTGCAGTTAAAATTTGAGCTCATTTTGACTTATACTAAAGCAGCAATGGACAATTGAAGAAATTTCTATTTTTAGTAACAGCAGCCATCTTGAATGGAGGGTGGGGCTGTCAGACACAATTTTGAAAGGGACCCACCCAGGGACCATCCCTGCCAGGTTTGGTTTAATTTGGTTCAGCGGTTTCAGAGGAGAAGATTTAAATGTGATCTTTTATCAAAATCTGCCTAATTTGCATAATTGTTATAAATCGGCTGAAAGAAAAATTCATCCCCCCTTTTTTCTATTTTTAGCTTGGTGGCCATCTTGGTTGGAAGTCGGGATCACCAGACACAATTTTGGAAGGGGGCCATCCAAGGACCATTCCATCAAAGTTTGGTTGCAATTGGCCCAGTGGTTTCTGAGGAGAAGATTAAAATGTGAAATTTTAAGACGTACGATGGATGCCAAGTGATGGCAAAAGCTCACATGGCCTTTGGCCAGGTGAGCTAAAAAGTAGAAAACTAAAAAATTAGAATGCATTTCAATACTTTCTAAATTAAATGTAAGTGAAATTCACAACAAAATAAATCTTGCAAACTTTTGTCCCATACGTAAGATGTTGGGATTTCACTATATGTTCCTACATGTACAATGTATATGTGACAACACATACATGTATCATGTTTTGCCTTGTAAAAATGCATCAAATGCTACAATTGTAATTCTGAATACTATACAATGTGTTGACTTCTGAATACTATACAATGTGTTGACTTCTGAATACTATACAATGTGTTGACTTCTGAATACTATACAATGTGTTGACTTCTTACTTAAATCAGCTTAGTCAGTCTAAAACTTGCTTATTTTTTGCAAGAAACAAGAATTAATATTTGTATTTGCTTCTTTTTTGGAAAAAGAATAGCTGTCTGGTGAACCATTGCTGATTGTTTCATATAAAATTAATAATCTAAAAGGTCTAATTAAGAAATAAATCATGGAAGCCAGAATGTGTTGGGAGTTTTAACATGGATTGGCAGATATTAGTATTTTATCCCGAGGCAGAAGCAAGGGATAAAATTTACTAGTATCCGCCAATCCATGTTAAAACTCAAAACACATTCAGGCTTCCATGATTTATTTCGATTCTGACATGTCTAAGAGTACAAATACGGTAGTATACCTTGATTGGAAGACGGTAATTTATATTTACGCTTGCGGAAAATGTCGCACACAATTTATGCTGCCAATGGAAAAGTCAGTCACATTCACCGGCACATGTGCTAATGAGATTATACCGAATATATAACTCGCTCGTTTGTTAGCAAAGCGAAAGAAGGAGGTCATGTTAGAATTTACTATTCCTACCACCTTACTACTCTTAAACACACGGAAGATTTAAATAGGAAGTTTCTGAATTATTTAATTTTACTTCTAAATATTAGCTAAAAAATCTTACCTATGGAACATAATTGTAAAAAGTATTATTTTATCCTTGTAAGAATGAGTCAAATGCTACAATTTTAATTCTGAACACTATACAAAATGTAGACTTCATAATGTAATCATCTTATTCAGTTAAAAAAAATGTTTATTGCTTGCAAGAAACAGGAGTTAATATACAGTGCAGCTCAAACCGAAAACGCAAAATCCATGTCTTATCAAGGATTATCGCAACGCGGAATTAACGAGAAGTCCGTGTGTATATGTGGACGGTCTGCGAAACAACATGGACATGACGGACAGAACGTGATGTCTTCACGAGTCCATAACGGATTGTAATTATTGAAATGTTCATTCATAATGAATACTACATGTGATTGTACCTGCAATCGTTTTTTCTTTGTCATCACAATGCTTCGTAATCTTAATATGTATATGCGTTGTTTCATTTTAGGAGAGAGAAAAAAGACTTATTTGGTGATTCTTTCTGAAAAATAGTCTATTGTGAATTTTATATAGCAGATACATGTATCTTAATAATTATTTTCCTTTGTTAAAGAACAGTAAAATTCCATAATCACTATGTTAAATGATAAATACATTGTAGTTTAGCTTGTGTGATTTTTAAAGAGAAAAAAATCAACACTTTTTGCAATTATTTTGAGGCAGCTTGAAAAATGGGGGAATTATAAAAAGACACCTTACCAGAAAGCAATGGTTGTTCTGTAGTGTTGAAAGCAAACTATTTCTGATTTCAAAATATAATAAAACAATTGATAAAGTCTTTAGAAAAAATATTAATAATCATAAGGAATTGTCCCATACATACAGATTTTTTTACAGCCTTATCTTTAAAAACATTTTTTCAATCAAGATGATCATGATGGAAACTATCCCTGATCAGTTGGAATCTTGTAGATACATGTATGATGTTAGTGTTCAAAAATAATTAAAATTTGAAATGATTAAAGGCGTTTCATTTTTCACTCTCAGTGGCCACTAAAAGTGCAACCTTAGCTTGCAGTAGTCCACATGTTGTTACATAAATAACGTTATACATTTTTCTGGGATTTTTCTTAGGAATTCATTAAAAATAAAAATCATTAAGAAAAACATGTATTTGTACACATACAAAAAAACAGAAGAACATCTTTTTGGCACCTTAGCTTAGGCTAGGGAATCTACTTTGGAAACAGGGAAGTCTATAATACTCCAAAGCATTCACTACCTTTATTTTGTGCCAGTGATCATTGTTTTATATAAAGCATGGCCGTAGCGCAATGGAGGCAAATGAGGCAAATGCCTCACTTTTGAAACGGCAAGTGTAACCTTTTGAAAGTAAATAAAAAAAAAAATTCGAAATTTGTCTAAATTCACCCCCTTTGCCTCACTTTATTCAGACCCGGCCTATGGCCGTGTAAAGCATCGGTCATCTACTGAATGTACATTTTACATAAAATGTATGTGGAAAAATAAAGTTACTGTAAACTGAAACCATTGTTTACAGACCGACAAGAACGACAGACTCATAAAATAAAACATGCACAGAATTTTTGCAGTCATACAATAAAAATTATTGGGAAGGGTTTAAAAGGGAGTCAGGGCTACATGTATGGTGTTTTTAACGCCACTTTCAACAATATTTTAGCTGTTGTTTCCAGAGAAAAACACTGATCTGCCACAAGTCACTGACAAACTTTATCATCTAATGTTGTATCACCATGAGCACAACTTTAGTGGTAATGATCACTGATTGTATTATTGGGAGTGAGCAATAATGGTGAGGTATATATATTATAGTAAACAAACAATTATATTATTGCCTTCAAGTTTATTTATTTATATAACTTATCAAGTAAATATAGTAGATTGATCTAAACTATAAATATTGGTAAAGAATATCAAGCCCTAGTCTGTACTTATTTAATGTACCTGTGTAGTATTAGGTTCTATAATGTAACACTGCAGGTGATAATACAGTTAAACCTACCCATGCAGTCATATCTATTAAGCGGTCACCTGTATTAAAAGGTCAAATTTGTCTTGTCCTGTCATAGAAAATTTCATATGAATTGAACCTCTTTTAAGAGGTCACCTGTCTTATGAGGCCACTTTTTCGTCATCCCAAATGTGACCTCTTAATACAGGTTTGACTGTAAATCTGTAATAATCTGTAATATGTTGTGTACATGCACCTCAGCCATTTGATTTCTGATTTTCTTTTGTAATCTACACAATACTCAGAAGTATGTACATGTCCACATGAACATCCATTTAGAGGTGGCAAATATTCCAGCTAGAATTTGCAACATTTTTATTTATCAAATTGATAAAAAAATAATTATTTCAACCATATGTCAACATAACGACTTTTTAATGGTACATTTACTTGTACTTGTACATACATTTAGTCAGCTTTTGACTTCAAAACTCCAACATAATATATATCTTTTATGTTTAATTGCTATTGAGCAAATCATCTATAATTTATTTTCTATCAAATTTAATGATTGAAGCTTATAGGGGTATTCTTGGTAGTATTTTTTTCTTTATATTACATGTATATACACATGTACATATAGCTCAAGTTCCAATTAGAAAATGCTTTCAAAGTAGCTACATTTATTTGTACAACTTAGAAAATCTATCTTAATAATTAAAAAGTATGAGGAGCTGAAATACGGTTGTTTCGAATCATGTCAATTCCGACCATGTTCCGTCTTTTTCGTATCTTGACGTCTGAAATGTTAGGCAGACTACCGGTACTTCCGGTGTATACACTATTACTGTGACAACGTCAACATATCATAGTGGTAGACACGATAGATTATACGCAATTGTAATATGGGGACGCCAAGAAAACGGCAGAGTAAATGCTGGGGTTCGGTACTCCACTGTTTGATAACAAAAATATATCAAGACAGATCATTTTCCTTTCACGAAGCTGACGGCAGTAAATAAAGAAAGACAACAATTTTAATTTTAAAGAAGTAATTCTCTATGCAATTGAAGTCTTTGATACAAATAAAATAATTTAATTGACATCTGCCATTTACAGAAAATGTTAAGAATTCTTTAAATTGAGGAATGTTAAAACGCCACATATCGATTGGAGTTTTCGTTGTGTACATTGACACCGGAAGCCCAGTGCCTAACATTCCATCAAAATCGTGTGATCTGGCAGACGAAAATAAAAAAACTTTTGACGGAATGGAAATGACTCGAAACAACGGTATTGAGGAGTATGTTACATTGTATCTACATTTTGTATAGTCAAACCTGTATTAAGAGTTCACCTTTGAAAGAAAGAAAAGTGGCCTTATAAGACAGGTGACCTCTTAAAAGAGGTTCAATTAATATGTCATGACAAGAAAAAAATGACCTTTTAATACAGGTGACTGCTTAATAGAGGTGACCGTATGAGCAGGCTTGACTGTATAATATTTAGAAACTTCAAAAATAAACACAGTTTGGAGCTTATATTAATGGGGCACCTATAAAGTGCGAAACGAAATGAAACCAACGAAAACGAAACGAAATCAACGAAATGAAAATGAAATAAAACGAAACCAACGAAAGCAAAACGAAATCAACGAAAACAAAATGAAATGGAAAATGGAAGAAAAATAATAGGGGCCTAAAAGAAATCGAACCTATTTTCACAATTACGATGCTAGACTACTTCCCACACATGTCTGTCTTTCATCAGTAGAGGACAGGATTTGTCACTATTGAACAAGAATACTATGCATTTATTCAGCGGGAGTCTGTCCTTTTGACTTGGTGGCTTCTTTTAAATTTGGGAACCATAAGAGCAACGTCAAGTCTGTTGAAAGGAGAGCAATTAAAATAAAAAAAATAGAAGTGCAGTAGTTAAAGTTCACTAATAGATACCCCCGTCGAAGAGACGAAAAAGTGTGACGACCGGACGGACAGCAGAAGTCCTATATACCCCAATCTTTTTTTGGTGGAGGTATAAAAATCCTATCAAAAATTAACTTTTAAAAATTAAAAAAATAAATCTACATATCTTGTAAAAGTATCTTTTTTCCCTTTGATCCCTTTTCATAAAAAAAAACCCCAAGTCACCCCCCCCCCCCCCCCCCCCCCCCCCAAAAAAAACTTCTGGTATAAATAAAATTTGATACGGCCCAACTTTTATACCCCCTCCCTCCATATCCAGCGGGAGGGGGGTATATAGTATATGTCCATTTGTCCATGAGTGCTTCCCTCACTGCCTATGCAATTCCTCCTTAACAACTTGATGGAATAGAATGAATCTTACAGGAAATCTTTAATACCATATGGCAAGGTTCATTAATTTCATGAATTCTTTAGTACCAAATGGCATTGTGCAACTTCTATTTTTGTTTTCTCATTTTAACAGTTCTTGCTAAAATTTCTTCACTTTTGGACTTTGTCATTTAAGGCTATGTAATTGTCATACAAGACTATACAATAGAGAAAGGATACTGTTGCGTTATCCATAGCTCTTCCTAAACAACAGAATGGATTTCAATAAAACTTCCAGAGATTCTTATGTTTAGTTTTTGCAAGCATTAATTTTTCCACAAGTTTTTCTGTAAGGAGGGGGGGCTCACTATACGTCCTGTTTTGTTGTTGTTGTTTTTTTTTTAGTTCTTCAAAATAGGACAATAGGATTTGAAATAAAAAGTTTATAGTGTTGAATCTTTTTGACCCCTGTATATCTCGGAAAGAACAACGGTAAGACATTACGCCAGATCTGTTGGCACACTACAGAATAAAGGTAATAACAACGGTACCTTTCTCCAAGGCGCATTCAAAAGGGAAAGTCCACAAAAACAGACAAAACCGATAAGAAGCTCAACCATCTGAGTTTTCAATCAACGGAACAACTGAAAAACAACACATTCCTGACTTGGTACAGGCATTTTCCCAGGGGGTTGAACGTGATAAGTCGGGAAAATCCAGTAGTCAAATAGTGCCCAGAATCTGAAACTCCAGACCATCCTGTATGATTTGCGAAAATGCAAATTTATGAAGAATACAAACGAAAAACGTAATAAAATCAGACGAAAAAGGAACCCTCAATATCCCAATCTATGAAAATACTGTGTTTGTTGCTTTGTTCGTTTTTAGCTCACCTGGCCAAAGGCCATGTGAGCTTTTGCCATCCGTCCGTCCGTCATACGTCGTAAACTTTCACATTTAAATCTTCTCCTCTGAAACCCCTGAACCAAATTAAACCAAACATGGCAGGGATGGTCCTTGGGTGGGTCCCTTTCAAAATTGTGTCTGACAGATCCGCTCTCCATTCAAGATGGCTGCTGTTACTAAAAATAGAAATTTCTTCAATTGTCCATTGCTGCTTTATTATAAATTAAAATGAGCTCAAATTTTAACTGCAGCTACAGTGAGTAGTTTTACATATAATCCGTGTTTTTCTGTGGATTTTTCGCTCTGCGATTTATACAGATTATGCAAATTAGGCAGATTTTGATAAAAGATCACATTTAAATCTTCTTCTCTGAAACCGCTGAACCAAATTAAACCAAATTTGGCTGGGATAGTCCTTGGGTAGTCCCATTTCAAAATTGTGTCTGACAGCTTCACCCTCCATTCAAAATGGCTGCTGTTACTAAAAATATAAATTTCTTTAGTTGTCAATTTCTGCTTTATTACAAATCAAAATGAACTCAAATTTTAACTGTAGCTACATGGCAATGAGTAGTTTAACATATATTCTGGGTTTTTCTGTGAGATTTTTCAGCCAGTTTATTCCGTTTAGGAATATTATGATAACAAGAGGCTCCCAGGAGCCTGTAATCGCTCACCTGGATCAAAGCTGCTTTCAATAACAACACAGCTGCACTGTGGTGGCCATCTTGGTGGGAGAGTGCAACTGCTGAACACAATTTTGGAAGAGGACCATCCAATGACTATTCCATCAAAGTTTGGTTCTAATTGAGCTACTGGTTCCAGACAAGATTGTTTTTATGTGAATTTCCCATAGAGTCCTATGTTAAACTAAGTACAGCTGTGCAGCCATCTTGGTCAGAGGGCGGGACCACCAGACACAATTTTGGAAGAGGACCATCCAATGACTATTTGATCAAAGTTTGGTTCCAATTGAGCAACTGGTTCCAGACAAGAAGATTTTTATGTGAATTTCCCATAGGGTCCTATGTTAAACTAAGTTCGGCTGTGGGGGCCATCTTGGTCGAAGGGCCAAACCGGCAGACACATTTTTGGAAGAGAACCATCCAATGACTATTTCATCAAAATTTTGTTCTTATTGAGCAAATAGGGTCCTATGTTAAATTAAGTTCGGCTGTGGCGGCCATCTTGGTCGGAGGTCTGAAATGCCAGACATAATTTTGGAAGGGGACCACCCAAGGATCATTTCAGTAAAGTTTGGTTGAGATTGGCTCAGTAGTTTCAGAGGAGAAGATTTTAAAAAAATTTCATCCCCCCTTTTTTCTATTTTTAGCTTGGCGACCATCTTGGTTGGAAGTCGGGATCACCGGACACAATTTTGGAAGGGGGCCATCCAAGGATCATTCCACAAATGTTTGGTTGCAATTGGCCCAGTGGTTTCTGAGGAGAAGATTTTTATGTGAATTTCCCATAGGGTCCTATGTTAATCTAAGTTCGGCTGTGGGGGCCATCTTGGTCGAAGGGCCGAACTGCCAGTCACATTTTTGGAAGAGAACCATCCAATGACTATTTCATCAAAATTTTGTTCTTATTGAGCAAATGGTTTCAGACAAGAAGATTTTTATGGGAATTTCCCATAGGGTCCTATGTTAAATTAAGTTCGGCTGTGGCGGCCATCTTGGTCGGTGTTCTGAAATGCCAGACACAATTTTGGAAGAGGACCACCCAAGAATCATTTCAGCAAAGTTTGGTTGAGATTGACTCAGTAGTTTCAGAGGAGAAGATTTTTTTAAATTTCATCCCCCCTTTTTTCTAATTTGCATAATTGGTCAAAATTGGCAAAAGTTCAAAGTTCATAACAAATCCCATAATATATGTTAAAAAGTTCATCATTATGCTTATACAGTTCAAATGTGGGCACATTCTGGCTTAAAATAGAGATTAGAGTAGTTTGGGCCATTTGAAGAAATTTCTATTTTTAGTAATGGTGGCCATCTTGGATACAGGATGGCGCTGACGGACACAATTTTGAAAGGGGACCACCTAAGGATCATTCAGACAAAGTTTGGTTGAAATTGGCCAAGTGGTTTCTAACAAGAAGATTTTTAAATGATTTTTTTGCTTATTTATGCCTAATTTGCATAATCGGTCAAAATCGGCAAAGGTTCAAAGTTCATAAAAAATCCCGTAATATATGTTAAAAAGCTCATCATTATGCTTAAATAGTTCAAATTTGGACACATTCTGGCTTAAAATAAAGCAGTTTTGGCCATTTGAAGAAATTTCTATTTTTAGTAATGGTGGCCATCTTGGATGGAGGGCATGGCTATCGGACATAATGTTGGAAGGGACCCATCCAGGGACCATCCCTGCCAGGTTTAGTTTAATTTGGTTGAGCGGTTTCAGAGGAGAAGATTTAAATGTGATCTTTTATCAAAATATGCCTAATTTGCATAATCGGTATAAATCGGCTGAAAGAAAAATTTCACACAAAAACCCCGAACATATGTTAAACTAATCCTTGTCATGTAGCTAGAGATAAAATTTGAGCTCATTTTGACTTATACTAAAGCAGCAATGGACAATTAAAATTTCATCCCCCCTTTTTTCTATTTTTAGCTTGGCGGCCATCTTGGTTGGAAGTCGGGATCACCGGACACAATTTTGGAAGGGGCCCATTCAAGGACCATTCCACTAAAGTTTGGTTGCAATTGGCCCAGTGGTTTCTGAGGAGAAGATTAAAATGTGAAATGTTGACGGACGGACGAAAAGTGATAGCAATAGCTCGAAAAGTATTAAAATTTTGAAAATGTGATGAAAAAAGGGCAATAACTCCAAAATGGGTAATGGGATTTACTTCAAAATTGCAGGGTAGGTAGATATTGACATGCTGCACATTTTTGCAATTTAAACTTAACATCTATCTCTAAATAGTTTTTGAAATATAAGACGAAAAGTATTAAAATTAAAAAAAAAATGATGAAAAAAGGGCAATAACTCCAAGATGGGTTATCAGATTTACTTCAAAATTGCAGGGTAGGTAGATCTTGACATGCTGAACATGTTTGCAGTTTCAACTTACCATCTGTCTCTTACAGTTTTTGAAATAAAGGACGAAAAGTATTAAAATTTTGATGAAAAAAGGGAAATAACTCCAAAATTGGTAATGGGTAGATCTTGACATGCTGCACATTTTTGCCATTTAAACTTAACCTTTATCTCTTATAGTTTTTGAAATATAAGACGAAAAGTATTAAAATTTTACAAATTTGATGAAAAAAGGGCAATAACTCCAAGATGGGTAATCAGATTTACTTCCAAATTGCAGGGTAGGTAGATCTTGCTGTGCTGATCATTTTTATCCCATGTCAGATTTTTGATATTATTAACGGTTTTTGAGTTATTACCCAAAACCTGCAATTTTACCATATGTTCTATTTTTAGTAACAGTGGCCATGTTGGTTGGTGCACGGCATCACCGGACACAATTTTGAAACTAGACACCCTAGTGATGATTCTGACCAAGTTTGGTTTCCATTGGTTTAGTACTTTCAGAGGAGAAGATTTTTGAAAAAGTTTACGACGTACGACGGACGCCGACGACGGACGCCAAGTGATGGCAATAGCTCACATGACCCTTTGGGTCAGGTGAGCTAAAAATCACATCAAAATCTTTTGCTTAGAAATTTGAGTTGAAATGATCTTTGGGTGGCCCACTTTCAAAATTATGTGTAACACCCCCATTTTCTATCAACTTAAGATGTCAAATTGAAAACCAGTTGAGCGATTACAGACTCCTGGGAGCCTCTAGTTCTTAAACAAAAGGGACCAAAACCTCTTTTATCAATGCTATAGCCTTTATTTTGTACCTATAGGATCACTGCGTTTAAATTTCATGGATATGTGTTAAATTGAACTGAAGTTATTGCACGGAACAGTGTAACAACCTACATATGAATTACGATGACAGGCCCATACTTTGACTACATTTTGCTTGCGGTCGTAAAGGGTGGTTTTTGTATATTGCAGCAGTTTTTAAAACTAGTCGATGATCCAATACATTGACCACTGGGTCACCTGACCATGAAAAATTTGTGCTAGAAACAGATTCATATAAACCTTCCTGAGAGACCCCTTTTCCTCAGGTTACTCGTGTTTCATAAATTTCCCCCCCCTCAGAAAAGGATGTGGGGTAGGATCTTTTTTCCGGGACTGGCCCATTTTAAGCTCGGGAATTCAGGATCCAGGAATTCCTCATTAACATTTTGGGAAGTCGGAATTGCATTTTATTTTAATTAAGGAATTCAGGGTTTCAAGTTTTTAAGTTTGGGATTTCGGGCTCAGACCCCCTCATATCCCCCCTTTTTTCTATATGCCCACCACAGAAACTTTATAATTCATAAATACTGACACACACACAAACACAAATAAAAATATGACATTTGAACTTCTGAAAGTTTGTCGGCAAGCAAACCCGGCTTGAATTGAGTTGTGGGTAATGTACGTGAGGAATACTGTAACGGACAGACATGCAAGATGGGTTATAATTAATCAAAATTATTGTATTTAAAAAATCAAATTATCATTTTTTTTTATTTCTTTATTTCATTTTTTGTCTTTTTTTTTTTTCCTTCCATTTTCTTCATATCAGTCTATTTCGTTTTGTTTTAGTTGATTTCGTTTTGCTTTTGTTGGTTTCATTTCGTTTCATTTTCATTTCGTTTATTTCGTTTCGTTTCGTTTTTGTAACTGTTGATTTCGTTTCGTTTCTATTTCGTTTCGCACTTTATAGGTACCCTATATTAATGGCAATATTATAATTTTTGAAAGTCCAGTTACAAATGTATGAGTCTCTTTCTATGGGACTAATAAATTTAATTTCAGCTACATTTTTTGGTTTATAAGAATGCTTTATTTCTATAAAAATAGACCCACTGGAAGCATACCAGTAGTTAACATACAAATGTAGTCAACAACAAAATACATGTACCATATCTCTACAAATGTACACTGTTCTGATATGAAAACAAAGGGAAAAAACAGGATGTATATTCTTTTTCCAAGATTCAAGAACACCCCCAGTCACCCTGAAGAAATAATTACATTGTAGATCAAATATATTACCTGCTTTAACATTCACTAACATTAACTTGTAATTCATTAAGTGAAAGTACAATTTTACACTTGAGGGGCTGGAATACATGTACATTCTTGTACATTTTGTATAAACATAGACATCTTGAGGGGCTGGAATACATGTACATTTTTGTACATTTGTATAAACATAGACATCATCTTTCTAAACTTTTTTGGACTGTTGGATATCCGGACTGTTTGTTCTTCATTGTTCATTGATATGCCAAATTCTTTATTAGAATTATAAGAGTGTTCATCAAATGCAAGCTATAATCAGTAATTCCTTAATTTATTTGCAAGGTGGGCAATAAAACAATTACAGGCTATATATACATTTGTAGCTAGCTATGGCCTTAAATATTTAGATTTTAATTTCTTCTTAACAAGTGTGGACACAGAAATGTGCTGTCCAAAAGACAAGTGTGGATGTCAATATTTCATATTATTAACTTTATAAAAAAAAATTAAAATCATGGACACAGGGTCCTGGATTTTTTTTAATAAAAAAATAATTCTGGAATATTATTTTTGCTTAAAGTCCAGTCCTGTGTTTTTATTTCAAATTTTCATCATAGCCCCCCTCCCCCTCCAAAGGGATATAAAATTGTATCATTATTAATAAATAATAAATTCAGATTTTCTATTTAAAATAAATCTCATTTACAAAACCACTGATATTTGTTCAATTTTTAACGCTGATTTAAGCCTTAGTCGCCACAAATTTTTATTTTTCTCTTTAAACTGTCGAAACATAACATTTTTTTAACTGTAAAATTAACAAATAGAATTCCCCCCCCCTTTTCCCCTTTTTTCTTGTTTAAATCAATGATCAACAATATTCCAGAATCAAACAAATGAATAAATATAACATAGATTTCTTTTACATGCATCTTTTTACCATGCGGAGTCAGTGTGTTTTAAATCGGTCATCCAATCAGGACGCTCATTATTCTTGTCCAAGATAAAAATACATCGCTAAAATTACCTGTGGGTGTTTCCCCACTTCAACTCGTAAATTTACATAGAAATCTGATATGTTTCGTCATAAAACTTCACACATGGTTTTGTCTATCATATTTCTTGAAGACAAACAATGAAACATAAAATTTTATTGCATTTATCAATATTTTATGAGTATCAACAGCTTTTTCAACACCGTATCTGTTTCTCGATACAGCCACCTGATTACAGTAACCCGTGACCCACTTTAGCACGTTCTACCAGTTTTTTCTTAATAATGTTGTTTAATTACCTCTCAATCAAGTTTGTAAAGTGTTCATTGTCTATGGTGTTTAATGCCACTTTCAACAATATTTCAGCTATATCTTGGCAGTCAGTTTTATTGGTGGAGGAAACCAGAGTACACAGAGAAAACCACAGACCTGCCGCAAGTCACTGACAAACTTTATCAGATAATTTTGTATTGAGTACACCTTTGTAATACTAAAGTGTTCAACAAAATTTAAAACATTCATATTTTCTATTGATTGATTGATTCATTGGTGTTTAATGCCAACTTTAGCAATATTTCAGCTATACATGTACATGTATTCATTAAAATTTATAAAATTTTGAGATATGAATTTTATATAACCATATGAAATCCTGCATTTATGCACACATTGGACAGCTTTAATAAATAATGTAAAATTTTACAAATTTAAATATTTATAATATATTCATACTGTACATGAAGGAAAAACTATTTTAATATTTTTCACCTTAGAAAGAATTTTATAATTATCAGGGCTTTCAATATTTTTCAAGTGTACCAGTACTTCACTATTTATAGGTGGTACTTTTTATTAAAATTTGAATAATTTCATGAATATCTTATACAACACTCTTTAAAATCAGGAGATATATTTTTGTACCAAAGACCATGTACCTGGTACCACCTCTTATTGAAAGGCCTGAATTATTCAGTGAGCTAGAAATTGTGAAAAGATAAAGTTGATTCTCCATAAAAGATCAACTAGAAATCACCATATCACATGACTGTGAACAATCCTATACATATTTAAGGATTGATTGCAATTTTTGTTCGGTTCATGAAGAAATTACCTCAATCAGGTTGTACACACTGGGTAACCCGTGTAACGGGTTACGCAAGGGTGTGTACAACCTGATTGAGGTTATTTCGAATGAATCGAACAAATAATTTCGATCAATCCTTATAAATCAATTCAAACTTTTTTTGTTATGCAGTGCCTGAAATGGACGGTCGCCCAGTCGCCAAATGCGCCCAGAAGTTGTCAAAAGAAAAGTTGTCACTGGTCCAAAAAAATACTTCTGTGCGACTGTCCTACGGTCCTTTAAAATGTTTATGTAATATCATTTTTTTAATTTCCGATCGATAATATTTTTCGGAAACAAATGGAAAGTTTTTAGCAGGGGTATATTATAGTATGAGGAGAGAAACGTTATACAAAAGATCGATAACACGAGAACTCCGATTCGGGTTTGTAACAATCGCAGCGATTGGTCAAAATGAACAAAATGTGATCATTGATAACGAAGCTAACATAATATTGGGACGACTACGATGGCGGGATTGAAGGAAGGTTGGGCCTTCCTAAAAAGAAGTGGGGTTGAGGAGAATAAACCATCAAAATACGCCAAATAAGTCGTTCATCTTTTTTTCTTGATTCAAATAGTTTCTGCGTAATTTTAAAGACAATCAATCAGTGATCTTTTACTTACTACCGGATGTTTTTGACAAGTCAAATGTTATTAAATATTTGTACTTATCAATTGTTTATAATTTTCATTATAGAATAAATAGTTTGCCGTAATAATCGGAAATAAATTTAAATAACCCCAAAGGTGCCTCATTTAAAGAAAATCATCCGATGACAACGGCACGCGACGCCTTGAAAACAACGTTTATTTTTATATTCTGTACATTGACAAATAATCTCCACTTTTTAAACCAATCAAAACACGTATAAAATGACATGTGACTCTAAAATTTATTTATGGAAGTATATACATAATGTGTTGAGATATTGACATTTGGGATAACTGTTTTGTATATAAATGCCACCTGAATGACAAGCTGGAGTTGCTATGTTTATTGATCTGTAAAAGCCGATTGTTCAACTTGCCAGTGTTAGCCTTAAAGAGTAGCACAGTTTAGTTGTTACCTAACCATGGGTTAAGTAATAGACATTTCATAGAATTACCATATCATCATTAAGAGTGCACAAAGCCATCGGAAGACATAATTAAGGAATCAATTGTCAACTTTGAACCAAAATCTAATTGACAATACCATCTACCATAGATGTCATCATCTGCATAAAAATGACAGAATACTTGCATGTATCAACACGCGACGCCTTGAGAACAACGTTTATTTTCATATTCCGTATATTGACAAATAATCTCCACTTTTTAAACCAATCAAAACACGTATAAAATGACATGTGACTCTAAAATTAATTTATTGTTGATTTGTTTAAATTTTGAGAGAATGGATTTCTCAGAACAATGTAACATCGAAGGGGAAATCTGAGATGTGATCGATGAGTAATCCATTTTGAGCAAAACTTATAAACGATAGTATAATTATCGAGGATTTGGTAACATGATGTCATTATAATGTCATATTAGAAAACTTAATTATATTCAGGCCCACCGAGAGGGGAGTGGGTCAGCCTGGGCGGCGCCCTGGTGCCCATGACAAATAAACAAGTAGAAAGCTGTTTTCTAAATCACAATTCATCAATTCATTTTTGTTGTACTGATTCCTTGCTTATGACACACTGTGGTGGACTTGCAAGTAGTTTGAGTATCATTATTTGGAGAATTGGAGGAGGGGGGGGGGGGCAAGTTTCTTTTTGCCCTGGGGCCCAAAAATTCTCTTGGTGGCCCTGATTTAATATTAAAATCCACCTGTGATGTAAATCTATTGTCAAAACTCTCCATTATTTTTAAGGAATGGAGAGTTATTGTTCTCTTTGTACTTTTAAGGTCCCACAAGGTGCAAACAATTTAATACTTTGTACTTTAGATACTATACACAGACTTTTTTTGTTTCAAGATTAATAATTAATCAAATTAATAAAGTAAAATGGGTCGATTTTAAGTTGGAGAATGTCCTCGTATCTCTCTATTCCTTAAAAACAATGGGCCTCGGCTCCATTATTTTTAAGGAATGGAGAGTTACTCGGAAATTCTCCTATACTTAATATCAGGCTAGTTGCTTGATAATAGATATAATCGCATGTAAAGATCAAAGGGGAAATGTACAAATCATCAATAAATGTAATTAATTGACCTGCAAATGATATGTAGTAAACCTTTCCCACATTCCTGATCTGAATAAAAAATTATCTGTTTTTATACCTTTTTGTATACATGTTATTTCCCTTACGATGGGCAACCTGATACCCCATCCAGCATGAGCACTAATGAAATGACAATGAATATTCAGTATAATATACTGGTGTCTTCTCTATATTTGAACCTTGTAAAAAAAATCAGAGGTTAATTTCATAGCAAATAGAAAATTCACCAATTGTTACAACATTAAAATTTAGAGAAAAAAAATTATGGGAAACAATGGGATTCTAATTGAACTTTGCATGAAAGGAAATTTATGGAAATGGTCTATCAACATAATCATTCATGATTAAAAATTTTATTGGAGATTATTTTGGTAATATCTGGAAAATGAGGGCAAATAATATGTAAGGGGTCTTGTTTAATATAATTTTGTTATTATATATTACAAGTACGCATAATCTAACAGTAACAGTGCTATCTGTACTTTGACAAAATTCACAGGTAAATAATATAACCAAAGTTGATCTTGTCTGTTTGAATGACAAACTATAAATACTAAAATTAAATTAACATTTTAACATTTATGTTTCTTCCTTCTAAATATAGCACGGACCCTACAGGTGCCTCACAAAACAACGCACACCTGCGCAATGTTAACTTTCCTTCCCGAGAATTAGAACGACAACTTCCATTTCGATCTTAAATTTATTGGAGTTTAGGGCAAGTTTTTAATTTATATCGTGGCGATCTTAATGCGTAAAGCCAAAGAAAGACAATATAGATCTACACGAAAAGTCGATACAGCAACACATGACAATTCTGAGTGAATGACAAACTGAACAGTACGGAATCGGTGATGTGAAGCGGAACTCGTTTGCATTCGACGTGTTGCGTCCCCGGCGGTCGTATGCCGTGATTATGTGTTGTTATGATAAATACTACTTAAATATGTGATGGAAAACACTTACTGTTTACAAAATAATGCCTGTTATTTTTACAATCCGTGTGAATTTATCGGTAAATACGGTCCGTGTCGACAAAACATGGCGATACAATGTAGATAAAACCGTACAGGAAGTAAATATTCTCGGGGCTCCAACGGGTTATTATCGATCGACTAAATTCAGAATACACCGTATATATTTGTAGATCTTAGATACAAGAAATTAACCGTGTCAAATTGTTAGTGCAATGGATATAGTTGATTTGTTGGTTATTATTGTATTTCTTTTTATAAAGGACCGACAAAAGAACTTTTGGGTGTAAAAAGGGGGGATGCTGTATTTTCCCACGAGCCAGAAATTTTTTTTCACGCGGAATCACATTTTCTTGGTTTGAAAAATTGGTATTTTTTTTAATTTCCCAAAGAATTTCGGTGAAAACTGCAGGGTTAGATTATTATTATTATTTTTTTTTACATCTTTCAGATCTATTTATAAAAATCGGCCAGGAAAAACCGATGATTGCGCAACCCCAAATTGGGCCAATGCGTAAATCATTGAACGTGGGCGGTTGTTCCAGTGACACATGTGCATCCACTTGTTTTATTCAATGGTCCACCAATTCAACTATGCATCTTCCTTACCTAATAGGAGATAACCAATTTTGATTTTTACTAATCCGCTTCAAATTCATCTATGGGGTTTAGGAACAATATGGTGTTTAACCTCATTTTCAACAATATTTCAGTTATATCGTGGCGGTTAGTTTTTTTGGTGGAGGAAACCGACCCCAGGAGAAAAGCAATGACCTGCCGTAGGCACTGATTGCCAGGGCCGCCAAGAATTTTTTTAGGCCCCAATTCAAAAGGGAACTTGGCCCCCCTCCTCCAATTCTCCAAATAATGATACTCAAACTAAGTCCACCACGGTGTGTCATAAGCAAGGAACCACTCAGTACAACAAAAATGAATTGATGAATCGTGATTTAGAAAACAGCTTTCTACTTGTTTATTTGTCATGGGCCCCGGGGCGCCTCCCTATCAGTGGGCCTAGCTGCTGATTGCAAATGTAGTTGTAAATCCAACTAGCATACGATCACAATCACCGTCAGCACAACGACCCTTGATATCAAGTAATATAGCTTCTAGATATTTTGATGTAGTGACTGGATCCTGTATGAAACCAATCAAATGTGTGTGCTATAACGAGAGGCTAACAAGAGCCTGTTTCGCTCATCTGATTCTCATTTTTATAAATTGAAATACATGTATTGGATAAGCAGGAAACAACAAACTGCATAAGGGACATGTATATGATCGGTTTAGGGTTAATCTGGTTTGCATTTTCGATAAGAGGCATTTGTTATATTGTATACATACAGCCTGTTTGAAACTATTTATACATGCAGAGATCTGGTCAAAATTTGTATTTCCAATCCATGTCTCTTTATATTCCGGTGACGTTATTAACAACGATAAAAAGTTCAAATATTTTGAACACATCTAAATTAATAAAATTATCATGGTATGTCTTATTTGGAAACTATATGTATATATAGTTGACTCTTTGATGGATGGATTTCTTTGTTGAAAATATATACAATCTGCTGGTAACTAATTGGTCCATCTAGCAATCAAATTCGTACATTTATATTTAATTCAGTATCTAATTCCTGCAATGTGATGACGTTTATGCCGGGTATTCTCGTCTCCCGTTGAATGATCATTATAATTGCAACAGATGTTTATAAAAATCTGTTGGAAGTATCAGCTATGATTTTTTGTCCTAGTAAAGGCAATTATCTTTCTCCAATATACCTTCTTAGTTATCAGTATAATTACGAGCATTCAGCGTTGTAACGTAGCTAGGCCTAAATTTCTCAGTATGATGTAATTTTTTTTGATATTTTAAGGATAGACCTCCAAACTGACAAATTTGTGTTCTTCTCTCGACGGAATAGATGTTGCTAAATAGAAAACTCCAGCGCGGGGCCCAACTGGGAGCAATTGACCCAATTGGCTCTAGGCCTGCCCTGATTCCAGCCATGCCCTAACGCAGAGCCGTCTTAGCAACATCATATGCCCCAGGGCAAAGCAGTACACTGAGACCCATAGCTACGCAGCCACTCCCAGGAATACAACTGTTAATGTTGATAAAATTAAGCATATATTTATTGTATTAGTACTTACAACAAAATCATTGTTTGAAGAAAAAAAATGCTGAGCACAACATACATAAATTAGCATGGGATCCCTATGCAACTGCCCAGCGTACCCATGTGACGGTTCTATAGCAAACACAACACACCAAATTCCAAGAAGAGACAGACCAGTGCCGGACTAATGCATAGGCTTTATGGGCTGCAGCCAGCCGAGGGCCTCCAGAGATGTAGTGAAAGTTACTGTGAAAAGGTACTTCATTTGTAAACACAGAATGAAGGTACAAGTAAAAACATGTATGCGGATTGGATTTGCTAATTACCACTGGAGTCTCACAGTATCTGTAGCCCCATGGCCAGGGGGCTACGAAATCGCAATCCGGCCATGGGACAGACGCAACAAGGATTAGTCAAATAAGTATGATTTATATATGACTCCATAAATATAAGTATGTCTTAATGTTTGTGTCTTTACTACCATGATTCTTGTAGATTTCATTGCAAATTGTAGCTTACTTATCTTAGAGACGCATACTAATAATTTGATATTTCATAATTACCAGAAGATATTTACTAAACATAGATCAACATTCCAGAAAAATATCTGGTGACAATATTGTATATAGAGAAAACATATTTTTTCTTTACAATGCAACCCAAACTGAGTAAGAGTTTGTTTAGTTGGTTATCATTTAAAAAAACCAAACATCTTAGCATTAGAAAACAATTTACTATAAAATACTAAATACAAATGTATACACCTACTGAAGCTCTAAATAAGCTTGAATCTGAACTGTTTGATCTGATTATTTTTCTTGAAGAATGATCGCCATTATATGCATTAGAAACTTTTGATGATCGAAATATTTTGGCTTCAGTTATTAAGATTTTGACCATCATAATACAAGTAATCAAATCGTGTTTTCGAAATTTGTGACATATTCTGATAAATCGAAAATTTCTCTCCGTTTTATTAAACCAGAGACGTGTATTATTTGTGAATTGTAAATTTAATATGAGATTTATGTACTCGATCCTTACTGTCATTATTTATAAGAATCTGGTCAGTGATTTTAGTTCTCATTTTTTTCCTCTGTGACTCTGTTCAGTTAATTAATATTTTCAGCTGGATTACATGAAAAACTTTATTGAAATCAGATTTAATATATATTGAAATCAGATTTAATATTGAACTGAAAGGAAACATGTAATAACTTATAAAATTATTTATATTTGTCATTAGGAAACAAGGGAGATAAGAATTTTGAATTCAGGAATTTCCCGTACTTTTTCGGAAGTCCTTTGAATTTTACATTGTCATATTTGAAATCGAATACTTCCGGTTGATCTGAATGGGTTGACGTTTACAAAGTTTACTATTTATATCTGAAAGCTTTAGAAAAATGACACCAACAATTCCGTGAAATGAATAGTAAGTAATACAGGGACAAACAAAATAGTACATTTCTCTTAAATATACTTGTTTAACTACTACGGAGGATTAATTTAGCTTTGTAAGTTGAGTTTGTGCCAGCCTCAGGACGGTGAGTCTCAGTCTACGTCTAGTCAGTGTCAGCACTGAGTCTCAGATGTTCATTAATAAAGAGCAGGTTTGACATAAGAGACGAACAATAGATAGGATAATCATACTGTTATTAAACTATGGTTTCAACCAAAATTGTCATGTCTATTTAATGTATGGAACTAAAACAGTAAAAGGAACATGTACTGTATCTGTATCTGTAATGTTACATCATGAATAGGATCCCTGCTGGGCTATGATATGACGGGTGGAGAGCGACTTAGTCGCGATGTACTGTGAGCGTGAACTTGAAACTTTAGAGTTTCTCTGCGGACACAGTGTTTTCTTCAAGGTGGTTCCAATCAACAGCTGTCCTTATAAAGAATGAGTGTTTATGAGTCATTCTCTGATAACGTTCACAATAGTGACAGTAAAGACTGCAATTGTGTCCCATTAATATTACAGAAAAACAACAAATTTGAATTAAAATAAAAGTTGATATGTCGGTTGTTCATGTTAAATTGTATTTATTTCATTAAAAGATTTATAAAATACATTAAGGTATATCCCAAATAATGGATTTACAAATTCTCTTTTTTACCGTCACATATAGGTAATGTCCCAAAACAGGGATGATTTTAGAAAAAAAGAATTAAAACTTCAAAAATGCTGTTTTTTTAATGTTTTATAGGTTTAATCATTACAGTAAACATTGAATAATAATATGCTTTAAGATTTATATATTTTGTATGTAAAATATTTCCTTTATTTACACTGAAATGTGTGTCCTACAAATTTCTATCTTTCCCGTCACGAAAATTTAACATTGAAGAACGTCTAATATACAGGTGACTTTGAGATCGAAGTCACATTGGTGCTTTCCTTTTTACTTCATCGATGTAAAGAAATGGTATCGTGGATCGACTCTCAGCAGGATTCAAAGAAACAAGCTAGTATCTCCATTAAAATGCATTAGTACCTTTATTCAACGTCTTTACCAAACATAATAGAAGTTCCTCAGTTCACCTGCTACAACATTTTAAACGTCATGTAAAAATAAAACGTTGTTCCCGATAGCAAAGCACATATTTCACCTTTAGAAATATTTTCTGTAATACACGGAATCAATAACGAAATGCGGAATTGTCTCTACCGTAACAGTCTTTGCCGTCACAATATCATATTACAGTCGTGACGGTAAAGACAACCACACTTTTAATCACTTTTATTTAGCATCAGGAATGACTTTGAGCACCGTTAAAGGTGTTATATTCAACCTCGTGCATTTGATTTATGTTGGTAGTTGTTATTATAAACCAGAATGTCGTTACCGTCACATACGTTTTCTTTACCGTCACAAATTTTCCTTTCCGTCACGAACTCAAAAATGTTTTATGTATATTATATTTGTAATCATACACCATATTTAACCTTAAATGACACTGTAGTAGCACATCTATAACCCAGTTCAGTTATTTTTTACCATTGAGCAATAGTTAAAGAATATAGCAAAAATATATACATCCCGAATCTCAACTTTGAAATTATGACACACAAACCTTTTCAATACTTCGTAGATATAAGAAAAATATATAAGTAATTCTACATATATAACAGAACAATTCATTCATTTATATTCATATCGGTTTTATTGTTTATGTTGAACAGCTTGCCAAACACTTAATTCTGTCTCAAGGATGGTTAATTAAACGAACTGTACAAAATGAACCATTTGTGACAAAATTCCCTTTCATACTGACAAATTTGGTATTTGGAAAAGTTGTCGGAGAATGACCCTCATATTGATCGGTTCTACTCGGAGGGATCACTATACGTTCACTGTTGTTTCTTACCGAGGAAGTCACTATATTGTTAGTTACACAGTTGTCAAATTTTTTTGTTCTGATTTGACATTTTTTTATGTATTTTGTCCCCCTATTTCTGTTTCTGCCTAATATCTAATACTGCCTTTACTGGCCACCATCAAAGAGTTGAGTATTATGCCAGGTACTTTAAGGTGTGCAGCTAATATTTTTCGATCCATGAATTAGTATACATGTACAATTAAAATCCTACTATATACAGTTTAAAACTTTCCTTTCACATGGTCTAATATTTGACAGTTTCCACATGTTCTGTGTCATGTTTTAAAGTTCATCCACAGGAATCTGAAATTTTATCAATAATATACTCCAATCACTGTAATTTTACTATCTATGCATTTTGACTATCAACATATACATAAACGATAGCCACGATTGCTTTTATACAATTCAAGTACAAAATGTACCTACATGTACATGTCTTTCCAGACTGCATTATAACAGGTATCCAGTCTGTTCACCTTATATTTATATATACATGTACATCTTTTTATGTGTGCATTTATTTATTGCATAATAACTAGAGTCTAGATAAATATAAAAAAAATTATATAAATTGTCTAGAAAAATAACAGGGATAACAAAATTAAGTTTACAAAAGAGAAGATACATGTGTACCGGAAACGCAACCTATCTAAGGTTATAGGAACCATGGTAGATTCATAACCACCTCTGCTAACTGTGTTAGTGGAGATCTCTTTCAGCTCAGTTGGTAGAGTGGTGGCTTACAGTGCGAGACGTCCCGGTATCGAATCCCATCAGGGACATTGCTTTTTACAGAGGTACAACATGCTCTAAGTACTGTTACATATGTATTAGCAAATTTTTAGTTTTGTTTTATTAAGCAATTATTGTTTTATAATGATATTATAATTATTAAGATGGATATTAACAAATATCAATTGTTTAAACCACAGGTATTATTTTCAGTTTGTAAATAATTATACCAGGGTTCGAGATTAACTATTGTCCGCTAGTCCATGGCTAGCAGAAAATTAGTTGGACTAACTGGTCTCGTTTTCTGGTTGTCCGTCGGACTATTGAAATCTTTACTTTATTGTCTACATCAAAGTGATGATCATGCAGTCTAAATCGCTTGGAACAGCATATGAAATAGTTGTGCATTAAAGCGTCTTTGTGACCGATCACTAAGCCCTTTAGATTACGAATTTTGATATATTTCAAGTGTGATACTGACATCAATGTCTTTTACTGGAATGACAAAATGTGGAGATTTTTAGAGGGGGGTTGAGTCTCTATCAGACAATGAAGAAATTGCTGCATTGAAAAAAAAAACACTAATGAAATTCAATTCTTGCTACACACTAAATTCTTACAGCTATACTCATTAGGTGTTATCAAGTTACTTTGTAGATTCTATCTGTGTCAGTTCATTGATTAACTAAATAATCATAAAGCCAAATTCTATTTTTCATTGTTGAACACTTCACAAAATAGTATGAAAATCTGGTCAGATCTGTCAACACATATTGGAGAAGGTTCTGAAAAGGAATTGATTTGGATGAGAATTTACAAATTACCTTGCCCCACACAGTTTAGCACAGGCTAGTCAGAATTCTTGAGGACTAGTCCAAATATTTTTTAATAGCCCAAGGACTACTATCTCAAATATTTAATTTCTAACCCTGTATACAATAATCTGATATATATATCATCACAAAATGACCCTTTTTTATATATATACAAAAAAATGTAATACCAAACAGTCGTTTTAAAAAATCCATCTTCAATTAATTTGTATATCTACAATGTATCAGAGATTGTCAGGTTATTATTATTAACCAAAATTTTATTTTTGTCAGTACTAACATGCATTTTTTTTTTCTAAACCTATTTTCAAAATATTTAATTTTACAACATTCATATCATTTACATTCATTCACATATATCACTTATTGTTTATCTACATGTATGTGTAAATCATATCAAAATAAGAGTGAATGAACTCACACCGAATATGGTGAACAAGAAGAGGGGGAAAGACTCATGTAGATGAGTTGCAAGGGTCTCTGTAAGTGATTCAGGTTGCAATTTGTTAACCACAAACCTAACACTTTGGATGTAGGTTTTAACTTAGATACCGACCTCAGGTATTAAAAAGCGACATGACTCCTACTGTGTATCTACTACCAAGGGTCAATAATGAATTCATAATTGTCTGGTTACATCCCCTAAATATAAGTAGTGAGTGAGTGATTGTTGTTTAATGGCAAGTGAGCGATATTTCAGTGACGAGAACAAGTTACATAATACATTGCCATGAGTTGATGATAATATCTGCTTTGTATCGGATCAACATGTAATGTTGTAGTTTCATTGTGTTAGCTCACTGAAACATCAGTCCACAGGAAGATATGTTATTCCAGTTGGACACATTATCGTGATTCCAAGCCAACCACTCGTTACTCTTGCTATTTGATGCGACATACTTAGCGGAGAAGCAACATATACCAATTTTATACATGTGTAGTCTATGGTGTGATCTGAACGGGACTCGAACCCACGACCTACCACACTCCAGTCAGGCACTCTAATCATTACACCACTGTTACAAAATGCAAGTCTTGTAGTCATGATATAACTGGTAGCCACCAATAAAACTGACTGCCACGATATAGCTGAAATATTGTTGAAATTGGCATTAAACACTAGAACCCTAACCCTATATCTGGTAGTTTATCTAATTTAAGATGGCAATTTAATTTATATGTGAGGAATTATTAATAATATTGATGTCAATGAATGCATCATGTATCACATTTTCCATATGCCTAGAATAAATGTGTGCAAATTGATCTGTTTTTAATCCAAATAGATGTCCCTGTCAATTCTGAACTAAAAGGTTGATCCCAAACATATATATTTGAATTAGACTAGTTTTGTTATATATTGTAATCTATAAGGCAACAACAGCTTGTTTTGATAATCCATATAAACAGTCATTATTTATTTTTATTCTCACAAACAAAATTACAATAGTACAGAGAAATATTACACAATTGATCATTTACATAATTACAATCTAAACAAGAAATGTGTGCATCACAAAATGCGCCCGTCTATATAAATTATCAAACGGTATAATGGTAATGACCCCAAAATAAATAGGGTTCTTCCCCTTCCACAGGGGAATCATGTGGCCAAGTTTGGTAAAGATCCAATATACAGAACTAAAGTTATCGTGCGGAAACGATCCTGTCGTCAAAAATTCTATTTATAGTGACCTTGACCTTTGACCTAATGACCCCAAAATAAATAGGGTTCTTCCCCTTCCACAGGGGAATCATGTGACCAAGTTTGTTAAAGATCCAATATACAGAACTAAAGTTATCATGCGGAAACGACCTTGTTGTCAACAATTCTATTTATAGTAATGGTGACCTTGACCTTTGACCTAATGACCCCAAAATAAATAGGGTTCTTCCCCTTCCACAGGGGAATCATGTGGTAAAGTTTGGTAAAGATCCAATATACAGAACTAAAGTTATCATGCGGGAACGACCTTGTTGTCAACAATTCTATTTATAGTAATAGTAATGGTGACCTTGACCTTTGACCTAATGACCCCAAAACACATAGGGTTCTTCCCCTTCCACAGGGGAATCATGTGGCCAAGTTTGTGAAAGATCCAATATACAGAACTAAAGTTATCATGCGGAAACGACCCTGTTGTCAAAAATTCTATTTATAGTAATGATGACCTTGACCTTTGACCTAATGACCCCAAAACACATAGGGTTCTTCCCCTTCCACAGGGGAATCATGTGGCCAAGTTTGGTAAAGATCCGATATACAGAACTAAAGTTATTGTGCGGAAACCTGTGTGGACGCCCACCCGCCCGCCCGCCCGCCCGCCATACCCAATCACATAATACGGCCCCGTCTCGAGACGGGCATATAAAAAGGAAGAAAAGACTACAAACTAATTACACTGGAGAGTCTAAGGGGAGAGTCTAGATGTTTATTGATTAATCTTATAAATTTGTACAAATTATTACGCTCAGACCGAATGTTGCTGTTCATAAGATCTCAAAATTTAAAAATGTTTGGTCTAATCATGTAGTTAGCTTTAAAGTAGAGTTTTCTGTTTTCACTCAGAGCTGAGCACGACAAAATATAGTGAAATTATATCATGTCTCTCGGAACATTTTTCCACCTGCCAATTTCAACGGGTAGTTTGCTGTTTAAAGTTGTGAATCTGTGGAAAGTAATAATATTTTTGTCAGTAGCATACTTTTAAAAGTACCTAAATACAAGTTGTATTGAAAAGAAATGAGATTATTTCAAACAGGACCTAATTATAATTAAGTTACTTTAAATTATATCATTTTCATAATGTTCATGCATTCATACATTAATACATGTACATTTGTACCTATGTCTATGAAAACATTTCATGAAAGATAATATTTAATATTTTTGAAACAATTTTCTCCTGATGATTTTTTTAGTAGTACCTTTTGGGTCAAAGATTGGTTTATTGGGACTATCAAAATCTCATTTTCCTTAATAATCTTAAACATGTTGAATGTAGACAAATATACATGGATGAAAACAATATTAATTGATTACATTTAGACTTTATAATTTGCCACTCATATATACACTTGTTATATTAATTATTTCACAAAGGAATAAAATAACTTATAAAGGTTATATTTTTACAATTACATTTTTGTATTTTTAAAGTTACCTAACATCTATATACTTCACTCAATTTTAATTACGCCCATCGTCACTAACCCACAGCTGGTCACACTTTGATTGCTCTCCACTCATTGGTCAACTGGCAGAGAAATCCTTGTAGTCATGTGATCGTTTTAAAATGCATTGAAAATTCCAGACGAATGTCCTTATAGCCAAATAAATCACTGCTTAATAATGTATCTAAGTTAAGAAAGGAAATCCTTGCAAATTATGGGAGACTCCATTTTTATGCATAGAAAAATGTAGCTTTTTCACCCCAAAGAAGGAGATTAACAATATCAAAAGATGATTTTGATTGGAAGCTATTAATAGGCTCTTTCGATGAATTGCCCCAGTAACATCAGTTTTTTAACACGTGAAAAACAAGTACATTTAGGCCTTGTTTCTATTAATTGTTATTTAAAATATATTTCGTAAGTACTACTAATGTTTCTTATAAAATTACTTGTATCTAGGTAATTAAAAAATATATGAAAAGAAAGTTTAAACAGTGATGGTAAACAATTCTACATTATTACATGTATCAACAAAACAAGTAATCACCTGTTTAAGTAATGCCACTGACTGATACATGTACAGGTACATGTAAATAATAACATAATTATTGTTGGATTTACAACTATCTGTGTAATCAGTGCCTATCACCACTAATATTGTGAGTTCAAATCCTGCCTATGGCAAGGTGTACTCGATACAACAATATGTTATAAGCAATTAAAAAAAAATCTAATTTGAAGATTGCTTGTGTTATAAACTTTCGACAATATATCAGTAATATCATGGTGGGAAGTTTTATCAGCAAAGGAAACAGGAGTATTATAATTGAACAGATTGAATGAAGGTAACTGTTTAAACTAGTCTAAGGGAGAAAAGAGCCTCTAAGTTACCTTACTAAGATGCTTGTATGTAAAGGAATAGATTAGTGAGCAGTCATTTATCTTTTAAGAGAGCTATGTTTTTTTGTTTTGTTTTGTTTATGTTATTTTTATTACCAAATTTTATAGAAAAAAAAACCCATTTGACCTGACAGATGCAAAAAATAAATAATCTGAACCTGCACTTTTCAACAAGTAAAGTAGGAAAAATTTGAAGAAAAATTACTGATATTTCAGAAAAAAAATAATCTGATTTTTGTTTCGTGTGACAATATTTTTCTAGCTTGAAGAAAAAAACATGGACTCCCTGTAAAAGTTAAATGGTCAGTGAACAGAAAATTTGGTTTAAGTATATTATATTTTTATAATATGTTATACAATTGTTTACATGTGTATTTTGTTTTCTTATTTAAAGGAAACAACAGTAGAAGTAGCGAGAGATTAATTTTTGACCAATTATTGTCAAACAGAACAGTGTTAAATGAAGGGACAGATGATGAACTGGTAAAACATAGGTTATTTAGTATCTTTTATCATATGCTTCATGTATACAGTCACCTAGAAAGTTGTTAAGCAGTCATCTGTATTAAAAGGTTGCCTTTTCTTGTCTTGTCAAAGAAAATTGCTTATGAATTGAACCTCTTTTAAGAGGTCACCTGTCTTAAAAAAAAGGACCACCTTTTCTTGGTCCAATGTGTGACCTCTTGATACAGGTTTGACTGTATTGTAGCTTGTGGCTCTTTGACTGAGAAAAGAAAGCAAAAACAAAAACAGCACAAGATTAAAGATTTCTTTCCAACAAGAGAATTTTTAAACAACTGGCACCATGTTGACATTTTATGTAAAAAAAACCAAAAACATTGAGGTTTGTTGATAGAGAAAATCGAAAGGGAAATCAATAATGTACAATCCAGAGACACTGGCAACAGATACAGAAGACTAACAAAACAACATCAAACATTAAACACTTTAAAGATGATGCAGACCAAAAATACTGGTGGTTAATCCAGGTGGTTGTAAAGGGTAGGCACTTCCTGTTCAACAACATCATGTCACAGAATATCGGGACATATAATTTTAAAATAGTTCACTCCACTCGGACACATTATTATAATTCTGAGCCAACCAGTCTTTCCTCTTACTCCTTAAGTCTGTATGCTTAACGGAAAAGCAGCAAATACCATTTCTAAGTCTTTGGTTTGACCTGACCAGGGCCCCAACCCACGATATACCACAATCGAGACGGACATGCTAACCATTACACCACTGATGCGGTTTATTTATATCAAGATAATAAAATATGTTGCTATGGAAATACATCAGATTATTGTTTTTAACTTTTGCTAATTCTTGTATTACTCTGCATTCAACTTTGAGTTTAATTTTTCTACATATATTGAGTTTTATTAATATAACAGATTTGTTCTTTTTGAAATTTAATTTGTTAGATTAAATCTAAATGTAAATTCAAAAACATCAGTATAAATCATAAATCTCCCTTTATTTACAGAATTGCCATGGTTACAAGTACAGTAGATGGAGGAATACTTTGTTTCCTTTACTGGTTCTGGTTACGGGAGGTTTTATTTTATTGTTAATGTCATGGAAACCACAGTTAAAATGTTATCTTCTACAAAGTAAATGTTCACTACAGTCAGCAGAAACAATACTTGTTCAGGTACTTGCAACAGTTAATCTGCCCATCAATCTGATTAAAATCAACCGTTATTAATATAATACGCTACTCTCTCCTTAACATCTGACAGAACCCGATGTCTAAATGAACTCATGATCACCCAATGAAAACGCCTTTCTTGCTTTTTAGCTATTGCATCACAAAAGTAAAGCTGTCTGATTGGTTGTATTCTTATACAAAATTCATCTGGATAAAACCTCTAATTAGGTTCTCTGAGATGTTAGAGGGGGCGGAGCATTTTATAAATGTTGATTTTAAGCATTGTGTAAGAATACACCCTTTTTGTTCAATCATTAAATAAAATGTTAGACGATTTGCTAAATCTAAGTATCGTACAACTGTAAAAATATGACAGACAAATGCATGATTCATTGTCAGATTTACCTGAAGTGTGTTTGTGGATGAGAATGTGTCTGATTCCTAAAATTTTATAAAGAACAGAATTTATTGACAACAATTTTTTTATATGAATACATGGACAATATACATGTATGTGTAAAAATGAAATTTATTTGTACAAGCTTTTGATACAGGAAGAAAAATGAGCCTCTAGTGAGATTTTCTTTCTGTTTCAAAGCAAGTACTAATAAATTAGATATTTCCTGATAACGTATATATATTGTGTTTATACTGCAATGCCATGTATTTACAAAATTCTTGAATTTACACACATAAAGGCAAACAAACATTTGATGTTTTGCTTGAATTTTCACTTGGGTGTCTACGGCACGTTCCCTGTCTGACCATTGTCTATTGTGAGTCACTCTACATAAGACAAAGTGTACCAGGAGACTTTGTGCATCTAGTAGATGTATAAATCAAAGGTGTTTATATGTACACCTTGGTATAGTCATGAAATTTACTGAGTGGAGTATAAACAGATTAAGAAAAAAACCCCAACAAAACAAGTATCCCATTTCTGGCAGTTAAATTTACAATGCTGTTATAACCTAGTGTAATCTGATCATAAGAAGTTCATAAAATACAGTACATCAAAATATTTCTACCAAGATTAATATACATGTTCAATGTAGTTATCTTTTTCTTTTCAGGATGCTTTCCACAATTTCTATGTTTGTGAAATCAAAGTTATAAGTTTCACTGGTGATATGTAAGTAATACATTGTTTATTGTATATCTACTCCTGTACTCTGAATACCGAAAAATAAATAATGAGTAACCACACAATTCTGTAATTCATAGACGTGTGTTGTTCTGTTATGTGTGATTTATTTTTTATATTTGGCATGCAAGAGTAATTATGTCATTTATTACATAGATTGTACACTTAAGTTTATGCTAATAACAGCTTTCAAAAAGGTGTTCTTCATTGGCAGACATTTGATGATATTTTCATTTGTGACAACATCGGTAACTGTGATGTCACATAGTGAAATAAACGTTTTATTTAACTGGGCGAAATATCAGGTTTTCTTTCACTTAGAAATCTCTGTATTTCATGAGCAGCTAAGTAATGATAGTTTATATTCTGCTATACAGAGAAAAACAGAGGAGGTGTCAGTTGTCTGATTGTTGTACTTTATCTACACATGTACATTGTGTCATTAGCTATATATGCCAATCATCACAAAGGTAAAGTGAGTTTGACTCTAACTGTGGCATGCTTCCCCGTAATTTTTCTAAAAAATATGGGCACTTGAAACGCATTTTACCGAGTTTAAATGGATAATTAATGATATTTCTCGTATTTTATCAACTTTTATAATATTAATCTCATTAATTTTTTTTCTCCAAAAAAATCTACATGTAACCTTATACAGTTTGTCTGTCACTTATGGAGATTGATCATTGGCGTAGCTTGGGACTTTTTTCTAGTGAGGCGACTCGTCAAGCGCCGGAAGGCGAACAAATGGTAGGGGGGTCCGGGAGCATGCTCCCCCGTAATTTTTCTAAAAAATATGGGCGCTTGAAATGCATTTTCCCGAGTTTAAATGGATAATTAATGATATTTCTCGTATTTTATCAACTTTTATAATATTATTCTCATTAATTTTTTTTCCCCCAAAAAATCTAGTGAGGCAGTTGCCTCAATGGAAGCTATGCCACTGTTGATGATTTTCTCCAAGTATTCTCAGCATGCCCATTCATATACTGTAGTACATGTTTCGCATAAAATGCAACTCAAGCACACACATTTTTACATACACCTATGTGCATGCATGTACAATTTGGAAAGTGAGAGCTGCACAGTTTGATATTAACTATTACCTACTTATGTGATACTAGTAATTTTTCCACCTGGAAACAATATTCCCAAGATTATTGTGTTTTTGGAAAGTAAAAATGAGACAACATATAATTATCGAAAACCATTTGTTTACATTTTCAACTGTGTCAAACAAGTGCTTGAAAACATCTACATCAGAAGAGACCACTATTGTCCACATCTGAGCAGATCTATAATTTACTTCAAAGCATCCACATCTCATCTCATACCTAATCAAATTCTCATTTCTAATCAGATCAAAATGTACAACAATCAAGTAACAGACTATCTTAAAAAGTCACTTCAAGCTTAGCACATATGTAGCAAAGACTAGTTTGACTCATAATCAGGAAGCACATGCCTACCCACGGACTGTTTCAGTGAGCTAGCACTTTTAAAAAGCCAAATAAAGATGTTGATCTAGTACAGAGTGGACATCGTCATCATCTTATCGAATGTAGGTTGTTCTTGACATGATATAGCTGAAAAATTGATCATTTACTGTTAAACAACAATTTTGTACTCACTCACTGAAAAAAGTAATGTTTGTATTGATCCAACAAGAGTCACTTTAATTTGTATTTAAGACAGGGGCAATTAACTGTCTCAACTTGTAAAATTTATTTTATTTTGTAGACCAAATGATAGGGAACATTCTCAGCCTGTTGAATCTGATTCCAGTTCTGATACCAGTGAGTCCAGTGACAAGGCATTGTTGGTTGAAAAAAAACAGGTAATGTTATGATTTACACAGTTATTCCCCTTTACAATCAGAATAGTCCTCTGTCCAGTCAAAAACTAGAGTTTTAAAAAATACTCAGTACAATATAACTGTTGTGACAAAGTGTTACATATGTATTACTCTTATTCAGTTTAGTGATTTGATCAATGTTTTGGTTGTTACCTCCTTGTTTGACAACAATTCAAAACACACAACCATACATATATATTAATGTTTAAATGACAATATGTATATTTTAACATTTGACAATGGTAATATATTTTTAAATAGACTTGTATTCTACAGTGAAACCTGCCTAAGCCACACCTCATTAGGACCAATTTTTGTGTTCAGAATAGACAGGAATTAGGTTTATATAGGCTAAATTAACAATGATATTCTATATTTGGGACTTAAATTCAGTTGATATATGATTCTGTATTTTTCAGGGTTTGGTTAAGACTGATTTTACTGTATTATAATGGGGTTTTTTTCATTGTTGTTTTCTTCTAATTTTTTGCTATTTTTTTTTCTAATTAATTAATGCCTTACATTAAGAATGTTTTAACTATTAAGCATTAGTGATAAATAACAAATTTCAGTTATATTTCAGTTATATTGTGGCTGTTAGTTTTATTTGTGGAGAAAGTGAGAGAAATCCAACTTTATGTAGATCACAAACAAACTTGATCACATACAGTTGTATCAGATAGATTGCAGGCCTTTCAGTAAGAGGTGGTACTAGGTACTTTTACCTGCCTAAAATGGTCTTTGGTACATCCAGATTGTTAAGTCTCCCAAACAATGTTTGGAGACTTATTGTTTTTGCTCCGTTTCTTATTATTATTATTATTATTCTTGTTCTTGTTCTTGTTCTTCTCCTTTCTTTCCATGCACCATGAACTTGTCCACAGCAGATCTCAGGAACTACAGGACAGAATTTCATGAAACTTGGTGGAGTTATAGATATATGTTTCTAGTTGATCCTAAAGTTTTCAGATTTGTGGTAAAGGGGGTCAAAGCCATATTTTTGGGGGTTCAAAGGGGGTGGGGGTTACTATAGAATCCTATGGGAAACTTGAAATTTCGTACATTAATGTTGATAACTTCTAACTGGATAATGATAGAGACATAAATTTTGACATAGTGATAGGTCACCATTAGAGGAGCAATTCTGCGTTTTCAAAATTTTCAAGATGTCTGCCATTTTCAAAATGGCTCCCAAAGCACGGCATAAAAATGGGGGATAAAAATTCAACATTGTCCGATATCATCAAAATTTGATATGTGGGTAGATAGTGTCAGTGGCCGGTTTGGGAGACTTCATAATCGTTAGATTATAATCATATCTTGTTGTATAAGATATTCATGAAAATTGTTGGAATTTTAATAAAAAAGCACCGCCTGTAATATTGAAGTACTGGTACACTTGAAAAATATTGAAAGCCCTGTTGATTGATACTTTAGCAGTTATTGATGAGATAAATATTGAAATTTGAGATGATGTTTTGTGAAGGACTGTTGTATTAATACACAATGACATAATTTTGATTGTAGCAGAGACACGGTCCTACAGGCTCATGGATTGTGAAATACAATAAATCTACAGAAAATTATTCTAGTGACGACAATAAGGTTAAAACACACATATAATATTGTAGACGTATACCTATGTAATATACTAACAATAACTAACAACTGCATGGGGTAGTGTTTTGGTGTAATACCACTAATTAATTTCTTTAACACACTACAAAGTCAAGAAATTCTGAACAGACCAGTTTTTGTGCTAGATATTCTGAACAGAGTCTGAACATTACTGAACATTCTGAGCATAGACTGAACATGTACTGAACAGATTCTGAACATTACTGAAAATTACTGAAAATTTTGAACAGATTCTGAACATTCTGAACATGGACTGAACAGAGTCTGAACATTGCTGAACACTCTGAACATAGACTGAACAGATTCTGAACATTACTGAACGTTACTGAAAATTCTGAACAGATTCATTTCTCATTAAATTTTTCATTTTCTCTATTAAATCAATATATTTTACTTCATTATGTCTCTCAAACAAAGTTTGGGGGACTTATTGTTTTTGCTCCGTTTCTTATTATTATTATTATTCTTATTCTTCTTATTCTTCTTCTTTCTTTCCGTGCATCATGAACTTGTCCACGACAGATCTCAGGAACTACAGGACAGAATTTCATGAAACTTGGTGGAGTTATAGATATATGTTTCTAGTTGATCCTAAAGTTTTCAGATTTGTGGTAAAGGGGGTCAAAGCCATATTTTTGGGGGTTCAAAGAGGGTGGGGGTTACTATAGAATCCTATGGGAAACTTGAAATTTCGTACATTAATGTTGATAACTTCTAACTGGATAATGATAGAGACATAAAATTTGACATAGTGATAGGTCACCATTAGAGGAGCAATTCTGCGTTTTCAAAATTTTCAAGATGTCTGCCATTTTCAAAATGGCTGCCATAACACGGCATAAAAATGGGGGATAAAAATTCAACATTGTTCGATATCATCAAAATTTGATATGTGGGTAGATAGTGTCAGTGGCCGGTTTGGGAGACTTCATAATCATTAGATTATAATCATATCTTGTTTTCATTAGATTTTAGCTAAATATAGAAAGTGATATTTCACTAAAATTTTTTTTATATTAAATTACAACTATATTATTACATTTTTCATTAAATTTGACATTTTCTTTATTCAATCATTCTTCTTAAATCAATGTATTTTACTTCATTTTAATTAGATTTTAACTAAATATAGAATGTGATATTTCACTAATTAATTATTTAAAAAAAAAAAATTAAAACAACTAAATTATTTCATTTCTCATTAAATTTGACATTTTCTTTATTTCAATCTTTCTTCTTAAATCAATATATTTTTTTAAAATTAAATTACAACAACTACATTATTTCATTTCAAATTAAATTTGTCATTTTTTTATATCAATTTTTTCTTCTTAAATCAATATATTTTACCTCATTTTCATTAGATTTTAACTAAATATAGCATGGGATATTTCACTTATTAATTACTTTTAAAAAAATAATTAAAAACCTTTAAGTGACCCCAACTTAAGTGCTAAAACAACAATCTACACTATAAGTAAGTATGTAAGTAAGAGCAAAATAATTTTATTGACCTGTATATCATAAAACAGTATGGTATCAATTGCCAATTGATAAACCTGCATCCAGTTTAAATATATTAGAGAGGTGTCATATCCTTGCATGGATTCTGCTGAAAATTCTGAACAGATTATGAACATTTTAACTAAATATAGAATGTGATATTTCACTAATTAATTATTTAGAAAAAATTAAATTAGAACAACTATATTATTTCATTTCTCATTAAATTTGACATTTTCTTTATTTTAATCTTTCTTCTTAAATCAATATATTTTACTTCATTTTCATTAGATTTTAGCTATAAAATATAGAATGTGATATTTCACTAATTAATTATTTAAAAATATTAAATTACAACAACCATATTATTTCATTTCTTATTAAATTTGTCATTTTTTTGTATCAAGCAAAATTTAATGAAAATGAAGTAAAATATATTGGTTTAAGAAGAAAAAATTTATATAAAAAAATGACAAATTTGATAAGAAATGAAATATTATAGTTGTTGTAATTTAATTTTTTTTTTAATAATTAATTAGTGAAATATCCCATGCTATATTTAGTTTATTTAAGATCTAATGAAAATGATGTAAAATATATTGATTTAAGAAGAAAAATTAGAAATAAAGAAAATGACAAATTTGATAAGAAATGAAATAATATAGTTGTTGTAATTTAATTAAAAAAAATTAATTAGTGAAATATCCCTTTCTATATTTAGTTAAAATCTAATGAAAATGAAATAAAATACAGTAGAGTTCGTTTATAAAGAACAGGTTTGTAACGAAATCAGGCTTATAATGAAGTAAAGATAAATCCCCGGTCCCATCACTATTTAAATAATGTTTTTGTGAAGGCCTATTGCAAATTTTTTATAATGAAATCAGGCTTATAACGAAGAGAATTTTAAACCCAAACAACGTTTTTATTACTCAAAATTGACATGATATAACAAAGAAAATTGCTGAACAAACAAATCGTTTACCTGTCTTCCGTTACGCACGGACGATCATATATTAGAATGGTCAAGTGCACTTGACACATCCGTTATCGATAATTGAAAAATCAATAATCCCACCTTTGATGTTGTTAATGATGTCAATCAAGACTTTTCTTTAAAATATTCAAACAATAAAATGGGTATTAATGATGTGATTAACAAGTTGTCAATTAATAACACACCGGCTAATTTATTGCATTAAAAATTAATAAAACGTAATCTAAATTTTAATGAATGGATGCACAAGCTAAAGAAATTAAAAACAAAGTCATGTGTGAGATTAATTCATTCGTTATTGTTTATTTTTTTTTTGATGATAGACTCTTTAATTAAACAAAAAACCGTGTGGTCTCAAGGTTCACCTAAATACCAAAAACAAAAGAAATGTACATGTTCTGAAATTTCGATTAACCTGAGTTTTTATGTGTATATAATACCAAAAAGAAACAATTATTCTTCAAATTCAAATAAAAAAAAAGGAAAATGGCTACAATCTTAAAATTGGCCATTAAAAATATATATCCGAATGATCAGCATTATACCGAGATCGATCGAAGTGTTAATACCCGACCTCATATTTCCTGTTTATAAATAGATCGTGAACAAAGTTGAAAAAAGGTTTCTAAGGAATGTTTGAAGATACCAAAGATGTATTCAGAAGCCATAGTCTTTGAGAAATGTCTAAAGGATTAAATAATTTTTTACGATAAAGGCCCACTTTACTGTGCATCAGTTATCATAGCGTAATGAAACTGCCCGGGTCAGAACTGGATTTTTTTCTCTCTAATATTACGCGACCTCGGTGGCTCGAACTACCGATAGCTAGAACAGATTTTGACAGTCCCTTCGAGTTCGAGCCAGCGAAGTTCTACTGTACGATTTTCAAAAGGGGAGGTAATTCTACATTGTTTCTCTTAAAACGAACGATGCCTATAACGAACTAAGATTGAGAGTCCCCTGGACTTCGCTATAAACAAACTACTGTATATTGATTCAAGAAGAAAGATTGAAATAAAGAAAATGTCAAATTTAATGAGAATTGAAATAATATAGTTGTTCTAATTTTTTTTTAAAATAATTAATTAGTGAAATATCACATTCTATATTTAGTTAAAATCTAATGAAAATGAAGTAAAATATATTGATTTAAGAAGAAAAATTTGAAATAAAGAAAATGACAAATTTAATAAGAAAGGAAATAATATAGTTGTTGTAATTTAATTTTTTTTAAATAATAATTAGTGAAATATCCTATGCTATATTTAGTTCAAATCTAATGAAAATGAAGTAAAATATATTGATTTAAGAAGAAAAATTTGAAATAAAGAAAATGACAAATTTAATAAGAAATGAAAAAATATAGTTGTTGTAATTTAATTTTTTTTAAATAATTAATTAGTGAAATATTCCATGCTATATTTAGTTAAGATCTAATGAAAATGAAGTAAAATATATTGATTTAAGAAGAAAATTTTGAAATAAAGAAAATGACAAATTTAATAAGAAATGAAATAATATAGTTGTTGTAATTTAATTAAAAAAAATTAATTAGTGAAATATCCCTTTCTATATTTAGTTAAAATCTAATGAAAATGAAATAAAATATATTGATTTAAGAAGAAAGATTGAAATAAAGAAAATGTCAAATTTAATGAGAATTGAAATAATATAGTTCTAATTTTTTTTTTTGAAATAATTAATTAGTGAAATATCACATTCTATATTTAGTTAAAATCTAATGAAAATGAAGTAAAATATATCGATTTAAGAAGAAAGATTGAAATAAAGAAAATGTCAAATTTAATGAAAAATGAAATAATATAGTTGTAATTTAATTTAAAAAAAAAAAATTAGTGAAATATCACTTTCTATATTTAGTTAAAATCTAATGAAAATGAAGTAAAATATATTGATTTAATAGAGAAAATGAAAAATTTAATGAGAAATGAATCTGTTCAGAATTTTCAGTAATGTTCAGAATCTGTTCGGAATGTTCAGTAATGTTCAGACTCTGTTCAGTCCATGTTCAGAATCTGTTCAGAATTGTCATTAATGTTCAGAATCTGTTCAGTACATGTTCAGTCTATGTTCAGTAATGTTCAAACTCTGTTCAGTCCATGTTCAGAATGTTCAGAACTTTTTTCTTTAAAAGGGACTACTTCCGTATATGTTTTAAGCTCTGATTGGTGAATTAGTGGTTTGACACCTTTATTATACAATTTTAACCTTATTTGAGCTGTTTATCATCACTTTGCATCCATTTTACAATATTCTTTAAAATAATTTGGCTTTCTAATAATCTTTTGACCTTGACCTTACTTAATGAAGTTTATTCCAGAAACATGTTATGTACACTAAATTAAATACAAATGTATCTACATTTTTATTCATGTAACTGTGGCCTCTGAGTAATTAGAAAGCACACTGCACATATGACAGACTACCTGAGTGATTGTTAGAAATTGAAGATGGTCCTTTGACATGCTTGAAATAGGTTTAACATTGGATCCTATGGGAAAACCCTGAACATTTTTTTCTATCTTCTTTTGCAATAACTTAAGTTCCCCTTAAGCAAATCATTTGAAATTATACATATGGTCAGGGACCATAAAAAGACCAATATCGATTCAGACTTTACCATTTTTTCGATTTTGGAGTTATGCCCTTTGTTTACTTTAGCTGGGAGATGGGGACATCACTGCTCTATGGACACATTCTACTATTTTTTTATGGTCCTTGACCTTGTGTATAAATTTCAAATGATTTGCTTAAGGGGAACTTTAGTTATTGAGCAGAAAACTTGTTATAACCTGGTGAGTTATACATACTCTCACAACTCTCTGTGGATTATTTAAAACTTTATGTATACTGAACAACAAACGACATGCATGGCTTATTTTAAAATATTTAGACTTGTCTGTCGTTGACTTTACTTTATAATTATTATTCATCTCTGATCCTTGTGCAATCTTAATTTCTAACTTTCTGAACATATGGTATGGTAAAGATAATCTTGTAAGTAGAGCTGTTATCAGTTTAGTCATTGGTTGGAAATATTAGCGGTACTATAATGTAAAAATTCTCAACCATTTTTAGAATTTTATATATATCGTTGAAGAGGAAACACAAGTTTTTTGTCAGTACAGAAAGTAATTTTTACATAGTCTTTCGTGATATCAATTGATCTTGATTATTAGATTTAAAACTCATTCAAACTTTAAAATGTGTTAATTTAACAGTCTGGCCTGACGGTCATTAAACTTATGAGCACCAGTTTGTACTCATGGTCGAAAAAAAACCCAGCCATTTAGAACACTCTGTATCAAAAAATACTTTGTTCTGATTGGACAATTTTGAAGTATGAGTATGCAAGTCAGGATATGTACCTCTATTTTGTTTGCAGACAATTTTTTTTTTAAATTGAAAATTTGGAAATCTCTGTTTATTTTTTTGTTTTTGTTTAATAGCTGTCTTGTTCTCAGTATGTGTACATCATGATTATTGCCTGTAGAAATAATTATCATGCCTCATTTGTTGTTCAGTATAATTTAGGAGCATACTAACAATAACTGTTTAATAATCATTTTTTGTTTTCTTTGTTTTTTTTGTTTGTTAACAAAGTAATTTCCTGTTATTATGATATTTGGTAGCGAAGCTTAAAACAAATTCTCTCTCTGTGAAGTCACAATCATTTTGAAAAGTAAAAAGATTTTAAAAGAAGGAATTTAATTGCTACTGTAAGTGGTTTACCCCCTTTAGTACATGTATATGGTGTAAGCATGTAACTTACCTAACTTAATGAATAAAATGGAGGCTTTGACTAATTCAAGACTCACGATGTGAAATGAACTTGTGGCCATGGTCAAAATTCAGACTTTAGCCGTCCTAATTCAACCAAAATCTTGATTTTAATTGTCATAGTTCAATTTAAATCTCGACTTAAATAACCATCATTAGTTTCTAGAGGGAAAAGGGGAGGGGAGGGGTGGTGGTGGTGGTGGTGGGGGGGGGGGGGGTTCATATGAAAACACCTGTCAGTAGACACTCAGGACAAGGACGAGTATATTAGTATTGATATACAGTATCCAATCTTATTTGGTTCAAGTTCTGAATAATCTTATTTATATCAAGCCAATGACAGTTGGCCTTTTAGGTCACTATTTGTATTAAACCAAAATACAGTCATTGATTACTAACAGTGGAAACAATGAAACACAGTATAATTATGACAATATTTAATATTTTCTGTATAGAAGTAGAAATCTACCAATAATTTATATCTGATATGGCCAATTCAGTTGGCGACATCTCCGGAGCACACCAATTCAGTTGGCGACATCTCTGGAGCACCTGAGTTCACCCCCAGTTTTTAGTGGGGTTTGTGTTACTCGATCTTTATTTTTTTGTGTAATGTTTTGTAGATCGTTGTTTGTCTTTTTTTCCTTTTTCTTTTGTCCATTGTGTTGTCTGTCCTTTGATGTACGGATTCTGATTACCCCTTTGGTATCTTCAAACTCTTCATTGTTCCCCTGTGAACTTATATTTGTTGTGCATAATATTTGTTCCTTTGTACGATTTATTATAAACAACTCTATACTATTTATTCTTTGAGGAACAAACATTCTAATTTCTATACTTTTATTCCGTCAGAAATAAATATCCGAAAACATTTTTTCCGTTGGAATAGATATAATGTTGTATTTGTTCCAGTCGTTACAAATGTTACGGTGGAAAGTATTTTTCATTACATCCCTAAATGTCTCTAAATCTATATTTATTAACACATATGCTATGTTTGTTGGCTTAATATCTTATGCTGCATATTTTTTCTTTCTTTTTTTAGCTCACCTGACCCAAAGGGTCATGTGAGCTATTGCCATCACTTGGCGCCCGTCGTCGTTGTCCGTCGTCCGTCCGTCGTCCGTCGTACGTCGTAAACTTTTTCAAAAATCTTCTCCTCTGAAAGTACTAGACCAATGGAAACCAAACTTGGTCTGAATCATTACTAGGGTGTCTAGTTTCAAAATTGTGTCAGGTGATGCCGTGCACCAACCAACATGGCCGCTGTTACTAAAAATAGAACATATGGTAAAATTGCAGGTTTTTGGTAATAACTCAAAAACCGTTAAAAATATCAAAAATCTGAAATGGGGTAAAAATGATCAGCACATCAAGATCTACCTACCCTGCAATTTTGAAGTAAATCTGATTACCCATCTTGGAGTTATTGCCCTTTTTTCATCAAATTTGTAAAATTTTAATACTTTTCGTCTTATATTTCAAAAACTATAAGAGATAAAGGTTAACTTTAAATTGCAAAAATGTGCGGCATATCAAGATCTACCTACCCTGCAATTTTGAAGTTAATCCCATTGCTCATTTTGGAGTTATTTCCCTTTTTTCATCAAATTTTCAAAATTTTAATACTTTTCGTCCTTTATTTCAAAAACTATAAGAGACAGATGGTAAGTTGAAACTGCAAACATGTTCAGCATGTCAAGATCTACCTACCCTGCAATTTTGAAGTAAATTTGATTACCCATCTTGGAGTTATTGCCCTTTTATCATCATTTTTTTTTTTTCATTTTAATACTTTTCGTCTTATATTTCAGAAACTATTTAGAGATAGATGTTAAGTTTATTGCAAAAATGTGCAGCATGTCAAGATCTACCTACCCTGCAATTTTGAAGTAAATCCCATTACCCATTTTGACCGATTATGCAAATTAGAAAAAAGGGGGGATGAAATTTAAAAAAAATCTTCTCTGAAACTACTGAGCCAATCTCAACCAAACTTTGCTGAAATGATCCTTAGGTGGTCCCCTTTCAAAATTGTGTCCGTCAGCACCGTCCTGTATCCAAGATGGCCGCCATTACTAAAAATAGAAATTTCTTCAAATGGCCAAAACTGCTCTATTTTAAGCCAGAAAGTGCCCAAATTTGAACTGTATAAGCATAATGATGAGCTTTTTAACATATATTACGGGATTTTTTATGAACTTTGAACTTTTACCGATTTTGACCGATTATGCAAATTAGAAAAAAGGGGGGATGAAATTAAAAAAAAATCTTCTCCTCTGAAACTACTGAGCCAATCTCAACCAAACTTTGCTGAAATGATCCTTAGGTGGTCCCCTTTAAAAATTGTGTCCGTCAGCGCCGCCCTGTATCCAAGATGGCTGCCATTACTAAAATTAGAAATTTCTTCAAATGGCCAAAACTGCTCTATTTTAAGCCAGAAAGTGCCCAAATTTGAACTGTATAAGCATAATGATGAGCTTTTTAACATATATTACAGGATTTTTTATGAACATTGAACTTTTACCGATTTTGACCGATTATGCAAATTAGAAAAAAGGGGGGATGAAATTAAAAAAAAATCTTCTCCTCTGAAACTACTGAGCCAATCTCAACCAAACTTTGCTGAAATGATCCTTAGGTGGTCCCCTTTAAAAATTGTGTCCGTCAGCGCCGTCCTGTATCCAAGATGGCCGCCATTTCTAAAAATAGAAATTTCTTCAAATGGCCAAAACTGCTCTATTTTAAGCCAGAAAGTGCCCAAATTTGAACTGTATAAGCATAATGATGAGCTTTTTAACATATATTACGGGATTTTTTATGAACTTTGAACTTCTACCGATTTTGACCGATTATGCAAATTAGAAAAAAGGGGGGATGAAATTAAAAAAAAATCTTCTCCTCTGAAACTACTGAGCCAATCTCAACCAAACTTTGCTGAAATGATCCTTAGGTGGTCCCCTTTCAAAATTGTGTCCGTCAGCGCCGTCCTGTATTCAAGATGGCCACCATTACTAAAAATAGAAATTTCTTCAAATGGCCAAAACTGCTCTATTTTAGGCCAGAAAGTGCCCAAATTTGAACTGTATAAGCATAATGATGAGCTTTTTAACATATATTACGGGATTTTTTATGAACTTTGAACTTTTACCGATTTTGACCGATTATGCAAATTAGAAAAAGGGGGGATGAAATTAAAAAAAATCTTCTCCTCTGAAACTACTGAGCCAATCTCAACCAAACTTTGCTGAAATGATTCTTGAGTGGTCCTCTTCCAAAATTGTGTCCGGCATTTCAGAACACCGACCAAGATGGCCGCCACAGCCGAACTTAATTTAACATAGGACCCTATGGGAAATTCCCATAAAAATATTTTTGTCTGAAACCATTTGCTCAATAAGAACAAAATTTTGATGAAATAGTCATTGGATGGTTCTCTTCCAAAAATGTGTCTGGCGGTTCGACCCTTCTATCCATTTTTTTTTTTACCTGCAATTTTGAAGTAAATCTGATTACCCATCTTGGAGTTCTCGACCTTTTTTCATCAAATTTATAAAAAAAATTTAATACTTTTCGTCTTATATTTCAAAAACTATAAGAGATAAAGGTTAAGTTTAAATTTCAAAAATTTGCAGCATGTCAAGATCTTCCTACCCTGCAATTTTGAAGTAAATCCAATTACCCATTTTGGAGTTATTGCCCTTTTTTCATCAAAATGTTCTCAATTTTAATACTATCATCTTATATCTCAAAAACTATTAGAGATAGAGGGAAAGTTTAAACTGCAAAAATGTTCAGCATGTCAAGATCTACAAAAAATTTCCCACTGTTAAAAATGTGTGACAGCTGTGAAGAGTTATTCCTCTTGAAATGCATATTTTTGTCGACTCACTGCTTTTGGTTACTCAAATAATCAAAGGGAAGCAACTCTATTACAAAATGTGAAGTAGGAAAAGCTAAATTTTGAGAATCATTGACATATATGTTTTTTTACAGCAATTTTGATAACTTACATTAAAGGGGGAACCCCTGCCCACATTTTTTTGTAGAAGGGGTCTGCAATGACGAAGGCTACATTTGTTAATTTTTTTTACCGAAGTTATCAAGTTTTATTGACTGATGTTGTTATTATATCCAGGTGAGCTATACAGGCTCCTGGGAGCCTCTAGTTTATAATTTTTTTCCTACAGATCAACTATAATAGTATATCCTGTCATGTTCTCTTTACGGTATTTTAATTTATATTTGTGGGGTATTTTTTTATTACTTTCTTTTTCTTCTTTCAAGATAAATTATGTACATAGCAGTTGATTAATAAAATGTTTGATTTTAACCATGACACAATCTGCCATTCCAGAGTCGTGTCCTTGGAAAATGTCGAAATTTTTGTTGTTGCTTTCATATGCTATCTTAATTTAAGTTGACATATATCATTCATATATGATGTGAATACTTATAACAAACAAAATACATATTAAGCTTGATTTTGATGAGTTATCATTTATGTCCCTTGAAATTGTTAAAAATATTAAAATATTAAATTTTAGATGATATGACTGAAGCACCCTCATGTTAGATATGTACATATTTTAACTTGTTACTTAGAATGACTATTTATAGTGTTATTTTATTATTGTGATAGTTTGAACTTATTTACATTTTTATCACATTTAATTAATATAAGTTTATACATATACAGACACACTATATGACAAGAAACCTGGGATTGGTTTTTATGCTTTTATAAGGTTGTAGATGAAAGCATGTTATGCCTAGGATTGGCCATTTTTTTTTATGCCTGACCATTTTATTCTTACACTATATTTTGTCTTTATCAATGCATATAATCTTTGAATTTATTTAAACGATTTGAAAATCTTTTCAGGTTTATTTATGTTCACTTCCATCAATATTCATGGATTGTTGGACATCAATAACATGTTGACAATTGAAGTCATAGATTTTATGATTCATTACATTATGTATAATATTTGTACTTCTAGGGGCTGTCATGGTTGTGATTGCATGGTAGTTGAATTTATAACTACCTATGCAATCAGTGCCTATCACCACTAACGTTGTGAGTTCGAATTCCACTCATGCGAGGTGCACTCGATACAACATTATGTGATAAAATTTGTCAGTGACATGTGGCAGGTGGTTTTCTCTGTGTACTACTGTTTCCTCCACCAATAAAACTGACCCCTGCGATATAACTGAAATATTGTTGAAAGTGGCATTAAACACCATAAACCAAACCATTTAGTAGTTAAGTTAAGTATGTGGAAGAACTCACAAAACTAAGTATATATACCAACATTGATTCATTACAAATAATAATAAAACTGCAATTGTTGTCAAAGAGAACACAACAATGTGTATTCCATTGACGAATTACAGATTCTTGCTTTAAGAGATTTTTTTTATTATTATGTTGATATAATTAGACAGCTATTTAAATACAGGAACATGTATTTAATCTTAACATATTTTATTTTCAGACTGGAAATGATTTAAAGTATTTTGATCATCAACATGTTAGATATATTTGGGACCAAGGATCCAGAAATTTCCATAAGTTATTGTAAGTTTGATTGACAGGATATATTTATATTCTGTTTAAATTTGACATGAAATTGTCATACCTCTATATCTTGTTATACTGAAAATTATAGTTCAGTGTGACGTCAAACATATATTGATATGTTATCCATCAATATTCTAACGTTAGTTTTAAAAGTCTTGATGTAAATTATAGCAAGTATCATGGTTTGTCTAATCAGACTCTCTGTAATACTGGCTATAATGTTTGTCTCGACTTTCATAACTGATGATATTCTATACCAGAATTAATCGGTAATTTATATATTTTTCCAGCAAGGTATATTTTAAGAATAAACAGACTGCCCATGATACTGAAATTATTTGTCAGTGTGACATAAATGTTCAATTTATGTATTTTGTGTTTATCCTGCAATGTCAGAACATCTAAAACAGCCAAATTTTAATTTTAATGTGTGTCCTCTGTCACGTCTTCACTACACTGTTACAATTTCCATTGGTATTGTTATTGGTATACTAGATAAAGCAGATATATATTTGTATACCTTTATTAGTCCCCTACTGGCGAAAGCCGAAGGGGACTATAGTTTTAGGTTCCGTCCGTCTGTCCGTCATATTAAAATTTTAAGTTGTCCAGACTTTTTTTTGACGTCCTTTGATATATTGACTTAATATTTGGTATGTGGCTATATCTAGATGAGTTACAGTTTAAGTTCGAATTTCATTCCGGTCAAATGATTTTTGGCTGAGTTATGGCCATTGAACTTGTATTTTAAAATCTAGTCACTGCAAGGTGATACTTCTAATATTTTAGGTCCTCTGATTTTTGCGGCCTGTAGGGGACAATGTATTGCTATGTGCAATACTCTCAGTATTCTTGTTGTACTGCAAATGTAATGATTACTAGATAAACATGTTTAATAAAACATGTCTAAAGAAACTCTAAATAAACTGGTATCCTGCAATAACACATAGATTAAATAAACTGGTATCCTGTATAGATCTATTACTACAGTTTTGAGTCAGTTGTGGCTAGTCGGTGGTTTTTTCCCTGTAATATGACTTCCTTCACCGATAAAACTCACTGATACAATATAAATGAAATATCGTTGAAAGTGGTATTAGATATCTATTATTTCTCATGTCTATAATAAACCCAAAGGTTGAAATCTGCAAATTAAAGCTGTCTCATTGGAATTCTTGTAAATTGCTAACAAAAAAAAGGCTGGTTTCACAAAATCATTTGACGAACATGGGTGTATATTTTTGTCATTGATTTATACGGTAGTCGTTCTCTTATAAGGCCACTCCCACAAAAGACCAACCCTCTTATCAGGCCAGATTTCAGATGAACTGAGATAGTGAAATCCTACTAAATTGCCCCCCCCCCCCCCCCCTCAAGAAAGGTCATCCCTCTTATAAGGCCACTTTTTCATTGTAGAAGGGATGGCCTAATAAGAAGGGGACAACTATATGGTTTTACTTATGCTGCATGATGTAAGCTCATTTTTTTTTTTTATTATGTATATACTAGCTGATTATAAATAAAAAACGTAGATTTCTAATTTTGTACGCATGACCCCATTCTGGAAAAACTTTCATCAGGTACTCTCAAAGTCAAATAATTTAAAAGTCATTGGGAGTAGGAAAACTAAAGGGCCTTAATAGGATGAACAATTTCATTAAGGTTAAGAAGAGTTTGAAGATAACAAAGGGGTAATCAGAATCCGTCAATCGAAGAAGGACAGACAACACAATGGCCAAAAGAAAAAGGACAAAAGGACAAACAATGATCTATAAAACACTCCACAGAAAACTAAAGATCGAGTAACACGAACCCCACTAAAAACTGGGGGTGAACTCAGGTGCTCCGGAAGGGTAAGCAGTTCCTGCTCCACTAGTGGCACCCTCATTGCAATCAATTATTAAGCCATGGAGGGTGTACATTTATATCAGTGTGTACAATATACAACAGATTATACAAAATATAGAAACAATCCATGATAAAAATGTACCTTTATATTGTTTTCCTTCAACACAGATCTCTCTACCATGATAAAAATGTACCTTTATATTGTTTTCCTTCAACAGAGATCTCTCTACCATGATAAAATGTACCTTTATATTGTTTTCCTTCAACACAGATCTCTCTACCATGATAAAAATGTACCTTTATATTGTTTTCCTTCAACAGAGATCTCTCTACCATGATAAAATGTACCTTTATATTGTTTTCCTTCAGCACAGATCTCTCTACCATGATAAAATGTAACTTTATATTGTTTTCCTTCAACAGATCTCTCTACCATAATAAAAATGTACCTTTATATTGTTTTCCTTCAACAGAGATCTCTCTACCATGATAAAATGTAACTTTATATTGTTTTCCTTCAACAGAGATCTCTCTACCATAATAAAGATGTAACTTTATATTGTTTTCCTTCAACAGAGATCTCTCTACCATAATAAAAATGTACCTTTATATTGTTTTCCTTCAACAGAGATCTCTCTACCATGATAAAATGTAACTTTATATTGTTTTCCTTCAACAGAGATCTCTACCATGATAAAATGTACCTTTATATTGTTTTCCTTCAACAGATCTCTCTACCATGATAAAATGTACCTTTATATTGTTTTCCTTCAACAGAGATCTCTCTACCATGATAAAATGTAACTTTATATTGTTTTCCTTCAACAGAGATCTGTCTACCATAATAAAAATGTACCTTTATATTGTTTTCCTTCAACAGAGATCTCTCTACCATGATAAAATGTAACTTTATATTGTTTTCCTTCAACAGAGATCTCTCTACCATGATAAAATGTAACTTTATATTGTTTTCCTTCAACAGAGATCTCTCTACCATAATAAAAATGTACCTTTATATTGTTTTCCTTCAACAGAGATCTCTCTACCATGATAAAATGTAACTTTATATTGTTTTCCTTCAACAGAGATCTCTCTACCATGATAAAATGTAACTTTATATTGTTTTCCTTCAACAGAGATCTCTCTACCATGATAAAATGTACCTTTATATTGTTTTCCTTCAACAGAGATCTCTCTACCATGATAAAATGTAACTTTATATTGTTTTCCTTCAACAGAGATCTCTCTACCATGATAAAATGTAACTTTATATTGTTTTCCTTCAACAGAGATCTCTCTACCATGATAAAAATGTACCTTTATATTGTTTTTCTTCAACAGAGATCTCTCTACCATGATAAAAATGTACCTTTATATTGTTTTCCTTCAACAGAGATCTCTCTACCATAATGAAAATGTACCTTTATATTGTTTTCCTTCAACAGAGATCTCTCTACCATGATAAAAATGTACCTTTATATTGTTTTCCTTCAACAGAGATCTCTACCATGATAAAATGTACCTTTATATTGTTTTCCTTCAACAGATCTCTCTACCATAATAAAAATGTACCTTTATATTGTTTTCCTTCAACAGAGATCTCTCTACCATGATAAAATGTAACTTTATATTGTTTTCCTTCAACACAGATCTCTCTACCATGATAAAAATGTACCTTTATATTGTTTTCCTTCAACAGAGATCTCTACCATGATAAAATGTACCTTTATATTGTTTTCCTTCAACAGATCTCTCTACCATAATAAAAATGTACCTTTATATTGTTTTCCTTCAACAGAGATCTCTCTACCATGATAAAATGTAACTTTATATTGTTTTCCTTCAACACAGATCTCTCTACCATGATAAAAATGTACCTTTATATTGTTTTCCTTCAACAGAGATCTCTACCATGATAAAATGTACCTTTATATTGTTTTCCTTCAACAGATCTCTCTACCATAATGAAAATGTACCTTTATATTGTTTTCCTTCAACAGAGATCTCTCTACCATAATAAAAATGTACCTTTATATTGTTTTCCTTCAACAGAGATCTCTCTACCATAATAAAAATGTAACTTTATATTGTTTTCCTTCAACACAGATCTCTCTACCATGATAAAAATGTACCTTTATATTGTTTTCCTTCAACACAGATCTCTCTACCATGATAAAAATGTAACTTTATATTGTTTTCCTTCAACAGAGATCTCTCTACCATGATAAAAATGTACCTTTATATTGTTTTCCTTCAACAGAGATCTGTCTACCATAATAAAAATGTAACTTTATATTGTTTTCCTTCAACAGAGATCTCTCTACCATAATAAAAATGTACCTTTATATTGTTTTCCTTCAACAGAGATCTCTCTACCATGATAAAAATGTAACTTTATATTGTTTTCCTTCAACAGAGATCTCTCTACCATAATAAAAATGTACCTTAATATTGTTTTCCTTCAACAGAGATCTCTCTACCATGATAAAAATGTAACTTTATATTGTTTTCCTTCAACAGAGATCTCTCTACCATAATAAAAATGTACCTTAATATTGTTTTCCTTCAACAGAGATCTCTCTACCATAATGAAAATGTACCTTTATATTGTTTTCCTTCAACAGATCTCTCTACCATGATAAAAATGTACCTTTATATTGTTTTCCTTCAACAGAGATCTCTCTACCATAATAAAAATGTAACTTTATATTGTTTTCCTTCAACAGAGATCTCTCTACCATAATAAAAATGTACCTTTATATTGTTTTCCTTCAACAGAGATCTCTCTACCATGATAAAAATGTAACTTTATATTGTTTTCCTTCAACAGAGATCTCTCTACCATAATAAAAATGTACCTTAATATTGTTTTCCTTCAACAGAGATCTCTCTACCATAATAAAAATGTACCTTTATATTGTTTTCCTTCAACAGAGATCTCTCTACCATGATAAAAATGTACCTTTATATTGTTTTCCTTCAACAGAGATCTCTCTACCATGATAAAAATGTACCTTTATATTGTTTTCCTTCAACAGAGATCTCTCTACCATGATAAAAATGTACCTTTATATTGTTTTCCTTCAACACAGATCTCTCTACCATGATAAAAATGTACCTTTATATTGTTTTCCTTCAACAGAGATCTCTCTACCATGATAAAAATGTACCTTTATATTGTTTTTCTTCAACAGAGATCTCTCTACCATGATAAAAATGTACCTTTATATTGTTTTCCTTCAACAGAGATCTCTCTACCATGATAAAAATGTACCTTTATATTGTTTTCCTTCAACACAGATCTCTCTACCATGATAAAAATGTACCTTTATATTGTTTTCCTTCAACAGAGATCTCTCTACCATGATAAAAATGTACCTTTATATTGTTTTTCTTCAACAGAGATCTCTCTACCATGATAAAAATGTACCTTTATATTGTTTTCCTTCAACAGAGATCTCTCTACCATGATAAAAATGTACCTTTATATTGTTTTCCTTCAACACAGATCTCTCTACCATGATAAAAATGTACCTTTATATTGTTTTCCTTCAACAGAGATCTCTCTACCATGATAAAAATGTACCTTTATATTGTTTTCCTTCAACAGAGATCTCTCTACCATGATAAAAATGTACATTTATATTGTTTTCCTTCAACAGAGATCTCTCTACCAATGTTTCCTGTATTTCCATTCAAGAAAATTTCCAGGGATTGACAGAAAAAGAGCAAGCACAAAAGTATGTAAAGATTACTCCATATCAGTTACTATGGAAACTAATTGTTGTTTATTATGGAAACAAATTGTGATATTTTATTACAAATTGCTGTTTTCCTAACTAGCAATGAAAAGTCGATTGTTTTTATTCCAGACTTTGCATAGACCTTTTAAGCTAACCTAGAACAAAGTTCCATATGAGCTATTGCCATCACTTGGTGTCATTCTTCTCATCCATCCATCCATAAACATTCATCATACTCTGAAGCCACAGGGACAATTTATACTAATCATTCTTATGGTGTCTACTTTCAAAATTGTATTCAATTTCATGATAGAATATTTGCTATTCCATTTGTAATTGTCTTTTAAAACTGAACATAGTATTCCAGTGTATCATTACAGAAGTGTCGATTAATAGCATTATATATAGATTCTAATAATGGATGATATATTTCCATATTAATCAACTAAGATAAAGTTCTGCACATAAAGAAACAAAACAATTATGATGCATGGCCTTATTGTACTGTATTAACAAGTATGATTGTTATTAGATTAAATGTATGATTATAAAAAGTCACAGAATACCATATTATATCATTAAAAACATTATATAGTCACTAGACCCCATCAGTGTTGTAATAGTTAGCATGCTAGAATATGTTAAATTGTGGATTCAAGCCCCGGTCAAATAAAACCAGAGAATATAAAATTGGAATTTACTGCTTCTCTGCTGAGCACTTAACTTTAAAGAGTAAGAACAAAGACTGGTTGGCTTGGAATCAGGATCAGAGTGGAGTAACATGTCTAGTTGTCAACTGTTGTTTCAGTAAACTAGCACTATAAAAATCCAATTACAGTAAAGCTTGTTGATTTAGTACAAAGAGAACATCATCTCATCAAATGTAACTTGTTCTTGCCATGATATGGCTGAAAAAGTGCTCACCTGACTTTATACGGTAGTTACTAAATACATAGATTTATTTGACCATATTTGTCTTGGTGTATTTGTAGGAGGCTGGTGTATGGTGATAATAAGATTGATGTAGATGTAAAGTCTTACTGGAAACTCTTCATAGAAGAAGTAAGTCATCTATTATAACAATTTCTCTAAACACTACATACATGACTTTATAATACAAGAGATAGATACACATGTATGGTATATTTATATAAGGCCAAACTATACCTGTGTGTCCACTATATCCCTACCGACCCTAATAATTAGTGCTTATCCTAAAGATTGTATTGCCATTTATGGATAAGCACTGTTAATGTCAGATCCTTGACCTGTATAACCTAGGTTAAAATAAAAAATAAAATGTTTCGCCTGCCTACCCTATTTTTTTCACATGTATTTTTTTGGCATAATATAGAGGATAAAATCTCCAACTTCTGTACATCTTGGGTTAGATTCATGTTTAATGAGAATACAATTTTATTCTGTATATTTCCTTTTATTTTAAATAATAGTATTATCAGTATCTCTTTGTGGAGAAATTGTAATTAAATAAACAAAAAAAGTTTATATATATGAAGCAAATGGCATAGATTTGTTTCTTTTAATTCAAACACATTCATTTCATTCTAAGATAGAAGATGTGGCAAATTCTGAAATATAAAAATGTCTGTTTTTTGTCTTTTCCAGGTGATCAATCCATTCTACATATTCCAGATTTGTAGTATTATATTGTGGAGTTGTGATTCATATTATATATATGCTTCATGTATAGGATTTATATCCCTAGTATCTATAGCTATATCTCTGTATGAAACTAAAAGGGTGAGTATCTAAAGGGAGGTAATTAATTAGCTACTTCAGATAATAACAAACCATGGTAGGGTTTCTACCTCCTACTAGCCACTAGGTGGTATAATGGCTAGCACACTTGCTCAGTAGTCAGTATTTCGGCACTGAAATGGTTTAAAAGATATATATATATCATTGAAATTGACAGTTCCTGAATTTTGTGAATAATTTAATTTGATGTGAATACTACAATCTGATTGGTTGATCCACCGGGGGCAACATTGGTTATACTTGATAACCTGGGTTGGTATTCTGATGTCGCCAACGACAAATTCAAATAGCCCCATGAAATAATCGTAATTAAAATCGAAGAATCATTAAATTTTGTTGTAGAAAATAAATTATAAGGAATCATTTCAAGTTTAAACAGATTATACTTGCATAACCTGTTCAAAAATTGAACTTATTTCTTAATTATTATTGAAACTGGTTCTCCTTAGCTATAGGTGACCCTTTAGGCCCTTGATTTTCTTGCTCGCAAAATCTTTTAAATTATTTGTCTTTACTTGAACATATTCCTTTATTAGTTCACCTGGACCAAAGGTCCAGGTGAACTATTGCCATCACTTGGCGTCCGTCGTCTGTCGTCTGTAAACTTTTCACATTTCAAGCTTCTTCTCCGAAACCACTTGGCCAATTGGAACCAAACTTAGCAGGAATGTTCCTTGGATGGTCCTCTACAAAGTTTCTGTTTTTTGCTCCAGTCGGATATTCAACATGGCTGCCAGGGCCAATAATATGCTCTGATTGGCTGAAATTTCAAAGATCTTCTTCTCTGAAACTGATGAACTGACTGAACCCAAACTCTAAATGAATGATCATTGGAATGTCCTTTACCAAGTTTCTGTTTTTTGTGCCGATCGGAAATCCAAGATGGCCGCCATTGCAGGACATAGATTAACATTGGACCCTATGGGAAAATGTTCAAATGCCTTCTTCTCAGAAACTACAAATATGATTAAAGCCAAACTGTACATTAATGTTCATTGGATGGTCCTCTACAAACTTTAGGTTTTTTGTTCCGATATGAAATTCAAAATGGTGGCTACGGCCTTACTTAGTTTAACATTGGACCCTATGGGAAAAATGTTTCAAAATGCTTCTTCTCTGAAACCACTTGGACAATTGAAACCAAACTGACCAGGAATGATCATTGGAAGGTCCTCTATAAAGTTTCTGTTTTTTATGCCGATCGGAAATCCAAGATGGCCACCACCGCAAATACATAGATTAACATTGGACCCTATGGGAAAATGTTCAAATGCCTTCTTCTCAGAAACTACAAAGATGATTAAAGCCAAACTGTACATGAGTGTTCATTGGATGGTCCTCTACAAACTTTAGGTTTTTTGTTCCGATATGAAATTCAAAATGGCGGCTACGGCAGGACTTAGTTTAACATTGGACCCTATGGGGAAAATGTTTCCAAACGCTTCTTCTCTGAAACCACTAGGACAATTGAAACCAAACTGCCCAGGAATGATCATTGGAAGGTCTTGTACAAACTTTCTGTTTTTTATGCCGATCGGAAATCCAAGATGGCTGCCACCGCAGGACATAGATTAACATTGGACCCTATGGGAAAATGTTCAAATGCCTTCTTCTCAGAAACTACAAAGATGATTAAAGCCAAACTGTACATGAGTGTTCATTGGATGGTGTAGGTTTTTTGTTCCGATATGAAATTCAAAATGGCAGCTACGGCAGGACTTAGTTTAACATTGGACCCTATGGGGAAAATGTTTCCAAACGCTTCTTCTCTGAAACCACTAGGACAATTGAAACCAAACTGCCCAGGAATGATCATTGGAAGGTCTTGTACAAACTTTCTGTTTTTTATGCCGATCGGAAATCCAAGATGGCTGCCACCGCAGGACATAGATTAACATTGGACCCTATGGGAAAATGTTCAAATGCCTTCTTCTCAGGAACTACAAATATGATTAAAGCCAAACTGTACATGAATGTTCATTGGATGGTCCTCTACAATCTTAAGGTTTTTTGTTTCGATATGAAATTCAAAATGGCGGCTACGGCAGGACTTAGTTTAACATTGGACCCTATGGGAAAAATGTTTCAAAATGCTTCTTCTCTGAAACCACTTGGACAATTGAAACCAAACTGACCAGGAATGATCATTGGAAGGTCCTCTACAAACTGTCTGTTTATTATGCTGATCGGAAATCCAAGATGGCCGCCACCGCAGGACATAGATTAACATTGGACCCTATGGGAAAATGTTCAAATGCCTTCTTCTCAGAAACTACAAATATGATTAAAGCCAAACTGTACATGAATGTTCATTGGATGGTCCTCTACAAACTTTAGGTTTTTTGTTCCAATATGAAATTCAAAATGGTAGCTACGGCAGGACTTAGTTTAACATTGGACCCTATGGGAAAAATGTTTCAAAACGCTTCTTCTCTGAAACCACTTGGACAATTGAGACCAAACTGCCCATGAATGATCATTGGAAGGTCCTCTATAAACTTTCTGTTTTTTATGCCGATCGGAAATCCAAGATGGCCACCACCGCAATACATAGATTAACATTGGACCCTATGGGAAAATGTTCAAATGCCTTCTTCTCAGAAACTACAAAGATGATTAAAGCCAAACTGTACATGAGTGTTCATTGGATGGTGTAGGTTTTTTGTTCCGATATGAAATTCAAAATGGCAGCTACGGCAGGACTTAGTTTAACATTGGACCCTATGGGAAAAATGTTTCAAAACGCCTCTTCTCTGAAACCACTTGGACAATTGAAACCAAACTTACCAGGAATGATCATTGGAAGGTCCTCTACAAACTTTCTGTTTTTTATGCCGATTGGAAATCCAAGATGGCTGCCACCGCAGGACATAGCTTAACATTGGACCCTATGGGAAAATGTTCAAATGCCTTCTTCTCAGAAACTACAAATATGATTAAAGCCAAACTGTACATGAATGATCATTGGATGGTCCTCTACAAACTTTAGGTTTTTTGTTTCGATATGAAATTCAAAATGGCGGCTACGGCAGGACTTAGTTTAACATTGGACCCTATGGGAAAAATGTTTCAAAACGCTTCTTCTCTGAAACCACTTGGACAATTGAAACCAAACTGCCCAGGAATGATCATTGGAAGGTCCTCTACAAAGTTTGTTTTTTATGCCGATCGGAAATCCAAGATGGCTGCCACCACAGGACATAGATTAACATTGGACCCTATGGGAAAATGTTCAAATGCCTTCTTCTCAGAAACTACAAATATGATTAAAGCCAAACTGTACATGAATGTTCATTGGATGGTCCTCTACAAACTTTAGGTTTTTTGGTCCGATATGAAATTCAGAATGGCGGCTACGGCAGGACTTAGTTTAACATTGGACCCTATGGGAAAAATGTTTCAAAACGCTTCTTCTCTGAAACCACTTGGACAATTGAAACCAAACTGCCCAGGAATGATCATTGGAAGGTCCTCTACAAAGTTTCTGTTTTTTATGCCGATCGGAAATCCAAGATGGCCACCACCACATGTCATAGTATTAACACTGGACCATATGGGGAAAATACAGAAATATGTTCTTCTCTGAAGCTATTGCACTGATTGAACCTAAACTGTGCATCAATCATTGGAAGGTCCTATACAAACTTTGTGTTTTTTAGGTTGATCGGAATTCCAAGATGACTACCACTGCAGGACATAGTTTTCACATAGGACCAATTGGTTCTTTTTATAACCAGGTGAACGATACAGGCTCTTGAGAGCCTCTGGTTAAACAATGAATGCTCCCTCACTTCCTATTTTACGGACATAATGGCATTAAGCAATGTTCTTCTAATTACATCTTTTTTAACCAATCACATCATTTTGATTTTATAGCAATCCCAGAATGCATTAATTTCTAAAGTGGGACATTAGAAATAATAAAAGCGTATATATCAAATTTATTGTGCACGACACGTTTCTGGAATAACCTTGATCAGGTACGCTCAAAGCTAAAATATTTGAAAGCCAAATAATTTTAAAATCTTCTTGAGCAAGTCAATTTTTTTTTACTGTAATTAAATTCCAGAATTTTATGTCTTCATATTTTACATGCAATGTAAATAAATGAACAAACAGTCTGTAATTTCCTAAGAACATGAACAAGCATTATGTAGTTTCCTAATATCTTTGATGTACATGTATGTAATAACTTAAATCAGTTTTGTTCCTTCTATATCCCCTGTTTGTGATAAAATTGTACCAGAAGTTGCTTGGTTAAAATTATTGTTGAAAATATTACAATAAGTCAACTCCATTGTAACAACTTGTGTTGTCTACGACTTTACATGTACAAGTGAACAACAGAACAAACACACCACTATTTATTTCCTACTGCCTGGATCCCATTAAATTATTTTGAATTTCCTGTGCATATTCAGATATTTGTAATATCTTGGAGAGAGAGTCCATGTAGTTTTCTCTTTAAAATTGTGATTTTCCATTATGTTTGTCCTCAGTTTAGAGAACACAATGCTCCTTTAGTAAGAAGAGATGTTGTACATGAGAGACTGTCCTACATTACATTGAGAGACTGTCCTACATTACATTGAGAGACTGTCCTACATTACATTGAGAGACCTACATTACATTGAGAGACTGTCTTACAACATTACATTGAGAGACCTACATTACATTGAGAGACTGTCCTACATTACATTGAGAGACCTACATTACATTGAGAGATCTACATTACATTGAGAGACTGTCCTACATTACATTGAGAGACTGTCCAACATTACATTGAGAGACCTACATTACACTGAGAGACTGTCCTACATTACATTGAGAGACTGTCCTACATTACATTGAGAGACCTACGTTACATTGAGAGACTGTCCTACATTACATTGAGAGACCTACATTACATTGAGAGACTGTCCTACATTACATTGAGAGATTGTCCTACATTACATTGAGAGACCTACATTACATTGAGAGACTGTCCTACATTACATTGAGAGACCTACATTACACTGAGAGACTGTTCTACATTACATTGAGAGACCTACATTACACTGAGAGACTGTCCTACATTACATTGAGAGACTGTCCTACATTACATTGAGAGATTGTCCTACATTACATTGAGAGACTCCTACGTTACATTGAGAGACTGTCCTACATTACATTGAGAGACTGTCCTACATTACATTGAGAGACTGTCCTACATTACATTGAGAGACTTCTACATTACATTGAGAGACTGTCCTACATTACATTGAGAGACCTACATTACACTGAGAGACTGTCCTACATTACACTGAGAGACTGTCCTACATTACATTGAGAGACTGTCCTACATTACATTGAGAGACTGTCCTACATTACATTGAGAGACTGTCCTACATTACATTGAGAGACTCCTACGTTACATTGAGAGACTGTCCTACATTATATTGAGAGACTGTCCTACATTACATTGAGAGACTGTCCTACATTACATTGAGAGACTGTCCTACATTACATTGAGAGACTCTCCTACATTACATTGAGAGACTGTCCTACATTACATTGAGAGACTTCTACGTTACATTGAGAAACTGTCCTACATTACATTGAGAGACTCCTACATTACATTGAGAGACTGTCCTACATTACATTGAGAGACTGTCCTACATTACATTGAGATACATGAGAGACTGTCCTACATTACATTGAGAGACTGTCCTACATTACATTGAGAAACTGTCCTACATTACATTGAGAGACTCCTACATTACATTGAGATTCATGTGAGACTGTCCTACATTACATTGAGAAACTGTCCTACATTACATTGAGAGACTCCTACATTACATTGAGATTCATGTGAGACTGTCCTACATTACATTGAGATACATGAGAGGCTGTCCTACATTACATTGAGATACATGTGAGATTGTCCTACATTACATTGAGATACATGAGAGACTGTCCTACATTACATTGAGATACATGAGAGACTGTCCTACATTACATTGAGATACATGAGAGACTGTCCTACATTACATTGAGATACATGAGAGACTGTCCTACATTATATTGAGATACATGTGAGACTGTCCTACATTACATTGAGATACATGAGAGACTGTCCTACATTACATTGAGATACATGTGAGACTGTCCTACATTACATTGAGATACATGTGAGACTGTCCTACATTACATTGAGATACATGAGAGACTGTCCTACATTACATTGAGATACATGTAAGATTGTCCTACATTACATTGAGATACATGAGAGACTGTCCTACATTACATTGAGATACATGAGAGACTGTCCTACATTACATTGAGATACATGAGAGACTGTCCTACATTACATTGAGAGACTGTTCTACGTTACATTGAGAAACTGTCCTACATTACATTGAGAGACTCCTACATTACATTGAGAGACTGTCCTACATTACATTGAGAGACTCTCCTACATTACATTGAGAAACTGTCCTACATTACATTGAGAGACTCCTACATTACATTGAGATTCATGTGAGACTGTCCTACATTACATTGAGAAACTGTCCTACATTACATTGAGAGACTCCTACATTACATTGAGATTCATGTGAGACTGTCCTACATTACATTGAGATACATGAGAGGCTGTCCTACATTACATTGAGATACATGTGAGATTGTCCTACATTACATTGAGATACATGAGAGACTGTCCTACATTACATTGAGATACATGAGAGACTGTCCTACATTACATTGAGATACATGAGAGACTGTCCTACATTACATTGAGATACATGAGAGACTGTCCTACATTATATTGAGATACATGTGAGACTGTCCTACATTACATTGAGATACATGAGAGACTGTCCTACATTACATTGGGATACATGTGAGACTGTCCTACATTACATTGAGATACATGTGAGACTGTCCTACATTACATTGAGATACATGAGAGACTGTCCTACATTACATTGAGATACATGTAAGATTGTCCTACATTACATTGAGATAAATGAGAGACTGTCCTACATTACATTGAGATACATGAGAGACTGTCCTACATTACATTGAGATACATGAGAGACTGTCCTACATTACATTGAGATACATGAGAGACTGTCCTACATTACATTGAGATACACGAGAGACTGTCCTACATTACATTGAGATACATGTGAGACTGTCCTACTTTACATTGAGATACATGTGAGACTGTCCTACATTACATTGAGATACATGAGAGACTGTCCTACATTACATTGAGATACATGAGAGACTGTCCTACATTACATTGAGATACATGAGAGACTGTCCTACATTACATTGAGATACATGAGAGACTGTCCTACATTACATTGAGATACATGTGAGACTGTCCTACATTACATTGAGATACATGTGAGACTGTCCTACATTACATTGAGATACATGAGAGACTCCTACATTACATTGAGATACATGTGAGATTGTCGTACATTACATTGAGATACATGAGAGACTGTCCTACATTACATTGAGATACATGAGAGACTGTCCTACATTACATTGAGATACATGAGAGACTGTCCTACATTACATTGAGATACATGTGAGACTGTCCTACATTACATTGAGATACATTAGAGACTGTCCTACATTACGTTGAGATACATGTGAGACTGTCCTACATTACATTGAGATACATGAGAGACTGTCCTACATTACATTGAGATACATGTGAGACTGTCCTACATTACATTGAGATACATGAGAGACTGTCCTACATTACATTGAGATACATGAGAGACTGTCCTACATTACATTGAGATACATGTGAGACTGTCCTACATTACATTGAGATACATTAGAGACTGTCTTACATTACATTGAGATACATGTGAGACTCTCCTACATTACATTGAGATACATGAGAGACTGTCCTACATTACATTGAGATACATGTGAAACTGTCCTACATTACATTGAGATACATGAGAGACTGTCCTACATTACATTGAGATACATGAGAGACTGTCCTACATTACATTGAGATACATGTGAGACTGTCCTACATTACACTGAGATACATGAGAGACTGTCCTACATTACATTGAGATACATGTGAGACTGTCCTACATTACATTGACAGAGCTCCAGATAAGCTGTGTATTTGTGTTTTTTACGCTATAAAAACGAGTAAAAAAGCATGTATTATCAGATCAGAGTGTACACATTATGCATACATATTGCTGTGTAAGCAAACTTTCCACATTCGGAGTGGACTTGTACGCTGTTAACGATAATACAGTCGTGTATATTAACAATACATTTTTGTCTTTGAGAAATTCCCCATAATTACTTCCCTTTATACTTTTCAAAGGAGAGAGCATATGCATCCGAGGGGTATCGAATGCTTGCCTTTCTAAGCATCGATGTCAAAAGAGATCTGATTGGATGTTTATGATAAATCATCCAATCGCGGTCAATATTACAAATAAATGTGGTGCTCCTTATAAGGAGTGGTTTACGTAATAAGTAAGAACTAAAACGAAAGTAAATTTGGGAACACATTGTTCGTTGAAAATGAGCAAGAACATGTTTTTCTAAACTTCTATTATATTTTAATGTAGTATTTATGCAAATAGCTTGTCAGGGTGTGGAGTCAGTTATATAAAGTAAACACAGTACAACATTTCACTTGCATCCTGCATTTATTGAATAACACTTGTGTCAAACATAATTTTAAAAGTATACAAGTAAGCAATCTTTTCTGAAGTAGAGAGTACAACAGTGCAAAGGAAATATGCAAATACCCATCATTTTCAAAAGTAGGGGGTAATTACCCTTTGGACTTAAAAATTATCTGGAGCTCTGCATTGAGATACATGTGAGACTGTCCTACATTACATTGAGATACATGTGAGACTGTCCTACATTACATTGAGATACACGAGAGACTGTCCTACATTACATTGAGATACATGAGAGACTGTCCTACATTACATTGAGATACATGTGAGACTGTCCTACATTACATTGAGATACACGAGAGACTGTTCTACATTACATTGAGATACATGTGAGACTGTCCTACATTACTTTGAGATACACGAGAGACTGTCCTACATTACATTGAGATACATGAGAGACTGTCCTACATTACATTGAGATACATGTGAGACTGTCCTACATTACTTTGAGATACACGAGAGACTGTCCTACATTACATTGAGATACATGAGAGACTGTCCTACATTACATTGAGATACATGTGAGACTGTCCTACATTACATTGAGATACACGAGAGACTGTTCTACATTACATTGAGATACATGTGAGACTGTCCTACATTACTTTGAGATACACGAGAGACTGTCCTACATTACATTGAGATACATGAGAGACTGTCCTACATTACATTGAGATACATGTGAGACTGTCCTACATTACATTGAGATACATGAGAGACTGTCCTACATTACATTGAGATACATGTGAGACTGTCCTACATTACATTGAGATACATGTGATACTGTCCTACATTACATTGAGATACATGAGAGACTGTCCTACATTACATTGAGATACATGTGAGATTGTCCTACATTACATTGAGATACATGAGAGACTGTCCTACATTACATTGAGATACATGTGAGACTGTCCTACATTACATTGAGATACACGAGAGACTGTTCTACATTACATTGAGATACATGTGAGACTGTCCTACATTACATTGAGATACATGAGAGATTGTCCTACATTACATTGAGATACATGTGAGACTGTCCTACATTACATTGAGATACATGTGAGACTGTCTTACATTACATTGAGATACATGTGAGACTGTCCTACCTTACATTGAGATACATGAGAGACTGTCCTACATTACATTGAGATACATGAGAGACTGTCCTACATTACATTGAGATACATGAGAGACTGTCCTACATTGCATTGAGATACATGTGAGACTGTCCTACATTACATTGAGATACATGAGAGACTGTCCTACATTACATTGAGATACATGAGAGATTGTCCTACATTACATTGAGATACATGTGAGACTGTCCTACATTACATTGAGATACATGTACTATTTTGCACTTAGAAGAAACAAATTAAAAGAAAAGAATGCTGCCCTACATTTCACAGTCACAGATGGGCAATACTCTTTACTGCTGTCAATAAGAGTTACATCTGAGCATCCTGTAATATACAGTCAAACCTGTGTCATGTGACCTTGCAAGGGAACAGTGAAATATGGTCACATAAGTTTCATGTAAATTTTTACTTTGTTTTTAATTTCATTTCAGCAAAGTATTTTGTTTTTAATTTCATTTCAGCAAAGTATAACATTACATGACATGGTGGCTTGTACAGCATCGACAATCAGTGTTTGTAGAGGAAATTCTGGTACGTCTTTTTAATTCCCATTTTCTTCTTTGTGCAAGCTGATTAAAATCACATCTCTTATTTGTTCCCTTTTGCTCATATGTTGTGACAGGAGATCTGGAGAACAAATTCGAGTTACAGTATATCATGAATATTTAATATTTTCCTGCAATTGTATGATTTTGAGTACTAATAAAAGGGGTCAAATAAACTTCAGTGTTATTAGGTCATGGACCTAACAAAGCATTTCTGGTACCTGATTCATGTTGAGCGACAGAAAGAAACGGTAACAGTATCAGCACTGATGTCACAGGTGACACCATAAAAAACGATTAGAACGACGTTTGTTTCAGTTATTTTCAGACAACTTTGCAAGTGTTTTGGACTTTTTGATATTGCAGGATAAACACAATAGATGCAGATTGTCGTTAAATGTCAAATTAATTTGCACTCGCTGTGAAACAGACTAGAAAAGCTCACCAAAGGCTCGCTTTTCTACCTGTTTCTAAAGCTTGTACAAATAAATTTTATATTTTCAGACAATGTACGTATCTTGTATATATATGATCAATATGGATTGCTTGTAGCAAGCAAATCAGTTCATAATACAGGGTAATGTGTCCAAATGGAGCGACATATCTACCTGCAGACTGTTATTTCATTGAGCCAGTATTATGAAAATCAAACTAAGTGTGTTCGTCTAGTACAAGGTGAAGATCATTATCATATCATTAAAAGGTAACTTGTTCTCACCATGATATAGCTGAAAAATTGCTCACTTGGTGTTAAATAACAATCACTCAGTCACTCACTGGAATAAGAAATAGGGTTGGGTTAGGGTTAAGCTGTTTTAACACCACTTTCAACAATATTTCAGTTATATTGTGGCAGTCATTTTTATTGGTGAAGGAAACTGGACTACCTGGAGAAAACCACTAACATGGCGCAAGCCACTGACAAACTATTCCATAATGTTGTGTCGAGTACACCTCACCATGAGCGAGATTTGAAGTCAAACCCCCTACCCATGGTACTTTGACCCCCTTATCCATGGTATTTTGACCACCCGACCCATGGTATTTTTGCCCCCTACCCATGGTATATTGAACCCCCTACCCATGGTATTTTGACCCCCCTACACATGGTATATCAAACCCCCTATCCATGGTATTTTGACCCCCCATATCAATAGTATTTTGACTCCCCTACCCATGGTATTTTGACTCCCCTACCCATGGTATATTGAACCCCCTACCCATGGTATTTTTACCTCCCATACCCATGGTATATTGAACCCCTACCTATGGTATTTTGACCCTCTACCCATGGTATATCGAATCCCCTATCCATGGTATTTTGACCCCCCCTATCCATGGTATATTGAAGCCCCTACCCATGGTATTTTGACCCCCCTACCCATGGTATATTGAACCCCTTCCCATGATATTTTGACCCCCCTATCAATGGTATTTTGACTCCCCTACCTATGGTATATCGAACCCCCTATCCATGGTATATTGAACCCCTTACCCATGGTATATCAAATCCCCTATCCATGGTATTTTGACCCCACATACCAATGGTATTTTGACCCCCATACCCATGGTATATCGAACCCACTATCCATGATATATTGAACCCCCTACCGATGGTATTTTGACCCCCCTACCCATGGTATATCGAACCCCCTACCCATGATATTTTGATCCTCCTACCCATGGTATTTTGACCCCCCTACCCATGGTATATCGAACCCCCTATCCATGGTATTTTGACCCTCCTACCCATTGTATATCTAACCCCCTACCCATGGTATTTTGTCCCCCTACCCCCTATCCATGGTATGTTGACCCCCTTACCCATGGTATTATGACCCCCTACCCATGATATTTTGACTCCCCTACCCATGGTATATCGAACCCTCTCTTATGGTATTATGAACCCCTCTCTTTTAGTAGAAATGAGGGGTGTCAATTTACCATGAGGGGGTTCAAAATACAATGACGAAAAATTGATCCAGGGGTCAATATATCATATGAAAATTGACCCCGGGGTCAAAATACCATATGACACCGGAATAAGAAATCAAAATTATCACTACTTATTGATTTTTCTTGCAGTATATGAAGATGTTCCAGTAAATCATTTAGTCCCAGGAGATCTTATCTCTATACCACAAAATGGCTGTACTATGACATGTGATGCTGTCCTTACAGCTGGTACATGTATTGTCAACGAAAGCATGCTAACAGGTTAGTATTGTCAACGAAAGCGTGCTAACAAGTTAGTATTGTCAACGAAAGCATGCTTACAGGTTAGTATTGTCAACGAAAACATGCTAACAGGTTAGTATTGTCAACGAAAGCATGCTTACAGGTTAGTATTGTCAACGAAAGCATGCTTACAGGTTAGTATTTTCAACGAAAGTATGCTTACAGGTTAGTATTGTCAACGAAAGCATGCTAACAGGTTAGTATTGTTAACGAAAGCATGGTTACAGATTAGTATTGTCAACGAAAGCATGCTTACAGGTTAGTATTGTCAACGAAAGCATGCTAGCAGGTTAATATTGTCAACGAAAGCATGCTAACAGGTTAGTATTGTTAACGAAAGCATGGTTACAGATTAGTATTGTCAACGAAAGCATGCTTACAGGTTAGTATTGTCAACGAAAGCATGCTTACAGGTTAGTATTGTCAACGAAAGCATGCTTACAGGTTAGTATTTTCAACGAAAGTATGCTTACAGGTTAGTATTGTCAACGAAAGCATGCTAACAGGTTAGTATTGTTAACGAAAGCATGGTTACAGATTAGTATTGTCAACGAAAGCATGCTTACAGGTTAGTATTGTCAACGAAAGCATGCTAGCAGGTTAATATTGTCAACGAAAGCATGCTAACAGGTTAGTATTGTTAACGAAAGCATGGTTACAGATTAGTATTGTCAACGAAAGCATGCTTACAGGTTAGTATTGTCAACGAAAGCATGCTAGCAGGTTAATATTGTCAACGAAAGCATGCTAACAGGTTAGTATTGTCAACGAAAGCATGGTTACAGATTAGTATTGTCAATGAAAGCATGCTAACAAGTTAGTATTGTCAACGAAAGCATGCTTACAGGTTAGTATTGTCAACGGAAGTATGCTAACAGGTTAGTATTGTCAACGGAAGTTTGCTAACAGGTTGGTATTGTCAACGAATGCATGCTTTCAGGTTAGTATTGTCAATGCTTGCAGAGAGGAGATACAAATTACAGCTAAAATATTAACAGTAAGGAGTTAAAACAGACTGGTTGGCTCAGAATCGGGATAATGTATCCAAGTGGAATGACATGTCAACTCGCGATATACTTTTGTTTCAGTAAGTTAGCTTTATAAACATCCAACTAAGCATGCTGGTCTAGTACAAAGCCGACTTCATCATCATCTCATCAAATGAAACTTGTTCTCATCATGTCATAAAAACACAGCTGTCTCATAAGTACAATGTGAATAAAAAGATAATTGTTTTATAAAAGTCTAAATTATTTGGCAGGGGAGAGTGTACCTGTCACAAAAACACAGCTATCACAGCTAAAGTACAGTGTAAATAAAAAAGATAATTGTTTTATAAAAGTCTAATTAATTTGACAGGAGAGAGTGTACCTGTCACAAAAACACAGCTATCACAGCTAAAGTACAATGTAAATAAAAAAATAATTACTTTATAAAAGTCTAATTAATTTGACAGGAGAGAGTGTACCTGTCACAAAAACACAGCTATCACAGCTAAAGTACAATGTAAATAAAAAAAATAATTACTTTATAAAAGTCTAATTAATTTGATAGGAGAGAGTGTACCTGTCACAAAAACACAGCTATCACAGCTAAAGTACAATGTAAATAAAAAGATAATTGTTTTATATAAGTCTAATTAATTTGACAGGAGAGAGTGTACCTGTCACAAAAACACAGCTATCACAGCTAAAGTACAATGTAAATAAAAAAATAATTGTTTTATAAAAGTCTAATTAATTTGACAGGAGAGAGTGTACCTGTCACAAAAACACAGCTATCACAGCTAAAGTACAATGTAAATAAAAAAATAATTACTTTATAAAAGTCTAATTAATTTGACAGGAGAGAGTGTACCTGTCACAAAAACACAGCTATCACAGTTAAAGTACAATGTAAATAAAAAAATAATTACTTTATAAAAGTCTAATTAATTTGATAGGAGAGAGTGTACCTGTCACAAAAACACAGCTATCACAGCTAAAGTACAATGTAAATAAAAAGATAATTGTTTTATAAAAGTCTAATTAATTTGACAGGAGAGAGTGTACCTGTCACAAAAACACAGCTATCACAGCTAAAGTACAATGTAAATAAAAAAATAATTACTTTATAAAAGTCTAATTAATTTGACAGGAGAGAGTGTACCTGTCACAAAAACACAGCTAAAGTACAATGTAAATAAAACAATAATTGTTTTATAAAAGTCTAATTAAATTGACAGGAGAGAGTGTACCTGTCACAAAAACACAGCTATCACAGCTAAAGTACAATGTAAATAAAAAAATAATTACTTTATAAAAGTCTAATTAATTGATAGGAGAGAGTGTACCTGTCACAAAAAACACAGCTAAAGTACAATGTAAATAAAACAATAATTGTTTTATAAAAGTCCAATTGATTTGACAGGAGAGAGTGTACCTGTCACAAAAACACAGCTATCACAGCTAAAGTACAATGTAAATAAAAAAATAATTGTTTTATAAAAGTCTAATTAATTTGACAGGAGAGAGTGTACCTGTCACAAAAACACAGCTATCACAGCTAAAGTACAATGTAAATAAAAAAATAATTACTTTATAAAAGTCTAATTAATTTGACAGGAGAGAGTGTACCTGTCACAAAAACACAGCTATCACAGTTAAAGTACAATGTAAATAAAAAAATAATTACTTTATAAAAGTCTAATTAATTTGATAGGAGAGAGTGTACCTGTCACAAAAACACAGCTATCACAGCTAAAGTACAATGTAAATAAAAAGATAATTGTTTTATAAAAGTCTAATTAATTTGACAGGAGAGAGTGTACCTGTCACAAAAACACAGCTATCACAGCTAAAGTACAATGTAAATAAAAAAATAATTGTTTTATAAAAGTCTAATTAATTTGACAGGAGAGAGTGTACCTGTCACAAAAACACAGCTATCACAGCTAAAGTACAATGTAAATAAAAAAATAATTACTTTATAAAAGTCTAATTAATTTGACAGGAGAGAGTGTACCTGTCACAAAAACACAGCTAAAGTACAATGTAAATAAAACAATAATTGTTTTATAAAAGTCTAATTAAATTGACAGGAGAGAGTGTACCTGTCACAAAAACACAGCTATCACAGCTAAAGTACAATGTAAATAAAAAAATAATTACTTTATAAAAGTCTAATTAATTGATAGGAGAGAGTGTACCTGTCACAAAAAACACAGCTAAAGTACAATGTAAAGAAAACAATAATTGTTTTATAAAAGTCCAATTGATTTGACAGGAGAGAGTGTACCTGTCACAAAAACACAGCTATCACAGCTAAAGTACAATGTAAATAAAAAAATAATTGTTTTATAAAAGTCTAATTAATTTGACAGGAGAGAGTGTACCTGTCACAAAAACACAGCTATCACAGCTAAAGTACAATGTAAATAAAAAAATAATTACTTTATAAAAGTCTAATTAATTTGACAGGAGAGAGTGTACCTGTCACAAAAACACAGCTATCACAGTTAAAGTACAATGTAAATAAAAAAAATAATTACTTTATAAAAGTCTAATTAATTTGATAGGAGAGAGTGTACCTGTCACAAAAACACAGCTATCACAGCTAAAGTACAATGTAAATAAAACAATAATTGTTTTATAAAAGTCCAATTAATTTGACAGGAGAGAGTGTACCTGTCACAAAAACACAGCTATCACAGCTAAAGTACAATGTAAATAAAAAGATAATTGTTTTATAAAAGTCTAATTAATTTGACAGGAGAGAGTGTACCTGTCACAAAAACACAGCTATCACAGCTAAAGTACAATGTAAATAAAACAATAATTGTTTTATAAAAGTCCAATTAATTTGACAGGAGAGAGTGTACCTGTCACAAAAACACAGCTATCACAGCTAAAGTACAATGTAAATAAAAAGATAATTGTTTTATAAAAGTCTAATTAATTTGACAGGAGAGAGTGTACCTGTCACAAAAACACAGCTATCACAGCTAAAGTACAATGTAAATGAAAAAATAATTACTTTATAAAAGTCTAATTAATTTGACAGGAGAGAGTGTACCTGTCACAAAAACACAGCTATCACAGCTAAAGTACAATGTAAATAAAAAAATAATTACTTTATAAAAGTCTAATTAATTTGACAGGAGAGAGTGTACCTGTCACAAAAACACAGCTGTCTCATCAAGAAGATACAGAAGTTTATTCTGCAGAGCTACATAAACGTCACACTCTGTTTTCGGGGACGAAAGTTTTACAGACCAGGTATTATGGTCATGCTAAAGTAACTGCTGTGGTTGTTAGAACAGGTAAGTACAGTCAGATTTTTCAATATACAGTGAAAACTGTCTAAATGGAACACTGAATAAACCAGAATCCTGTATAGACTAAACTTTAAATAAAATCTCAACGTAGGATATCTTATTTAATTTAACCTGTATAAATGGAAGGCCGATCTCTTCCGAACACAAAAGCTGGTCCGAAGGACATTCTGCTAAGACAGGTTTCTCGTGATATGATATTTTCCAAAACCCAAAGTAAGTTGGATGAAAATGAAATTTAAAAAAATGTATTTGTTACACTTCTTAATTAAAAAAATGCAAAAATATAAAATGTTGGTGACTTTTTTTCCTTTGAGTAAAAATTCCACATCACAATTTTGGCAATTTTATGTCTTTCTAGTGCTGTCAGATTTTGAAGAGACATTTTAATAAAATCAAATCATTTTTCAAACTAGTTTGTTGTCAGGTTTGCCATTGGGTTTTAGTAGCCTATAGCTAGCAACAATACTTAGGGTCCAGCACCTGATTTTGCACATGAAATATTCAAAATTTCAGTAGCCAGCTGGACTACTGTCTGAAATTAGTCAGGGGCCTTTGCACAATAATCACATTAAGGTATGAAGAAAAAGTTGAAGATACCAAAAGGGTAGTCAGAAGTAGTAAGAAAGACAGACAAAACAATGGCCAAAAGATCAAAGACAGATAGACCAACAATAAATATTCTACGAAACACTACACAAAAAACTAGATTGAGCCGTTGTGAATTCAGGTGCACTGGAATGGTAAACAGTTTCTCCTCTACTCATGGCACCCGTCATGTTACTCTTGTTCAAAATCTGGTATTAAGCCATGAAAGAAGGTCAGGATTGTTATTACAAAAATAATGCAAAAAACAAGTAAATAAAAACATGTTGCGCTAACCCGCTTCCGTATTTTTTTATTACAATGCCGTCTAAAGACGGCTAAAATATATCTGTGTTTATCTGTCACACAGATATTCCATAATGGTTAAGCAAGTCATGATGAGGGCTGTAAAGCTTTCAGGGTATGGGTAGCTTGATTAATACTTGATAATTCAAATAACTGGCTAGTTCAAAATAGAATTGTCTCTTCCTTCAACTATGTCATAGCAAGTTTCAACTGTATGAGGTGTATAAATTACAATTATGTCTCACCACCTCTTTCTCAGGGGGAGACCTAATGTTTTCATCCTGTCAGTCCATTTATCTTAAACGTTTGTAGGCACAACTCTTCTGTCATTTAAGAAGAATATTTCTTCAAGCTATGCATACTTACCTATTTATTATATGGAGGATTGCATATTGATATGGCATTTTGATCAGACCCATTTTAGAAGGAGTTATTTCCCTTTATGATTTAGAATAGCTCACCAAATTGGAGGGAGGAGAGATAGGTTTTTCCATCAAAAACAACCTTTAATTGTATAGGTTTTTGTTGTGGAAAAGATTCCTATACATGTACAAATTCTTCTAGAAAAACTATGAGAAAATATTATAGTCTGCAGCAACTTATAGTCATATTTACAGTATTTAAGTAATTTCTTTATATTTTCAGGATTTAAAACAGCCAAAGGAGAATTAGTACAAGGGATCTTATACCCAAAGCCTTTAGGATTTCAGTTCTACAAAGATGCCATGAAATTCATCCTGTTTTTGGCTTGTATTGCCTTCTTTGGGATGATATATAGTACTGTGATATTACTCAAAAATGGAGTAAGTCTTTAAACATCGTAAGATTTTGTTACCAAAGGTATTAATTCATTGTATCACACATTTCATGTGCTACAGGTGCATTATCTTAATCTCACACATGTCATGTGCCACAGATGCATTATCTTAATGTCACACATTTTATGTGCTACAGGTGCATTATCTTAATGTCACACATGTCATGTGCTACAGGTGCATTATCTTAATGTCACACATTTCATTTGCTATAGGTGCATTATCTTAATGTCACACATTTCATTTGCTATAGGTGCATTATCTTAATGTCACACATGTCACACATGTGCTACAGGTGCATTATCTTAATGTCACATATTGCATGTGCTACAGGTGCATTATCTAAATGTCACACATGTCATGTGCTACAGGTGCATTATCTTAATGTCACACATGTCATGTGCTACAGGTTCATTATCTTAATGTCACACATGTCATGTGCTACAGGTACATTATCTTAATGTCACACATTTCATGTGCTACAGGTGCATTATCTTCATGTCACACATTTCATGTGCTACAGGTGCATTATCTTAATGTCACACATGTCATGTGCTACAGGTGCATTATCTTAATCTCACACATTTCATTTGCTATAGGTGCATTATCTTAATGTCACACATTTTATGTGCTACAGGTGCATTATCTTAATGTCACACATTTTATGTGCTACAGGTGCATTATCTTGATGTCACACATTTCATTTGCTATAGGTGCATTATCTTAATGTCACACATGTCATGTGCCACAGGTGCATTATTTTAATGTCACACATGTGCTACAGGTGCATTATTTTAATGTCACACATGTCACACATGTGCTACAGATGCATTATCTTAATGTCACATATTGCATGTGCTACAGGTGCATTATCTAAATGTCACACATGTCATGTGCTACAGGTGCATTATCTTCATGTCACACATTTCATGTGCTACAGGTGCATTATCTTAATGTCACACATGTCATGCGCTACAGGTGCATTATCTTAATCTCACACATTTCATTTGCTATAGGTGCATTATCTTAATGTCACACATTTCATGTGCTACAGGTGCATTATCTTAATGTCACACATTTCATGTGCTACATATGCATTATCTTAATGTCACACATTTCATGTGCTACAGGTGCATTATCTTAATGTCACACATTTCATGTGCTACAGATGCATTATCTTAATGTCACACATTTCATGTGCTACATATGCATTATCTTAATGTCACACATTTCATGTGCTACATATGCATTATCTTAATGTCACACATTTCATGTGCTACAGGTGCATTATCTTAATGTCACACATTTCATGTGCTACAGATGCATTATCTTAATGTCACACATTTTATGTGCTACAGATGCATTATCTTAATGTCACATATTTCATTTGCTATAGGTGCATTATCTTAATGTCACACATTTCATGTGCTACAGATGCATTATCTTAATGTCACACATTTCATTTGCTACAGATGCATTATCTTAATGTCACACATGTCATGTGCTACAGGTGCATTATCTTCATGTCACACATTTCATTTGCTACAGGTGCATTATCTTAATGTCACACATGTCATGTGCTACAGGTGCATTATCTTAATGTCACACATTTCATTTGCTATAGGTGCATTATCTTAATGTCACACATTTCATTTGCTATAGGTGCATTATCTTAATGTCACACATGTCACACATGTGCTACAGGTGCATTATCTTAATGTCACATATTGCATGTGCTACAGGTGCATTATCTAAATGTCACACATGTCATGTGCTACAGGTGCATTATCTTAATGTCACACATGTCATGTGCTACAGGTTCATTATCTTAATGTCACACATGTCATGTGCTACAGGTACATTATCTTAATGTCACACATTTCATGTGCTACAGGTGCATTATCTTCATGTCACACATTTCATGTGCTACAGGTGCATTATCTTAATGTCACACATGTCATGTGCTACAGGTGCATTATCTTAATCTCACACATTTCATTTGCTATAGGTGCATTATCTTAATGTCACACATTTTATGTGCTACAGGTGCATTATCTTAATGTCACACATTTTATGTGCTACAGGTGCATTATCTTGATGTCACACATTTCATTTGCTATAGGTGCATTATCTTAATGTCACACATGTCATGTGCCACAGGTGCATTATTTTAATGTCACACATGTGCTACAGGTGCATTATTTTAATGTCACACATGTCACACATGTGCTACAGATGCATTATCTTAATGTCACATATTGCATGTGCTACAGGTGCATTATCTAAATGTCACACATGTCATGTGCTACAGGTGCATTATCTTCATGTCACACATTTCATGTGCTACAGGTGCATTATCTTAATGTCACACATGTCATGCACTACAGGTGCATTATCTTAATCTCACACATTTCATTTGCTATAGGTGCATTATCTTAATGTCACACATTTCATGTGCTACAGGTGCATTATCTTAATGTCACACATTTCATGTGCTACATATGCATTATCTTAATGTCACACATTTCATGTGCTACAGGTGCATTATCTTAATGTCACACATTTCATGTGCTACAGATGCATTATCTTAATGTCACACATTTCATGTGCTACAGGTGCATTATCTTAATGTCACACATTTCATGTGCTACATATGCATTATCTTAATGTCACACATTTCATGTGCTACAGGTGCATTATCTTAATGTCACACATTTCATGTGCTACAGATGCATTATCTTAATGTCACACATTTTATGTGCTACAGATGCATTATCTTAATGTCACATATTTCATTTGCTATAGGTGCATTATCTTAATGTCACACATTTCATGTGCTACAGATGCATTATCTTAATGTCACACATTTCATTTGCTACAGATGCATTATCTTAATGTCACACATGTCATGTGCTACAGGTGCATTATCTTCATGTCACACATTTCATTTGCTACAGGTGCATTATCTTAATGTCACACATGTCATGTGCTACAGGTGCATTATCTTAATGTCACACATTTCATTTGCTACAGATGCATTATCTTAATGTCACACATTTCATGTGCTACAGATGCATTATCTTAATGTCACACATTTCATGTGCTACAGATGCATTATCTTAATGTCACATATTTCATTTGCTATACGTGCATTATCTTAATGTCACACATGTCATGTGCTACAGGTGCATTATCTTAATGTCACACATTTCATGTGCTACAGATGCATTATCTTAATGTCACACATTTCATTTGCTATAGGTGCATTATCTTAATGTCACACATTTCATGTGCTACAGATGCATTATCTTAATGTCACATATTTCATTCGCTACAGGTGCATTATCTTAATGTCACACATGTCATTTGCTATAGGTGCATTATCTTAATGTCACACATTTCATTTGCTATAGGTGCATTATCTTAATGTCACACATGTCATTTGCTATAGGTGCATTATCTTAATGTCACACATTTCATTTGCTATAGGTGCATTATCTTAATGTCACACATTTCATGTGCTATAGGTGCATTACCTTAATGTCACACATGTCATGTGCTACAGGTGCATTATCTTAATGTCACACATTTCATGTGCTACAGATGCATTATCTTAATGTCACATATTTCATTTGCTATAGGTGCATTATCTTAATGTCACACATGTCATGTGCTACAGGTGCATTATCTTAATGTCACACATTTCATGTGCTACAGATGCATTATCTTAATGTCACACATTTCATTTGCTATAGGTGCATTATCTTAATGTCACACATTTCATGTGCTACAGATGCATTATCTTAATGTCACATATTTCATTCGCTACAGGTGCATTATCTTAATGTCACACATGTCATTTGCTATAGGTGCATTATCTTAATGTCACACATTTCATTTGCTATAGGTGCATTATCTTAATGTCACACATGTCATTTGCTATAGGTGCATTATCTTAATGTCACACATTTCATTTGCTATAGGTGCATTATCTTAATGTCACATATTTCATTTGCTACAGATGCATTATCTTAATGTCACACATTTCATGTGCTACAGATGCATTATCTTAATGTCACATATTTCATGTGCTACAGATGCATTATCTTAATGTCACACATGTCATGTGCTACAGGTGCATTATCTTAATGTCACACATTTCATGTGCTATAGGTGCATTATCTTAATGTCACACATGTCATGTGCTACAGGTGCATTATCTTAATGTCACATATTTCATGTGCTACAGATGCATTATCTTAATGTCACATATTTCATTTGCTATAGGTGCATTATCTTAATGTCACACATGTCATGTGCTACAGGTGCATTATCTTAATGTCACACATGTCATGTGCTACAGGTGCATTATCTTAATGTCACACATTTCATGTGCTACAGATGCATTATCTTAATGTCACACATTTCATGTGCTACAGGTGCATTATCTTAATGTCACACATGTCATGTGCTACAGGTGCATTATCTTAATGTCACACATGTCATTTGCTACAGGTGCATTATCTTAATGTCACACATGTCATGTGCTACAGGTGCATTATCTTAATGTCACACATTTCATTTGCTATAGGTGCATTATCTTAATGTCACACATTTCATTTGCTATAGGTGCATTATCTTAATGTCACACATGTCACACATGTGCTACAGGTGCATTATCTTAATGTCACATATTGCATGTGCTACAGGTGCATTATCTAAATGTCACACATGTCATGTGCTACAGGTGCATTATCTTAATGTCACACATGTCATGTGCTACAGGTTCATTATCTTAATGTCACACATGTCATGTGCTACAGGTACATTATCTTAATGTCACACATTTCATGTGCTACAGGTGCATTATCTTCATGTCACACATTTCATGTGCTACAGGTGCATTATCTTAATGTCACACATGTCATGTGCTACAGGTGCATTATCTTAATCTCACACATTTCATTTGCTATAGGTGCATTATCTTAATGTCACACATTTTATGTGCTACAGGTACATTATCTTAATGTCACACATTTTATGTGCTACAGGTGCATTATCTTGATGTCACACATTTCATTTGCTATAGGTGCATTATCTTAATGTCACACATGTCATGTGCCACAGGTGCATTATTTTAATGTCACACATGTGCTACAGGTGCATTATTTTAATGTCACACATGTCACACATGTGCTACAGATGCATTATCTTAATGTCACATATTGCATGTGCTACAGGTGCATTATCTAAATGTCACACATGTCATGTGCTACAGGTGCATTATCTTCATGTCACACATTTCATGTGCTACAGGTGCATTATCTTAATGTCACACATGTCATGCGCTACAGGTGCATTATCTTAATGTCACACATTTCATGTGCTATAGGTGCATTATCTTAATGTCACACATTTCATGTGCTACATATGCATTATCTTAATGTCACACATTTCATGTGCTACAGGTGCATTATCTTAATGTCACACATTTCATGTGCTACAGATGCATTATCTTAATGTCACACATTTCATGTGCTACATATGCATTATCTTAATGTCACACATTTCATGTGCTACATATGCATTATCTTAATGTCACACATTTCATGTGCTACAGGTGCATTATCTTAATGTCACACATTTCATGTGCTACAGATGCATTATCTTAATGTCACACATTTTATGTGCTACAGATGCATTATCTTAATGTCACATATTTCATTTGCTATAGGTGCATTATCTTAATGTCACACATTTCATGTGCTACAGATGCATTATCTTAATGTCACACATTTCATTTGCTACAGATGCATTATCTTAATGTCACACATGTCATGTGCTACAGGTGCATTATCTTCATGTCACACATTTCATTTGCTACAGGTGCATTATCTTAATGTCACACATGTCATGTGCTACAGGTGCATTATCTTAATGTCACACATTTCATTTGCTATAGGTGCATTATCTTAATGTCACACATTTCATTTGCTATAGGTGCATTATCTTAATGTCACACATGTCACACATGTGCTACAGGTGCATTATCTTAATGTCACATATTGCATGTGCTACAGGTGCATTATCTAAATGTCACACATGTCATGTGCTACAGGTGCATTATCTTAATGTCACACATGTCATGTGCTACAGGTTCATTATCTTAATGTCACACATGTCATGTGCTACAGGTACATTATCTTAATGTCACACATTTCATGTGCTACAGGTGCATTATCTTCATGTCACACATTTCATGTGCTACAGGTGCATTATCTTAATGTCACACATGTCATGTGCTACAGGTGCATTATGTTAATCTCACCCATTTCATTTGCTATAGGTGCATTATCTTAATGTCACACATTTTATGTGCTACAGGTGCATTATCTTAATGTCACACATTTTATGTGCTACAGGTGCATTATCTTGATGTCACACATTTCATTTGCTATAGGTGCATTATCTTAATGTCACACATGTCATGTGCCACAGGTGCATTATTTTAATGTCACACATGTGCTACAGGTGCATTATTTTAATGTCACACATGTCACACATGTGCTACAGATGCATTATCTTAATGTCACATATTGCATGTGCTACAGGTGCATTATCTAAATGTCACACATGTCATGTGCTACAGGTGCATTATCTTCATGTCACACATTTCATGTGCTACAGGTGCATTATCTTAATGTCACACATGTCATGCACTACAGGTGCATTATCTTAATCTCACACATTTCATTTGCTATAGGTGCATTATCTTAATGTCACACATTTCATGTGCTACAGGTGCATTATCTTAATGTCACACATTTCATGTGCTACATATGCATTATCTTAATGTCACACATTTCATGTGCTACAGGTGCATTATCTTAATGTCACACATTTCATGTGCTACAGATGCATTATCTTAATGTCACACATTTCATGTGCTACAGGTGCATTATCTTAATGTCACACATTTCATGTGCTACATATGCATTATCTTAATGTCACACATTTCATGTGCTACAGGTGCATTATCTTAATGTCACACATTTCATGTGCTACAGATGCATTATCTTAATGTCACACATTTTATGTGCTACAGATGCATTATCTTAATGTCACATATTTCATTTGCTATAGGTGCATTATCTTAATGTCACACATTTCATGTGCTACAGATGCATTATCTTAATGTCACACATTTCATTTGCTACAGATGCATTATCTTAATGTCACACATGTCATGTGCTACAGGTGCATTATCTTCATGTCACACATTTCATTTGCTACAGGTGCATTATCTTAATGTCACACATGTCATGTGCTACAGGTGCATTATCTTAATGTCACACATTTCATTTGCTACAGATGCATTATCTTAATGTCACACATTTCATTTGCTATAGGTGCATTATCTTAATGTCACACATTTTATGTGCTACAGATGCATTATCTTAATGTCACACATTTTATGTGCTACAGGTGCATTATCTTAATGTCACACATTTCATTTGCTATATGTGCATTATCTTAATGTCACACATTTCATGTGCTACAGATGCATTATCTTAATGTCACACATTTCATTTGCTATAGGTGCATTATCTTAATGTCACACATTTCATGTGCTACAGATGCATTATCTTAATGTCACATATTTCATTTGCTACATATGCATTATCTTAATGTCACACATTTCATGTGCTACAGGTGCATTATCTTAATGTCACACATTTCATGTGCTACAGATGCATTATCTTAATGTCACACATTTCATGTGCTACAGATGCATTATCTTAATGTCACATATTGCATGTGCTACAGGTGCATTATCTAAATGTCACACATGTCATGTGCTACAGGTGCATTATCTTCATGTCACACATTTCATGTGCTACAGGTGCATTATCTTAATGTCACACATGTCATGCACTACAGGTGCATTATCTTAATCTCACACATTTCATTTGCTATAGGTGCATTATCTTAATGTCACACATTTCATGTGCTACAGGTGCATTATCTTAATGTCACACATTTCATGTGCTACATATGCATTATCTTAATGTCACACATTTCATGTGCTACAGGTGCATTATCTTAATGTCACACATTTCATGTGCTACAGATGCATTATCTTAATGTCACACATTTCATGTGCTACATATGCATTATCTTAATGTCACACATTTCATGTGCTACATATGCATTATCTTAATGTCACACATTTCATGTGCTACAGGTGCATTATCTTAATGTCACACATTTCATGTGCTACAGATGCATTATCTTAATGTCACACATTTTATGTGCTACAGATGCATTATCTTAATGTCACATATTTCATTTGCTATAGGTGCATTATCTTAATGTCACACATTTCATGTGCTACAGATGCATTATCTTAATGTCACACATTTCATTTGCTACAGATGCATTATCTTAATGTCACACATGTCATGTGCTACAGGTGCATTATCTTCATGTCACACATTTCATTTGCTACAGGTGCATTATCTTAATGTCACACATGTCATGTGCTACAGGTGCATTATCTTAATGTCACACATTTCATTTGCTATAGGTGCATTATCTTAATGTCACACATTTCATTTGCTATAGGTGCATTATCTTAATGTCACACATGTCACACATGTGCTACAGGTGCATTATCTTAATGTCACATATTGCATGTGCTACAGGTGCATTATCTAAATGTCACACATGTCATGTGCTACAGGTGCATTATCTTAATGTCACACATGTCATGTGCTACAGGTTCATTATCTTAATGTCACACATGTCATGTGCTACAGGTACATTATCTTAATGTCACACATTTCATGTGCTACAGGTGCATTATCTTCATGTCACACATTTCATGTGCTACAGGTGCATTATCTTAATGTCACACATGTCATGTGCTACAGGTGCATTATCTTAATCTCACACATTTCATTTGCTATAGGTGCATTATCTTAATGTCACACATTTTATGTGCTACAGGTGCATTATCTTAATGTCACACATTTTATGTGCTACAGGTGCATTATCTTGATGTCACACATTTCATTTGCTATAGGTGCATTATCTTAATGTCACACATGTCATGTGCCACAGGTGCATTATTTTAATGTCACACATGTGCTACAGGTGCATTATTTTAATGTCACACATGTCACACATGTGCTACAGATGCATTATCTTAATGTCACATATTGCATGTGCTACAGGTGCATTATCTAAATGTCACACATGTCATGTGCTACAGGTGCATTATCTTCATGTCACACATTTCATGTGCTACAGGTGCATTATCTTAATGTCACACATGTCATGCACTACAGGTGCATTATCTTAATCTCACACATTTCATTTGCTATAGGTGCATTATCTTAATGTCACACATTTCATGTGCTACAGGTGCATTATCTTAATGTCACACATTTCATGTGCTACATATGCATTATCTTAATGTCACACATTTCATGTGCTACAGGTGCATTATCTTAATGTCACACATTTCATGTGCTACAGATGCATTATCTTAATGTCACACATTTCATGTGCTACAGGTGCATTATCTTAATGTCACACATTTCATGTGCTACATATGCATTATCTTAATGTCACACATTTCATGTGCTACAGGTGCATTATCTTAATGTCACACATTTCATGTGCTACAGATGCATTATCTTAATGTCACACATTTTATGTGCTACAGATGCATTATCTTAATGTCACATATTTCATTTGCTATAGGTGCATTATCTTAATGTCACACATTTCATGTGCTACAGATGCATTATCTTAATGTCACACATTTCATTTGCTACAGATGCATTATCTTAATGTCACACATGTCATGTGCTACAGGTGCATTATCTTCATGTCACACATTTCATTTGCTACAGGTGCATTATCTTAATGTCACACATGTCATGTGCTACAGGTGCATTATCTTAATGTCACACATTTCATTTGCTACAGATGCATTATCTTAATGTCACACATTTCATTTGCTATAGGTGCATTATCTTAATGTCACACATTTTATGTGCTACAGATGCATTATCTTAATGTCACACATTTTATGTGCTACAGGTGCATTATCTTAATGTCACACATTTCATTTGCTATATGTGCATTATCTTAATGTCACACATTTCATGTGCTACAGATGCATTATCTTAATGTCACACATTTCATTTGCTATAGGTGCATTATCTTAATGTCACACATTTCATGTGCTACAGATGCATTATCTTAATGTCACATATTTCATTTGCTACAGGTGCATTATCTTAATGTCACACATGTCATGTGCTACAGATGCATTATCTTAATGTCACACATGTCATGTGCTACAGGTGCATTATCTTAATGTCACACATTTCATGTGCTATAGGTGCATTATCTTAATGTCACACATGTCATGTGCTACAGGTGCATTATCTTAATGTCACACATTTCATGTGCTACAGATGCATTATCTTAATGTCACATATTTCATTTGCTATAGGTGCATTATCTTAATGTCACACATGTCATGTGCTACAGGTGCATTATCTTAATGTCACACATTTCATGTGCTACAGATGCATTATCTTAATGTCACACATTTCATTTGCTATAGGTGCATTATCTTAATGTCACACATTTCATGTGCTACAGATGCATTATCTTAATGTCACATATTTCATTCGCTACAGGTGCATTATCTTAATGTCACACATGTCATTTGCTATAGGTGCATTATCTTAATGTCACACATTTCATTTGCTATAGGTGCATTATCTTAATGTCACACATGTCATTTGCTATAGGTGCATTATCTTAATGTCACACATTTCATTTGCTATAGGTGCATTATCTTAATGTCACATATTTCATTTGCTACAGATGCATTATCTTAATGTCACACATTTCATGTGCTACAGATGCATTATCTTAATGTCACATATTTCATGTGCTACAGATGCATTATCTTAATGTCACACATGTCATGTGCTACAGGTGCATTATCTTAATGTCACACATTTCATGTGCTATAGGTGCATTATCTTAATGTCACACATGTCATGTGCTACAGGTGCATTATCTTAATGTCACATATTTCATGTGCTACAGATGCATTATCTTAATGTCACATATTTCATTTGCTATAGGTGCATTATCTTAATGTCACACATGTCATGTGCTACAGGTGCATTATCTTAATGTCACACATGTCATGTGCTACAGGTGCATTATCTTAATGTCACACATTTCATGTGCTACAGATGCATTATCTTAATGTCACACATTTCATGTGCTACAGGTGCATTATCTTAATGTCACACATGTCATGTGCTACAGGTGCATTATCTTAATGTCACACATGTCATTTGCTACAGGTGCATTATCTTAATGTCACACATGTCATGTGCTACAGGTGCATTATCTTAATGTCACACATTTCATTTGCTATAGGTGCATTATCTTAATGTCACACATTTCATTTGCTATAGGTGCATTATCTTAATGTCACACATGTCACACATGTGCTACAGGTGCATTATCTTAATGTCACATATTGCATGTGCTACAGGTGCATTATCTAAATGTCACACATGTCATGTGCTACAGGTGCATTATCTTAATGTCACACATGTCATGTGCTACAGGTTCATTATCTTAATGTCACACATGTCATGTGCTACAGGTACATTATCTTAATGTCACACATTTCATGTGCTACAGGTGCATTATCTTCATGTCACACATTTCATGTGCTACAGGTGCATTATCTTAATGTCACACATGTCATGTGCTACAGGTGCATTATCTTAATCTCACACATTTCATTTGCTATAGGTGCATTATCTTAATGTCACACATTTTATGTGCTACAGGTACATTATCTTAATGTCACACATTTTATGTGCTACAGGTGCATTATCTTGATGTCACACATTTCATTTGCTATAGGTGCATTATCTTAATGTCACACATGTCATGTGCCACAGGTGCATTATTTTAATGTCACACATGTGCTACAGATGCATTATTTTAATGTCACACATGTCACACATGTGCTACAGATGCATTATCTTAATGTCACATATTGCATGTGCTACAGGTGCATTATCTAAATGTCACACATGTCATGTGCTACAGGTGCATTATCTTCATGTCACACATTTCATGTGCTACAGGTGCATTATCTTAATGTCACACATGTCATGCGCTACAGATGCATTATCTTAATGTCACACATTTCATGTGCTATAGGTGCATTATCTTAATGTCACACATTTCATGTGCTACATATGCATTATCTTAATGTCACACATTTCATGTGCTACAGGTGCATTATCTTAATGTCACACATTTCATGTGCTACAGATGCATTATCTTAATGTCACACATTTCATGTGCTACATATGCATTATCTTAATGTCACACATTTCATGTGCTACATATGCATTATCTTAATGTCACACATTTCATGTGCTACAGGTGCATTATCTTAATGTCACACATTTCATTTGCTATAGGTGCATTATCTTAATGTCACACATTTCATGTGCTACAGATGCATTATCTTAATGTCACACATTTCATTTGCTACAGATGCATTATCTTAATGTCACACATGTCATGTGCTACAGGTGCATTATCTTCATGTCACACATTTCATTTGCTACAGGTGCATTATCTTAATGTCACACATGTCATGTGCTACAGGTGCATTATCTTAATGTCACACATGTCATGTGCTACAGGTGCATTATCTTAATCTCACACATTTCATTTGCTATAGGTGCATTATCTTAATGTCACACATTTTATGTGCTACAGGTGCATTATCTTAATGTCACACATTTTATGTGCTACAGGTGCATTATCTTGATGTCACACATTTCATTTGCTATAGGTGCATTATCTTAATGTCACACATGTCATGTGCCACAGGTGCATTATTTTAATGTCACACATGTGCTACAGGTGCATTATTTTAATGTCACACATGTCACACATGTGCTACAGATGCATTATCTTAATGTCACATATTGCATGTGCTACAGGTGCATTATCTAAATGTCACACATGTCATGTGCTACAGGTGCATTATCTTCATGTCACACATTTCATGTGCTACAGGTGCATTATCTTAATGTCACACATGTCATGCACTACAGGTGCATTATCTTAATCTCACACATTTCATTTGCTATAGGTGCATTATCTTAATGTCACACATTTCATGTGCTACAGGTGCATTATCTTAATGTCACACATTTCATGTGCTACATATGCATTATCTTAATGTCACACATTTCATGTGCTACAGGTGCATTATCTTAATGTCACACATTTCATGTGCTACAGATGCATTATCTTAATGTCACACATTTCATGTGCTACAGGTGCATTATCTTAATGTCACACATTTCATGTGCTACATATGCATTATCTTAATGTCACACATTTCATGTGCTACAGGTGCATTATCTTAATGTCACACATTTCATGTGCTACAGATGCATTATCTTAATGTCACACATTTTATGTGCTACAGATGCATTATCTTAATGTCACATATTTCATTTGCTATAGGTGCATTATCTTAATGTCACACATTTCATGTGCTACAGATGCATTATCTTAATGTCACACATTTCATTTGCTACAGATGCATTATCTTAATGTCACACATGTCATGTGCTACAGGTGCATTATCTTCATGTCACACATTTCATTTGCTACAGGTGCATTATCTTAATGTCACACATGTCATGTGCTACAGGTGCATTATCTTAATGTCACACATTTCATTTGCTACAGATGCATTATCTTAATGTCACACATTTCATTTGCTATAGGTGCATTATCTTAATGTCACACATTTTATGTGCTACAGATGCATTATCTTAATGTCACACATTTTATGTGCTACAGGTGCATTATCTTAATGTCACACATTTCATTTGCTATATGTGCATTATCTTAATGTCACACATTTCATGTGCTACAGATGCATTATCTTAATGTCACACATTTCATTTGCTATAGGTGCATTATCTTAATGTCACACATTTCATGTGCTACAGATGCATTATCTTAATGTCACATATTTCATTTGCTACAGGTGCATTATCTTAATGTCACACATGTCATGTGCTACAGATGCATTATCTTAATGTCACACATGTCATGTGCTACAGGTGCATTATCTTAATGTCACACATTTCATGTGCTATAGGTGCATTATCTTAATGTCACACATGTCATGTGCTACAGGTGCATTATCTTAATGTCACACATTTCATGTGCTACAGATGCATTATCTTAATGTCACATATTTCATTTGCTATAGGTGCATTATCTTAATGTCACACATGTCATGTGCTACAGGTGCATTATCTTAATGTCACACATTTCATGTGCTACAGATGCATTATCTTAATGTCACACATTTCATTTGCTATAGGTGCATTATCTTAATGTCACACATTTCATGTGCTACAGATGCATTATCTTAATGTCACATATTTCATTCGCTACAGGTGCATTATCTTAATGTCACACATGTCATTTGCTATAGGTGCATTATCTTAATGTCACACATTTCATTTGCTATAGGTGCATTATCTTAATGTCACACATGTCATTTGCTATAGGTGCATTATCTTAATGTCACACATTTCATTTGCTATAGGTGCATTATCTTAATGTCACATATTTCATTTGCTACAGATGCATTATCTTAATGTCACACATTTCATGTGCTACAGATGCATTATCTTAATGTCACATATTTCATGTGCTACAGATGCATTATCTTAATGTCACACATGTCATGTGCTACAGGTGCATTATCTTAATGTCACACATTTCATGTGCTATAGGTGCATTATCTTAATGTCACACATGTCATGTGCTACAGGTGCATTATCTTAATGTCACATATTTCATGTGCTACAGATGCATTATCTTAATGTCACATATTTCATTTGCTATAGGTGTATTATCTTAATGTCACACATGTCATGTGCTACAGGTGCATTATCTTAATGTCACACATGTCATGTGCTACAGGTGCATTATCTTAATGTCACACATTTCATGTGCTACAGATGCATTATCTTAATGTCACACATTTCATGTGCTACAGGTGCATTATCTTAATGTCACACATGTCATGTGCTACAGGTGCATTATCTTAATGTCACACATGTCATTTGCTACAGGTGCATTATCTTAATGTCACACATGTCATGTGCTACAGGTGCATTATCTTAATGTCACACATTTCATTTGCTATAGGTGCATTATCTTAATGTCACACATTTCATTTGCTATAGGTGCATTATCTTAATGTCACACATGTCACACATGTGCTACAGGTGCATTATCTTAATGTCACATATTGCATGTGCTACAGGTGCATTATCTAAATGTCACACATGTCATGTGCTACAGGTGCATTATCTTAATGTCACACATGTCATGTGCTACAGGTTCATTATCTTAATGTCACACATGTCATGTGCTACAGGTACATTATCTTAATGTCACACATTTCATGTGCTACAGGTGCATTATCTTCATGTCACACATTTCATGTGCTACAGGTGCATTATCTTAATGTCACACATGTCATGTGCTACAGGTGCATTATCTTAATCTCACACATTTCATTTGCTATAGGTGCATTATCTTAATGTCACACATTTTATGTGCTACAGGTACATTATCTTAATGTCACACATTTTATGTGCTACAGGTGCATTATCTTGATGTCACACATTTCATTTGCTATAGGTGCATTATCTTAATGTCACACATGTCATGTGCCACAGGTGCATTATTTTAATGTCACACATGTGCTACAGGTGCATTATTTTAATGTCACACATGTCACACATGTGCTACAGATGCATTATCTTAATGTCACATATTGCATGTGCTACAGGTGCATTATCTAAATGTCACACATGTCATGTGCTACAGGTGCATTATCTTCATGTCACACATTCCATGTGCTACAGGTGCATTATCTTAATGTCACACATGTCATGCGCTACAGGTGCATTATCTTAATGTCACACATTTCATGTGCTATAGGTGCATTATCTTAATGTCACACATTTCATGTGCTACATATGCATTATCTTAATGTCACACATTTCATGTGCTACAGGTGCATTATCTTAATGTCACACATTTCATGTGCTACAGATGCATTATCTTAATGTCACACATTTCATGTGCTACATATGCATTATCTTAATGTCACACATTTCATGTGCTACATATGCATTATCTTAATGTCACACATTTCATGTGCTACAGGTGCATTATCTTAATGTCACACATTTCATGTGCTACAGATGCATTATCTTAATGTCACACATTTTATGTGCTACAGATGCATTATCTTAATGTCACATATTTCATTTGCTATAGGTGCATTATCTTAATGTCACACATTTCATGTGCTACAGATGCATTATCTTAATGTCACACATTTCATTTGCTACAGATGCATTATCTTAATGTCACACATGTCATGTGCTACAGGTGCATTATCTTCATGTCACACATTTCATTTGCTACAGGTGCATTATCTTAATGTCACACATGTCATGTGCTACAGGTGCATTATCTTAATGTCACACATTTCATTTGCTATAGGTGCATTATCTTAATGTCACACATTTCATTTGCTATAGGTGCATTATCTTAATGTCACACATGTCACACATGTGCTACAGGTGCATTATCTTAATGTCACATATTGCATGTGCTACAGGTGCATTATCTAAATGTCACACATGTCATGTGCTACAGGTGCATTATCTTAATGTCACACATGTCATGTGCTACAGGTTCATTATCTTAATGTCACACATGTCATGTGCTACAGGTACATTATCTTAATGTCACACATTTCATGTGCTACAGGTGCATTATCTTCATGTCACACATTTCATGTGCTACAGGTGCATTATCTTAATGTCACACATGTCATGTGCTACAGGTGCATTATCTTAATCTCACCCATTTCATTTGCTATAGGTGCATTATCTTAATGTCACACATTTTATGTGCTACAGGTGCATTATCTTAATGTCACACATTTTATGTGCTACAGGTGCATTATCTTGATGTCACACATTTCATTTGCTATAGGTGCATTATCTTAATGTCACACATGTCATGTGCCACAGGTGCATTATTTTAATGTCACACATGTGCTACAGGTGCATTATTTTAATGTCACACATGTCACACATGTGCTACAGATGCATTATCTTAATGTCACATATTGCATGTGCTACAGGTGCATTATCTAAATGTCACACATGTCATGTGCTACAGGTGCATTATCTTCATGTCACACATTTCATGTGCTACAGGTGCATTATCTTAATGTCACACATGTCATGCACTACAGGTGCATTATCTTAATCTCACACATTTCATTTGCTATTGGTGCATTATCTTAATGTCACACATTTCATGTGCTACAGGTGCATTATCTTAATGTCACACATTTCATGTGCTACATATGCATTATCTTAATGTCACACATTTCATGTGCTACAGGTGCATTATCTTAATGTCACACATTTCATGTGCTACAGATGCATTATCTTAATGTCACACATTTTATGTGCTACAGATGCATTATCTTAATGTCACATATTTCATTTGCTATAGGTGCATTATCTTAATGTCACACATTTCATGTGCTACAGATGCATTATCTTAATGTCACACATTTCATTTGCTACAGATGCATTATCTTAATGTCACACATGTCATGTGCTACAGGTGCATTATCTTCATGTCACACATTTCATTTGCTACAGGTGCATTATCTTAATGTCACACATGTCATGTGCTACAGGTGCATTATCTTAATGTCACACATTTCATTTGCTACAGATGCATTATCTTAATGTCACACATTTCATTTGCTATAGGTGCATTATCTTAATGTCACACATTTTATGTGCTACAGATGCATTATCTTAATGTCACACATTTTATGTGCTACAGGTGCATTATCTTAATGTCACACATTTCATTTGCTATATGTGCATTATCTTAATGTCACACATTTCATGTGCTACAGATGCATTATCTTAATGTCACACATTTCATTTGCTATAGGTGCATTATCTTAATGTCACACATTTCATGTGCTACAGATGCATTATCTTAATGTCACATATTTCATTTGCTACAGGTGCATTATCTTAATGTCACACATGTCATGTGCTGCAGATGCATTATCTTAATGTCACACATGTCATGTGCTACAGGTGCATTATCTTAATGTCACACATTTCATGTGCTATAGGTGCATTATCTTAATGTCACACATGTCATGTGCTACAGGTGCATTATCTTAATGTCACACATTTCATGTGCTACAGATGCATTATCTTAATGTCACATATTTCATTTGCTATAGGTGCATTATCTTAATGTCACACATGTCATGTGCTACAGGTGCATTATCTTAATGTCACACATTTCATGTGCTACAGATGCATTATCTTAATGTCACACATTTCATTTGCTATAGGTGCATTATCTTAATGTCACACATTTCATGTGCTACAGATGCATTATCTTAATGTCACATATTTCATTCGCTACAGGTGCATTATCTTAATGTCACACATGTCATTTGCTATAGGTGCATTATCTTAATGTCACACATTTCATTTGCTATAGGTGCATTATCTTAATGTCACACATGTCATTTGCTATAGGTGCATTATCTTAATGTCACACATTTCATTTGCTATAGGTGCATTATCTTAATGTCACATATTTCATTTGCTACAGATGCATTATCTTAATGTCACACATTTCATGTGCTACAGATGCATTATCTTAATGTCACATATTTCATGTGCTACAGATGCATTATCTTAATGTCACACATGTCATGTGCTACAGGTGCATTATCTTAATGTCACACATTTCATGTGCTATAGGTGCATTATCTTAATGTCACACATGTCATGTGCTACAGGTGCATTATCTTAATGTCACATATTTCATGTGCTACAGATGCATTATCTTAATGTCACATATTTCATTTGCTATAGGTGCATTATCTTAATGTCACACATGTCATGTGCTACAGGTGCATTATCTTAATGTCACACATGTCATGTGCTACAGGTGCATTATCTTAATGTCACACATTTCATGTGCTACAGATGCATTATCTTAATGTCACACATTTCATGTGCTACAGGTGCATTATCTTAATGTCACACATGTCATGTGCTACAGGTGCATTATCTTAATGTCACACATGTCATTTGCTACAGGTGCATTATCTTAATGTCACACATGTCATTTGCTACAGGTGCATTATCTTAATGTCACACATGTCATGTGCTACAGATGCATTATCTTAATGTCACACATTCTTAAACTGAATATCATTTATTTTCTTTCAAGTCAATTTTTGTTGATTGGCAGAAACCGAGATGTTCTTTGACATTTGAATTCATCGTTTTAATACTTGCTAATGACTTCTCTTGTTCTTTGTGCATTTTTTTGCACGCTAAATTTCATGGTTTGATTGATCAAACGAAAACCACAAAAATTAGTATTCAATGAATAAAAATGAATTCACAGTAGTTAGCTGTATGCCAGGGACATCGATTGCTGGATAAGATCATTGACTTTTGACACTACTGACCTGGAATCACACTCTGTATTTAATTGATTACAAATACAGTTGAATCTTGTTATAAATGTCAAACTCGGTTTACTCAAAATTTTGATTAAGTCGAAATTTTTCTGAAGTCCTGTTTTAAACTTAGTGCTTTTCAACTTAATTTACTCCTCTTATCTCAAATTTCGATGTGTCTAAATTTCGGGTATCTGGAAGTAGCTTTTCATTCCCTAATATACAAATCCATTCAAATTATGTTCGTAATTATAAATTAAATCAGTTAACAAACCTGTTCAGGTGTTAACAGCATGGCCTTCGATGATTACCGAGTCAGGTGATATTTATTTTGATAACTATTCATTATCATTAAAGAAAACAATTGGATTTGATTTGATTTTTGGTGTTAAACACCACTTTCAGCAATATTTCAGCTATATCATAGTGACCAGTTTTAGTGGTGGAAGAAGCCATAGTATCCGGAGAGAACCACCGACCATGGGCAAGCAACTGCTAAGCTTTATCACTTGCAGCCGCGAGTCGAGTGCACCCTTTTTTGTAATTTACAAAGCTGGGCGTGAACCCAGGCCGTATTGGTGATAGGCTTATATGAGTTGTTAGGTAATCCAACTACCTATTGGAATTCTTAATTGAAGCCTTGAAGTCATAATCATATGAATGAAATATTATTTAACGATAAATTTCAAAGTGCTTGATGTCATGTCATGCAGTTATACGGAGAAATGAGCACTGTTTACTATACTATTGATGACAGAGAACCATGGCTGTTTATGAGACTTTGCATGTTTATTCAGAACATTAGGTTACCTTTTGGTACCTATTGTATAAAATACAAAGTCACACATACATCTACCAATACTAGGTTAGCATCCAAGCATTTAGAACACATTAGTTAATGTGGAGTTAACTCCCATGGTTCCATATATACAAGCTCAATAGATACAAATTGTTGTCATATTATTTCCAGGTTGTGATACCCAAGATAATTATACGTGCCTTAGATATAATAACTGTGATAGTTCCACCAGCATTGCCTGCTGCCATGACGATAGGAACAGTTTATGCTCAAAATAGATTGAAAAAGACGGGTATATTCTGTATAAGTCCACCAAGGATAAACTTTTGTGGACGACTTGATCTCTTTTGTTTTGACAAGGTAAATATTAACGGTGGTATATTATTTGAACGGAAAGCTAGTATCACAGAGAGTGCCATTGAACAAACTTTGATACTAGTGATAATGTATGTCGATGTTATTGTTTTTAATCTATGATGTCAAAATGTGTTTGACATCACAATGATAATTTTCAGTATCACCCAATGAGATCAAAGGAAAAGTGTCCAAACTACCAATAAACTCTTTTAATTTATGATGCTTAACTACATTAGTAGTTTGGAAAAAAAAAGGATTTTGTACCCTTAGTCCAAAAAAAAAAATACATGTGTTTTTGCTAACATTCTTGAACAAATAGGATAGGTTGGTAGGTGAAACTTTTTAATATTTACCTAGGTTATACAAGAGAAGGATCTGATTTTACCAGTGCTTCTGCAAAAATGGTAATTAAAACTTTAGGGCACTAATAATTAGGGTAGGTAGCATTATAGAAACACAGTTTTTTTTTGCCTTAGTATGCAAGGTGGTGTAGTGTGTATGACAATGGTCATCTGTAGATCTTGTATGACCTGAATTTCAAGACATGAAAGTTGAAAAAAGTAATAAATCAGGTCAGTATAGAATCCTCTTACTACAAGGCAGATTTTGTTTGATACTGTCTTCTAATATAAAAAAGATGTATTACATCACAGAAATGATCAGTTTAAACTTGTGTATCTTACTTATTTTTTATTAATGGTCACATGATGTGAGATGTGGTCAATTGGATTTTTTTTTCAACTAAATGTCTAGGACTTGCATCGATTCAGAAAACCTTTCTAGCAAAAAAAAAAAAAGCAAAACTAGAAATTCCCATAATCAAGAATGTATTTTAGATCCTTTTATTTACTTGCTTTCAAAGACTTAAATTATTTGACATTCCAATCTTTTGACTCTGAGCATACATGATAAAGATTATTTCAGAAACATGTTTTAATCACTGAATTACATGTCTACATTTTTAGTTCACCTGGCAATGTGAGCTTTTGCCATCACTTGGCGTCCGTCGTCTGTCGTCCGTCATCCATTAACTTTGCACATTTTAATCTTCTCCTCTGAAACCGCAAAGCTAATTGTTCTGAAATCTGGTAGGAAGCATCTATGGAAGGTCCTCTATAAAGATTGCTCATTTCGTCCCGATCCATTAACAAACATGGCCACCACAGGCAATTCTTTTTTCTGATTGACTGATTTTTTTAAATCTTCTCCTCTGAAACCGCTTGACCGAAACTTGATAGGAAGCATCTATGGAAGGTCCTCTATACAGAATGCTAATTTCATCCCGATCCGTTAACAAACATGGCCACCACAGGCAATTCTTGTTTCTGATTGGTTGATTTCTAAAAAATATTCTCCTCTGTTAAAAGAAAGATAACTCTTGCCTAAACTGTTAAAAGAAAAATTACTCTTGATATTATCTCCCTTAGAAATTAACTAATGCTGATATAGTGTAACATGTTTATTCTATACATTACAAGTAGGTATTCACATATTAATTTTCTTTTTAGCAAACCTTGCCAAAGGCAATATGAGCTTTTGCAATCACTTGGTGTCCATCGTCTGTCGTCTGTCATCCGTTTACTTTTCACATTTTAATCTTCTCCTCTGAAAACCCTCAGCCAAATGAACTGAAACTTGGTAGGAAGCATCTATGTAAGGTCCTCTCTAAAGAGTGCACATTTTGTTATGATCCATTACCAAGCATGGCTGCCACAGGCAATCCTTGTTTCTGATTGGCCGATTTTTTAAAATCTTCTCCTCTGAAACGGCTTGGCCAAATGAACCGAAACTTGGTATGAAGCATCTATGGAATGTCCTCTATGAAGATTGCTCATTTCGTCCCGATCGGTTAGCAAACATGGCTACCACCGAAACTTGGTAGGAAGCATCTATGGAATGTACTCTATGAAGATTGCTCATTTCATCCTGATCGATTAGCAAACATGGCCACCACATGCAATTCTTGTTTCTGATTGGTCTATTTCTAAAAAATCTTCACCTTTGAAACTGCTTAGCCATATGAACCGAAACTTGGTAGGGAGTATCTACATGTATGGAAGGTTCTGTATTAAGTTTCCTCAAAACAGAATGAAAGGTGAGCGACACAGGCTCAGCCCACTGAGCCTCTAGTTTTAAGTTAAGATTGATGTGTATATTTTCAGACAGGTACACTGACAGAAGATGGATTAGATATGTCTGGAGTGTTACCTGTATATGATCAAAGGTAATCTTTACACCAATATCCTATATAAGACAAGATGAAGGATATCAGAAATCGTAATTTGAAGGTTCACAGAAAATGCAATGGTCAAAAGAAAAAAAGGCGTAGTGTTTTACAGATCATTGTTTAACTCAAATCCCACTAAAAACTAGGGGTGAAGTCATATGCTCCAGAAGGGTAAGCAGTTCTTGTTCCACTAGTAGCATCCTTTGTGTTTCTCTCGTTACAACTCTGTCGATAAATCATAAAGGAATAAAGGAAGGGATTGTGATTACCACAAACTAGACCAAAAATTGAGTAATTGTTCTTAATACAATCTTTATTATTGAAGGAACAAATTTATCCCAGATGAATGTGATTAGAACATAATTTTTGATAAATTATTGATGTTAAATGCAATCTAATTAAAATTAGACCTCCGCACTTGCACCCTATTTTCTATCGTTGTTTTTAGTCGCTGTGGGCTTCTAATTAAAATTACAGACCTCCGCACTTGCTCCCTATTTTCTATCGTTGTTTTTAGTCGTTGCGTGGTAGCCCACAGCGACTAAAAACAACGATAGAAAATAGGGAGCAAGTGCGGCGGTCTAATTTTAATTAGATTAATGTTAAATGCAACTTTCAATAGTATTTTAGTAATATTGTGGTAGTGGTACAAATTAGAAATAACTGTTAATTTTCTCTTTGTCACTTTTAAGCTTCTACCAAATACTGACTGCCTTCAACAAGTTGAAGATTATGTATTGATACACCTCATCACCAGAGGGAAAAACACTCGTCAACAATGCGGCTGATAAGCACCGATTCCTAAGATACAGTGAAACCTGTCTAAACTGGAATTCTGTATAAACCAAACTTTTAATAAAGGACCAGTGTAGGAAATCTTTGTTAATTTAAGCCGTATAAACTGAACACCTTTCTATTCACTGTGCATGCAAATTCAAATAAAATCGTGTACACAGATGCCCATATCTGATTGGTTGAGATATATTTGTGTGATTTTCGTTTGTTTCAGGTTTATAGGTGTTGTATATAATCCATCAGAACTAGAGAGGAATATCATAGACACAGATGTCCCTGTTTCTGATTGGTTGAAATATATTCGTGTTATTTTGTTTTGTTTCAGGTTTATAGGTGTTGTATATAATCCATCAGAACTAGAGAGGAATATCATAGACACAGATGTCCCTGTTTCTGATTGGTTGAGATATGTTTGTGTTTTCTATTTTGTTTCAGGTTTATAGGTGTTGTATATAATCCATCAGAACTAGAGAGGAATATCATAGACACAGATGTCCCTGTTTCTGATTGGTTGAGATATGTTTGTGTGATTTTTCGTTTATTTCAGGTTTATAGGTCTTGTCTATAATCCATCAGAGTTAGATAGGAAATATTGTGTACACAGATATCCTTGTTTCTGATTGGTTGAGATATATTTGTGTGATATTTTTTGTTTCAGGTTTATAGGTGTTGTCTATAATCCATCAGAGTTGGAGAGAAATCATGTGATACAATGTATGGCAACATGTCATTCACTGACCATCATTGAAGGAGAACTTTCCGGAGATCCATTAGATCTTATTATGTTTGAATCTACTAAATGGGTAAGTCTATTTTTATGAACAGACGCTATTAGTTTGAAATACATTCAGAATTTTATGAGCAAAATTGTTTGTTAGTTTTTGTGAAAATCAGAAAATGTTACTGCAGCAGATGTTATTTGTTTGAAATACATGCAGACTTTAATGAGGACAATCATTGATTTTCAAGTGAAAATCAGATAATGTTACTGCAGAAGACATTTTTTGTTTGAAATACATGCAGACTTTAATGAGTACAATCATTGATTTGCAGGTGAAAATCAGAAAATGTTACTGCAGAAGACATTTTTTGTTTGAAATACATGCAGACTTTAATGAGTACAATCATTGATTTGTGGGTGAAAATCAGATAAAATTACTGCAGCAGACATATTTTGTTTGAAATTCATGCAGACTTTAATGAGTACAATCATTGATTTGTTGGTGAAAATCAGAAAATGTTATTGCAGCAGACATTTTTTTTTAAATACATGCAGACTTTAATGAGTACACTCATTGATTTGTTGGTGAAAATCAGATAATGTTACTGCAGCAGACATTTTTTTTTTAAATACATGCAGAATTTAATGAGTACAATTATTGATTTGTTGGTGAAAATCAGATAATGTTGCTGTCACTCGGGACATAAAACAAAAGATTTAAAAATGAATGCATTATAGAGATTTTAATTGATAATGAAAGTGATCTTGGATTCAATTCAGCAATGTTCAAACATTTATCTGCTTTCTGGTAAAATATTGGTCCAAATTATTAGACTGTCCAGGAAGGACATAATTTTCATTTGGATTTTTTAGGTCAGCTTCCTGTGACATCCTAATGCAGAAGTCATTTTTTGGTTTGTTCCCACCCCATCCCCCTCCATATATGGGTATAAATTATTTATTGTTCATTTGATTTTGATGGACATTTTTTTAATGCATTTCTTAAGAAAATCCCTTTCAGAAACATGCATAACATTATTATGTAACTATTACTGTTTTTGACATAAAAGGGGTAAAAAAGGGGGGTTGTTTTAATGCAGTTTTTTGCAAAGTGTTCATCTTTATAAATTATTGATGGGTCATAAAATGTTTTTGCTATTTTCTTTCAAAATGGGGTATAAAGGGGACCAAAATTCAAAAATTTTGCATATTTGAAAGGAATATAGAATTTTCATTTTTCATCCAATTTTAATTTTTTGCAAAATGTTCATGTTAATGGGTTATTAATAATGCAAAGGATTGGACAACAAGACAAACACATTTATCATCTTCTTATACAAGGCTACAAGCAAAAATAGAATAAGTTACAATAAATTGAAACATGCAATTTTTTATGATCAAAGGGGAATAACTCTAAAATTATTTTTCTTGGAACCTCTGAACCATTTGAAATCACAAAATGCTGGAATAATACTTGGATAGTCTTTATCGAAATGTATGGTTTTTTTTGTATTGATCGCAAATCTAAGATGGCCACCAGAACAGGATATATTTTAACATAGGACCTATAATGAAATGAGTTTTGAACTAGACTTGATTGAACACAAACTTGCATATGAATAATTAAGTAAGCGATACAGGCTCAGGAGGGCCTCTAGTTTCGTTATAAATCCTTTGCATATACTCCTCATGACATTTAAATCCAGAAGACTTTATGAGAGGTACATGTAAACATTTTCTTTGTATAGGGTTAGGGTTGGGGCGAATGATTAATGATTCTTCTATTGATTTTTAATGTTTATTACAAATGATATGCTAATATATGTATGCTACAAGTTGAAATAGTTTAGAGCAAATTTTTGGGGGAAGGGCAGTCCAGACAACAAAAATGGCTTCTGTGTTAGGATGTGACACAAGAAGGAGATCTAAAACATCCAAATACAAATTATATAACCTTCCTGGACACACTATTTGTTAGGACTAGGAAAATATATACAAAATAATATCATTGAATTCTGCAAACTTATCACAAAGTTTAGAATGTGTGATCATAATTTAGAAATAGAATAGGGTAGCCATATAAAAATGACCCAAAAATCTTTGAATTTGTAATTTTTGCAAATGTAGCAATATTGAAGATGACTTTCATTTCTTTTTCCATTATGAAAGAAATTGTAATGATAGAAAAAAGGTTTTTATCTGAGTTTGACTTTGAGAAAAGAGGTGACTCAATGATTTGACATTGAAAAAATAAAATTAATTCTGATCCTAGCAATTTTTCGGCAGATTCAAAGTCTTGACTCCTTTTCAATGGAACTGAATACAGCAGACTCTCAGAAATAAGAAACCAGCTCCTTAAATTTGTTGAATTTCTTTATATATTTATTGTCACATGCTTGTATGACAATAAATTGATTGATTAAAAAAACTGTGAACAACTGAACATTTCACCTGTAGGAAAAAAACATTTTAATTTAATTTGTTTGATTCTTGAAAAATATACAGTTATTAATTTATTTTGCAGATTTTAGAGGAACCAGGCAGGGACACCAGTAAATTTGACACTATCATGCCTACAGTTGTTAAACCATGTACCAAAGATACATTCCTAACGAATGCTAAAGAGGTATATACCGTGTTAATACACATTTATCTATATATAATCTATAGCATGTAGAGGTAGAGATGTTTTACTTAGCCTATATATGAATATGACTTCTTACATAATTCTATCTCCCTAGCTAGTAGTCAGTTTAACTACAAGCAGTCCTATTTATGTTGTCATTCATTTTTGTTGTAGTGTGTGGTCTTTTTGAGTGGAAGCAAATCTGTGCAGGTTTTCAAATCGTTTGTTTATATCTGTATTACTGTTGGAGATCCAACTATCAAGGGGAGGTTGTTTATATCTGTATTGCTGTTGGAGATCCAATTATCAAGGGGAGGTTGTTTATTTCTGTATTGCTGTTGGAGATCCAATTATCAAGGGGAGGTTGTTTATATCTGTATTGCTGTTGGAGATCCAACTATCAAGTGGAGGTTGTTTATATCTGTATTGCTGTTGGAGATCCAATTATCAAGGGGAGGTTGTTTATTTCTGTATTGCTGTTGGAGATCCAATTATCAAGGGGAGGTTGTTTATATCTGTATTGCTGTTGGAGATCCAATTATCAAGGGGAGGTTGTTTATTTCTGTATTGCTGTTGGAGATCCAATTATCAAGGGGAGGTTGTTTATATCTGTATTGCTGTTGGAGATCCAACTATCAAGTGGAGGTTGTTTATATCTGTATTGCTGTTGGAGATCCAATTATCAAGGGGAGGTTGTTTATTTCTGTATTGCTGTTGGAGATCCAATTTTCAAGGGGAGGTTGTTTATATCTGTATTGCTGTTGGAGATCCAATTATCAAGGGGAGGTTGTTTATTTCTGTATTACTGTTGGAGATCCAATTATCAAGGGGAGGTTGTTTATATCTGTATTGCTGTTGGAGATCCAATTATCAAGGGGAGGTTGTTTATATCTGTATTGCTGTTGGAGATCCAATTATCAAGTGGAGGTTGTTTATATCTGTATTGCTGTTGGAGATCCAATTATCAAGGGGAGGTTGTTTATATCTGTATTACTGTTGGAGATCCAATTATCCAGAGGAGGTTGTTTATATCTGTATTGCTGTTGGAGATCCAATTATCAAGGGGAGGTTGTTTATATCTGTATTGCTGTTGGAGATCCAATTATCAAGGGGAGGTTGTTTATATCTGTATTACTGTTGGAGATCCAATTATCAAGGGGAGGTTGTTTATATCTGTATTACTGTTGGAGATCCAATTATCAAAGGGAGGTTGTTTATATCTGTATTACTGTTGGAGATCCAATTATCAAGGGGAGGTTGTTTATATCTGTATTGCTGTTGGAGATCCAATTATCAAGGGGAGGTTGTTTATATCTGTATTACTGTTGGAGACCCAATTATCAAGGGGAGGTTGTTTATATCTGTATTACTGTTGGAGACCCAATTATCAAGGGGAGGTTGTTTATATCTGTATTACTGTTGGAGACCCAATTATCAAGGGGAGGTTGTTTATATCTGTATTACTGTTGGAGATCCAACTATCAAGGGGAGGTTGTTTATATCTGTATTGCTGTTGGAGATCCAATTATCAAGGGGAGGTTGTTTATTTCTGTATTGCTGTTGGAGATCCAATTATCAAGGGGAGGTTGTTTATATCTGTATTGCTGTTGGAGATCCAACTATCAAGTGGAGGTTGTTTATATCTGTATTGCTGTTGGAGATCCAATTATCAAGGGGAGGTTGTTTATTTCTGTATTGCTGTTGGAGATCCAATTTTCAAGGGGAGGTTGTTTATATCTGTATTGCTGTTGGAGATCCAATTATCAAGGGGAGGGTTGTTTATATCTGTATTACTGTTGGAGATCCAACTATCAAGGGGAGGTTGTTTATATCTGTATTGCTGTTGGAGATCCAATTATCAAGGGGAGGTTGTTTATTTCTGTATTGCTGTTGGAGATCCAATTTTCAAGGGGAGGTTGTTTATATCTGTATTGCTGTTGGAGATCCAACTATCAAGTGGAGGTTGTTTATATCTGTATTGCTGTTGGAGATCCAATTATCAAGGGGAGGTTGTTTATTTCTGTATTGCTGTTGGAGATCCAATTATCAAGGGGAGGTTGTTTATATCTGTATTGCTGTTGGAGATCCAATTATCAAGGGGAGGTTGTTTATTTCTGTATTGCTGTTGGAGATCCAATTATCAAGGGGAGGTTGTTTATATCTGTATTGCTGTTGGAGATCCAACTATCAAGTGGAGGTTGTTTATATCTGTATTGCTGTTGGAGATCCAATTATCAAGGGGAGGTTGTTTATTTCTGTATTGCTGTTGGAGATCCAATTTTCAAGGGGAGGTTGTTTATATCTGTATTGCTGTTGGAGATCCAATTATCAAGGGGAGGTTGTTTATTTCTGTATTACTGTTGGAGATCCAATTATCAAGGGGAGGTTGTTTATATCTGTATTGCTGTTGGAGATCCAATTATCAAGGGGAGGTTGTTTATATCTGTATTGCTGTTGGAAATCCAATTATCAAGGGGAGGTTGTTTATATCTGTATTGCTGTTGGAGATCCAATTATCAAGTGGAGGTTGTTTATATCTGTATTGCTGTTGGAGATCCAATTATCAAGGGGAGGTTGTTTATATCTGTATTGCTGTTGGAGATCCAATTATCATGGGGAGGTTGTTTATATCTGTATTGCTGTTGGAGATCCAATTATCAAGGGGAGGTTGTTTATATCTGTATTACTGTTGGAGATCCAGCTATCAAGGGAAGATTGTTTATTTCTGTATTGCTGTTGGAGATCCAATTATCAAGGGGAGGGTTGTTTATATCTGTATTGGGGAGGGTTGAGATCTAATTATCAAGGGGGGGGGGGGGGGTTGAGATCCCATTAAGTTGTTTAACCCTGCCACATTTATGTGCCTGTCCCAAACCATGTCATCGTTTTCCAACAATATATGTTGTGGTCTTTTTTGTGAACACTGATTTTAAGTGAGAGGTTGTTGTTTGTTTTGTTGATATTGGTGGAATTGTTGGTCATCTGTTAAACTTTTTTTTCATAATTTATAGCATCCAGAGGGCAGAACAATCATGTGATAAAAGTAGTAATGGTCGAGAAAGACATTGATGCTAATATCACAGCAAGTCTGATAATGAATGTCAAGACTTTTAAAACTGATGTTTTTGTTTTGATCAATAACATCATAATGTGTTTGATGTCACAATGACAGATAATTTTCAATAAAATGGTCAGTGTATTGATACTGAAAATATCACTCGTTAAGATCAAAAGGTCAGTGTATTGATACTGAAAATATCACTCGTTAAGATCAAATGGTCAGTGTATTGATACTGAAGATATCTCTCGTTAAGATCAAATGGTCAGTGTATTGATACTGAAAACATCACTCGTTAAGATCAAATGGTCAGTGTATTGATACTGAAAATATCACTTGTTAAGATCAAATGGTCAGTGTATTGATACTGAAAATATCACTCGTTAAGATCAAATGGTCAGTGTATTGATACTGAAAATATCACTTGTTAAGATCAAATGGTCAGTGTATTGATACTGAAAATATCACTCGTTAAGATCAAATGGTCAGTGTATTGATACTGAAAATATCACTCGTTAAGATCAAATGGTCAGTGTACTGATACTGAAAATATCACTCGTTAACATCAAATGTAAAAATGTATGAAATACCGATAAATTTTTACACTGATTATATTTTAATTAATAAGTGTAGAGATTATCTAAGTTATATCTATTGGCATTTTCGGTTAGCCGTGACTGAACTTGCTTAGTTGAGTGGAGAGTATTTAAACGTGATCAGTCGTGGGTTACAATAGTTAACATAGTCAAAAAATACAGGAATTATTTTGTTATCCATTACAAAACAAAATTGAAATAATTAAATAAGACTACTGAGTGATGTGGACAAAAAATAAATGGGAAATGAAATAAGATCATTTCGAAAATAGACATTGAATATTTTGTATACATCTTTCTGACAAAATACAAATACATGCATAGTGAACCTTACATTAGTCAAAATAACCCTATGTTTGAACAGAGATGCTGAGTTTAACAGGAAGATAATTCAATATTAGTAAAAGTTACAGAAATGTTAAGAAATACTGTCTTCAATAGGCCTATTTCACAAGTGTTTGGTTAGGAATACGGAAGTTTAAGACAACTTCTAACAATATGTCAGTTATATCATAGCAGGCAGTTTATTGGCAGTGGAACACCAGAGTTACAGGAATACGGAAGTTTAAGACAACTTCTAACAATATGTCAGTTATATCATGGCAGGCAGTGGAACACCAGAGTACCAGGAATATGGAAGTTTAAGACAACTTCTAACAATATGTCAGTTATATCATGGCAGGCAGTGGAACACCAGAGTACCAGGAATACAGAAGTTTAAGACAACTTCTAACAATATGTCAGTTATATCATGGCAGGCAGTTTATTGGCAGTGGAACACCAGAGTTACAGGAATACGGAAGTTTAAGACAACTTCTAACAATATGTCAGTTATATCATGGCAGGCAGTTTATTGGCAGTGGAACACCAGAGTTACAGGAATACGGAAGTTTAAGACAACTTCTAACAATATGTCAGTTATATCATGGCAGGCAGTTTATTGGCAGTGGAACATCAGAGTTACAGGAATACGGAAGTTTAAGACAACTTCTAACAATATGTCAGTTATATCATGGCAGGCAGTTTATTGGCAGTGGAACACCAGAGTACCAGGTACAAACTACTGACCTGCCTCAAGTTGCTGACAAAATTTATCTTATGACAACCACAAGAATTTGAGCTACCAAACTTTGACTTTACTGCATAAGTATGATAATAATGATCACATGAGGAAGGTCATAGAGGTTGAAGGCAAAGGAGAAATCTTTTTGATACATCTTTTGTTTTTATTTTTTTTGGTCATTTTTAGAAAGAAGTAAGTTCAAAGTTCAATATAAATGATAGCAGTAAGATGCATAATGTAATGACTTTCATATCAAGCATCATCGACTTTCCTTTCACGCTTCTCTATCAATATTCTTCTTTCCAAGACCAAGTGAGCTTTTTGTATCATTTAGTGTCAGTTGTCGTTAAATTTTACACACTTTAATCTTCTCCTGCAGAACTGTGCTACTAAGAGAAACCAAACTTGTGAGGGATCATTTTTTTTATAAAATGATAATTAAATTTCAACAAAGGAAAATGATCTTCCATGGGTAGGGACTATTAGGAGGGGGGGGGGGGCTAAAAAGTGGGAAATTAAGTGAATCTCAAGAACCAAAAATACAATAATAGAAATGCCACAATTTTTGATAACTAGATTTAGATTTCTACCAATCAATGTCCAAGGGTTATTAGATTGAAATCCTTGAAGAGGGGGTGTGGGGGTAACCTTTTTAACAAATACATCTTCTTTACAAGGCGAGCAATACAGGCTCATGTTAGCATCTAATTTATTTTTAGCATGGCTTTTACAATCATTTGTGCTTATTGTTTAAGTATAAAAACAATAGTTTGTATTATATGAATTACATTTTGGAAATAAACCAAAAAGCATTGATATATGTAGACCTTAGGCTTTGACTTTATATGGGCCAAAAAGACATACATGTGTTTCTTACTAATACTACCGACACTAATTGTTAGTGCCTACCCTAAAGTCTTTATTGCTATTGATCAACAAGCACTGATGAAAACCAGATCTTTGTCCTGTATAACCTTTGTAAACAAAATTGAAAATATTGCCTACCTATCTATGCTATTTTTTTCAAGAATGTTAGCAGAAATACAGGTACTCTTTTCCTTGGCCTTATATTAAGTTTGATGTCAAATATTTGATTGACAAGTTTCAGGGGAACTTACTGTGGTAGCGGGGATTATATGTCTTAATTTTATATCCAGTTGTTTCCTTAGGTAGGGGGATGGGGGGGGGGGGGAGGAGGGGGGATTGTAGGGGTCATCTTATAATAAAATTTACAGTCCAAGAAGAATATTGATTCAGATGTCAAATGACAAATGCTAGAATAATTCCTCTATATTTGCTTGTTAACTCAGCAGCCATTTTGCTTTGATTGCAGACTATATGCAGCACATCTTTCTTTTGGAATGTAATTTACAGAAAAAACATTGATATACGAATGTCTAAGGTTGTTTTTTTTTCTAATAGACATTGAAATGGATAGTTAAACTAATTATTTCCAGGAGAAGATTTACTGGACACACAACTGAATTGTCATGATGGTGTATCAATTGATGTGCATGCCTGGGCTTGCCATCATAAAACCTTTGAGCATGAGTTTGTACTCAGTTTGTACTCATACTCAAAAAGAAAATAAAAGAAAATCAGCTAATCAGAACACTGTATCAGATCAATTCTCTGTTCTGATTGGACAGTTTTGGAGTACAAGTACGAAAATCGTACTCAGAAAATGTTTTGAGCAATAGGACCTGTATTTATGGGATATTAAAATTGGGATTAAATGACAGGCATTGTAAGCTTTGTAAATGGAGAGTTTTGGTCTAGTACAAAGTGGACCTCATCATCATTTCATTTAAAATTAACTTGTTCTCATCATGATATAGCTGAAAAATTGCTGAATTGGTGTTAAAGAACAATATCTAAATCACTCTGTAAATAGATAGGAAATGGTTAGCGCTATGAGCTCGATTGTTTAATGCCACTTTCAACAATATTTCAGTTCTATCATGGTGGTCAGTTTTAGAAAATTTAGGAAAATGAAGTATGGTAGTCCCCTCTTATAAGGCCACCCCTTCTGCAATGAAAAAATTATCATGCCTTTCATGAGGGGGACAAATTAGTAGTATTTTCTCAGTGTATCTGGAATCTGGCCTTATAAGAGGGGTGGTTTTGGTGGAAAAGCCCTTATAAAATGGGAACTACTGTATATGGAATAATCAAAGACCAGCTGACAAATTTTATCATACAATGTAGTATCAAGCTCTTTATTATTATTATTAATGGTAATAGGGGTAGAGGGAATACACATGTATATGTCAATCATGTTACAATACAATGTGATTGTGAACACAGTTACTCATTAGAGAACAATTAAAGTATTGTGAGTGAACAATCTGTGTTCTGAAATGGAGTTCCTTCTTCTTCTTCTAATATTGGCAGTCATCCAAACTATGCAACTATGATATTTTGTCATCATGTTATTTAATTTAAAAAAAAAAACATATTCATTCAGTAGCTTTGTCTTGTACACCCAGACACCAAGGAAACCAGTTTTTTTTTACATTGTTTATAAAATGAAAGTTTATTTGCCTTGACTTGGATGCAGATTTGCCCTCTACAAAATACACACTTTCCTCTCACAACCATGCCACACTTTCCCTCTACAAAATACACACCTTCCTCTCACAACCATGCCACACATTCCCTCTGCAAAATACACACTTTCCTCTCACAACCATGCCACACTCTCCCTCTACAAAATACACACCTTCCTCTCACAACCATGTCACACACTCCCTCTACAAAATACACACCTTCCTCTCACAACCATGCCACACACTCCCTCTACAAAATACACACCTTCCTCTCACAACCATGCCACACACTCCCTCTACAAAATACACACCTTCCTCTCACCACCATGCCACACTCCCTCTACAAAATACATACCTTCCTCTCACAACCATGCCACACACTCCCTCTACAAAATACACACCTTCCTCTCATGACCATGCCACACTCTCCCTCTACAAAATACACACCTTCCTCTCACCACCATGCCACACTCCCTCTACAAAATACATACCTTCCTCTCACAACCATGCCACACACTCCCTCTACAAATTACACACCTTCCTCTCACAACCATGCCACACACTTCCTCTACAACATACACACCTTCCTCTCATGACCATGCCACACTCTCCCTCTACAAAATACACACCTTCCTCTCACCACCATGCCACACTCCCTCTACAAAATACATACCTTCCTCTCACAACCATGCCACACACTCCCTCTACAAAAATACACACCTTCCTCTCACAACCATGCCACACACTCCCTCTACAAATTACACACCTTCCTCTCACAAACATGCCACACTTTGCCTCTACAAAATACATACCTTCCTCTCACAACCATGCCACACTTTGCCTCTACAAAATACACACCTTCCTCTCACAACCATGCCACACCCTCCCTCTACAAAATACACACCTTCCTCTCACAACCATGCCACACACTCCCTCTACAAAATACACACCTTCCTCTCACAACCATGCCACACTTTCCTCTCACAACCATGCCACATACTCCCGCTACAAAATACACATCTTCCTCTCACAACCATGCCACACACTCCCTCTACAAAATACACACCTTCCTCTCACAACCATGCCACACTTTGCCTCTACAAAATACACACCTTCCACACTTTCCTCTCACAACCATGCCACACACTCCCTCTACAAAATACACACCTTCCTCTCATAACCATGCCACACTCTCCCTCTACAAAATACACACCTTCCTCTCACCATCATGCCACACTCCCTCTACAAAATACATACCTTCCCCTCACAACCATGCCACACACTCCCTCTACAAAATACACACCTTCCTCTCACAACCATGCCACACACTCCTTCTACAAATTACACACCTTCCTCTCACAACCATGCCACACTTTGCCTCTACAAAATACACACCTTCCTCTCACAACCATGCCACACTTTGCCTCTACAAAATACACACCTTCCTCTCACAACCATGCCACACCCTCCCTCTACAAAATACATACCTTCAAATGTAAGGTGATTTATTTACAGTTTTAATGTCATCTGATTAGAGTATTATATAAGTCTTTTAAATGTTTTATTGGAGATTATTGGAAGCTTAAGAAGGGTAATTCCCATTATGTGTGCCTTTGAAGATAAATGGTAAGACCAAACTATATAAAAAAAAAATATATATTTTTTTCACCTGTCTAATTGATTAAATCTGGCTTATTGAATCTTGTATATTATGATTTTATTGATATGATTTGATTTTTGGTGTTTAACGCCACTCAGCAATTTCTCTGCTATATCATAGCGACCAGTTTTAGTGGTGGAAGAAGCAGGAGTACCCGGAGAGAACCACCGACCATGGGCTAGCAACTGGTAAACTTTATCACTTGCGGCTGCGAGTCGAGTGCACCCTTTTTTGTAATTTACAAAGCTGAGTGCGAACCCATGCCGTATTGGTGATAGGCTTGTATGAGTTGTTAGGTAATCCAACTACCTAACTCATTGAGCCACCCGGTGTATATTATGTGGAAACCAGGTTTAACACAGAGTTATGAAGAACTCATTTTCAATTCATTTTTTTTATCTAAATAACTGCAGATGTCATTTTGGAACCTAATTATTCCATATTTCTATAAGAGTTACTGATATGGAGGGCAATTTCAGGATATACAGACTGGCCAAGGGTCGTGGTACGGACCAGTGGAAATATCAGTTTCACGGTCAGTACCATGACCCAAGAGCAGTCTGTCTATCCTGATATGGCCGGGCATATCAGTAACTATCGGGTTTACTGCATTGAAGACCAGAATCTGACACAAATAATATAAATGCACAGAAATTGTTCAAGGAATCAAAAAACTTCAAGTAGCACTTGTTTATGCATGTTTTTGGACCAGTCTATATCACCATCCCAGTCTGTATCTTGGAATAGTGAATGATGCTTTTTATTCTGATATGCAATAAGTTATAATGTAATAGTATATTGTTATTTTGTAATCTAATTAAAGTTAAATGTTTGTTGTATCTTTTTTAGAAATGTTTGTCTTTGGCGATACACTGACATGTAACAACATCCCTTTTGGGGTCATGTCAGGTGATCTTTCATTCATCATTGACCATGGAATCATGCATGAAAATTAATATATTGACCAATCAGACAACAGCTCTTGGCATGTACTTGGTTTTAAAAAGTAAGCTCATTCCTGATTGGTCAGTTGAAAATATGAACCGTGACATGACCCCAAATGGGATGTTGTTAGATGTTGGTGTATACTCAGTAAAAAAAATTAATAAGAAATGCAACAAATATCTAATTTTAAATAAATTTACCATGATGTATATTGCTATGAAATATTTGTATGATTTTCTGAAATGTGAATTTATTTTATTGCTATTTTGTTTACTTTCCCTTTGATGTTTAAAACCAATATGTTTCATATCATGTAAGCGCTGAGAAGATTCAAATTATCTCTGATCGCTAAGCATTGTCAAGGACATGTAGTAATATCGCTGTTTTCTAATATCACGTTATAATGACGTCACATTACCAAATCCTTGATAAGCATACAGTGCCTGAAATTTTTTTTGGGCCAGTAAAACATTAGAGTCACTGGCCCAAATGGCATAATGGTGGCCCATAAATTTTGTGACATTTTTTTATGAAAAAAAGACATCAGATATCAAAATATAAAGAGTTTTCAGGTTAATTGTTTTTTTATCAATAACATTAAAATTCATTCTTTCACTAGTCTCACGGGGATTGGGGCTCTTCAAGGTAATTTTGGTACAGTAACGGGTGTGCAGCTGAAATTGCGAAAACACCCCAATGCATATATTGCTATCAAATGAAACCTGAATTTACTTGTTATAACCTTTTCGACAACCTTGACGCCATTGGCTAGGGTGGTCTCAAGAAACGATGCTAGTCCGTCGGATGGGGACAATAAAAGGCTGGTTTGTGTAAGGGGAGATCAATGCCATGATCACATTAAAGACATCCGGAAAAGAGTAGACTAATGCCACTACAAGGACCGCTCTTGCACTCCCCAAAGTGAAGAGTGACATCACTTGTTTCAATCCACTATGAAGAAATGATTTTAAAGTAAAATAACCTCTCAGTTCGGGGTAATGTCAGTTGGTTATTCATTCCAAACAAGTATCATGTTGAAATAACAAACGGTGCTGTCATTTTCTGTTATATAAACAACTTTTCCTGTTATTTTTTAATTTGTAAACAAAAGTTCTGGTTCCAAAAAAGAAAACACTCCCAATTGTCATTAAATTGTAGCCGTGTACGTATAGAGATGAACTATGAAAAGTTTAAAAGAAGTGACAGGCCAGATAGTTTCCGTAGTTTGACATTACTGTCAACGATTTTCTCTCCATTGTTGGGGAAAAGTTTTTCAATGATTACCTAAGGATTGACACAAAAAGGTTTCCGATTTCTGTAAAATGAAATTAGTACATGTACATTTTGCAGCAGATTGAATGAATAAATTTCCGAACCGTGGAAGATACCAGATCGCAAACATTACAAGTTGACAGAATTCTCTTTATTGTTCACAACTTTCCACTTCGTCCGTGAAAGTTAACAATTTTAATAATTAAATCATAAAGAAACAAAAAAACACGTTTCTTTTCTAATATTTAGTGAATACTTGTGTATTACATGAAAACGTGTAGGAAACGTGTATTGATTGGCTCGATAAAAATACATAATTGGGGAGAACAGTAAATTACATTAGCTGTGTATTCATTGGCTACACAAATGTATTTGGACCAATCGCTGTGCTCGTAACAAACTGTTTTCGACTAGAACAGAAGAGTTATCTACCGTTGAAGTTACAGGAAAATATGTCCAGTTTCGGTAAAACAACAATTTTTAACGGTCTTTTAGGCAATCGCCCAAACGCTTTTTGTTGGGCCAGTGACTACCTAATTTGGAGCAGCTTTTGGTCGCCCGAATAAGATATTAGTCGCATTTGGCGTCTATTTCAGGCAATGGCATACTATCATAGCGATAAAATAATTAAAGTAGTTTTTTAAAACTCCAGGATGTTTCTCAGTCATCTCTCATTTCAGGGCTTCGCCCTTTGATGAGAGATGATTGAGAAAAGTCCTCTCGCTTTATAAAACATTGTTAATCACTTAGTATTGTATTGTGTTGTAGTCTGACTATGAGATTGGTATTATTAGACAGTTTACATTCTCATCGTCCCTCCAGAGAATGAGTGTTATAACCAGGAAAATAGGAGATGATCACATGGTCTTGTATTGTAAAGGTGCTCCAGAGAAAGTTACTTCCCTTTGTGATCCTGATACAGGTGAGTTATTTATCTTTGATAGTCAAGTCTTTCATGACATTCTACACCAGTACTCAGTATAAGATTCATTGTCTTGTATTTCTGTTCCTGACGACTTTCATGACATTCTACACCAGTACTCTGTATAAGATTCATTGTCTTGTATTTTCAGTTCCTGATGACTTTCATGACATACTACACCAGTACTCTGTATAAGATTCATTGTCTTGTATTTTCAGTTCCTGATGACTTTCATGACATTCTACACCAGTACTCTGTATAAGATTCATTGTCTTGTATTTTCAGTTCCTGATGACTTTCATGACATTCTACACCAGTACTCAGTATAAGATTCATTGTCTTGTATTTCTGTTCCTGACGACTTTCATGACATTCTACACCAGTACTCTGTATAAGATTCATTGTCTTGTATTTTCAGTTCCTGATGACTTTCATGACATACTACACCAGTACTCAGTATAAGATTCATTGTCTTGTATTTTCAGTTCCTGATGACTTTCATGACATTCTACACCAGTACTCTGTATAAGATTCATTGTCTTGTATTTTCAGTTCCTGATGACTTTCATGACATACTACACCAGTACTCAGTATAAGATTCATTGTCTTGTATTTTCAGTTCCTGATGACTTTCATGACATTCTACACCAGTACTCTGTATAAGATTCATTGTCTTGTATTTTCAGTTCCTGATGACTTTCATGACATTCTACACCAGTACTCTGTATAAGATTCATTGTCTTGTATTTTCAGTTCTTGATGACTTTCATGACATTCTACACCAGTACTCAGTATAAGATTCATTGTCTTGTATTTTCAGTTCCTGACGACTTTCATGACATTCTACACCAGTACTTAGTATAAGATTCATTGTCTTGTATTTTCAGTTCCTGATGACTTTCATGACATACTACACCAGTACTCTGTATAAGATTCATTGTCTTGTATTTTCAGTTCTTGATGACTTTCATGACATTCTACACCAGTACTCTGTATAAGATTCACTGTCTTGTATTTTCAGTTCCTGATGACTTTCATGACATTCTACACCAGTACTCTGTATAAGATTCATTGTCTTGTATTTTCAGTTCCTGATGACTTTCATGACATTCTACACCAGTACTCTGTATAAGATTCATTGTCTTGTATTTTCAGTTCCTGATGACTTTCATGACATACTACACCAGTACTCAGTATAAGATTCACTGTCTTGTATTTTCAGTTCCTGATGACTTTCATGACATACTACACCAGTACTCTGTATAAGATTCATTGTCTTGTATTTTCAGTTCCTGATGACTTTCATGACAAACTACACCAGTACTCTGTATAAGATTCATTGTCTTGTATTTTCAGTTCCTGATGACTTTCATGACATTCTACACCAGTACTCAGTATAAGATTCATTGTCTTGTATTTTCAGTTCCTGACGACTTCCATGACATACTACACCAGTACTCAGTACAAGGTTATAGAATAATAGCCCTGGCCTATAGACAGTTAGACCCCAAGCTGTCATGGCACCAGGCCCAAAGAATAACAAGGTATGTGGAGATGGTAATCTTGATAACAAATAATTGACATTGTCTATGAACTGTCAGATTAATATATTTACAGGGTTACTTCTAGGGTGGAATTTTGAAAACAATGCCCCTTTAATTTGAAAATACTTCTCATTTTATAAAAAATAAGGGCACATTTATTTTTATAAAATTATCTCTTGTGCACATTGAACCTTCTGTGCACAAATACAGTCAAATCAGTCCTAAATGGCAACTGTATATAACAAATCACTGTCTGTAAAGTACAGTTTCATTTTCTACAATGAATGAATAGTGCATATACTTTGAACCTGTGTATAAAGGACAACTGCTCATAGATTAGATTAAACTTATTTTATTGTTAACTATATAACATTTGGATCGGACACAAGTTATTCCAACTTACAAAGGTCCTCTCCACATAAGTGCCCTTTATAAACAGGTTTGACAGTACTTCTCCCTGGTTTTGGTCCAGTCTGTTGTGCAAGTATATTTAATGTTGTTGTGCTCTTGTATGGTTATGTGCCTAGCAAACATTATGGTTGTTGGCAGATCCAATAGGATAGTTATGTTGAGGTCACAGTATAAGGTCATGTTTTACATGACACCATGTAACAATTGTACTTTACTCTGCTATTTATAGATACCTTTGTGCCTTTCACCATTTATGTTGGCAGTTTGATTCTTGCTCGTTGCCAGGTGTACTTATTACAATTATATGTGAATAAGTTCAGTACTGATTTGCTGCATGTCTATGCTTTTCTCCCATGTACTATGATTTTCAGAAATATTAATGAAAATAGTGATAATTACCAATTAATAGTAGATTTCAAGATGCAAGATTATATACATGTATATATATATATATTTTTAATATTTACAAGCCATTCAGTACATTTTGCCAAGAATATTCATATTTTGTTATCAATTTTATGCTGATTAAGAATAAATCTTTTTTAACATTTTTTTTCCATTATTTTCAATCCAGAGATAAGATGGAACACAGTATGACATTTGCAGGACTTCTATTTATGCAGAACAAATTGAAACAAGAAACAAGGCCTGTGATTGGTCTACTAAATGCTGCAAACATTAGAACAGTCATGATCACTGGTATGTTTTATTCAATGACTCTTTTACCTTTTGTAACTAATGTATTCGAACAATAGAACCATTATTTTCATAGCAAAAAAGATAGATGGAACATACACACTGTTCTAAATATAGTCATATTTTAAAGCACCAACTTATTTATTTTCGTGATCATTATTACATAAACTGCATCGGTGGTGTAATGTGTAATATGCTTGCCTTCAGTGTGGTAGATCATGGGTTTGAACCTAGGTGGAGTCAAACCAAAGACTATGAAATCGATATTCTCCGCTAAGCACTAAGCTGTAAGATGTAATAGATAAGACTGGTTGGCTCGGAATCTGGATAATTTGTCTGAGTGGAGCGACAGGCCAACCTGCGGATTGTTGTACTGTAAAAATCCCACTAAGCATGTAGGTCTAGTACAAAGTGGATATCATCATCATTTCATCGAAATATAACTTGTTCTTGCCACGATATAGCTGAAAAATTTATCTCTTTACTTTAAACAACATTCACTCACTATCTGTGCATAAGCCTGTCATCAGTTTTTATGGAGTGAAGCAAAGCTTAATCAACTTCTTCATTATCTATTGTCATTATTATGAAAAGAAAGTTTAAACAGTGATGGTTAACAATTCCACCAATATGAACATATTGAACAATCACCTCTCATCTATTCTTAGTTTTACTTTGATTTTCTCTTTGAAGAATTATGGCCATTTTCAATGCATGCAGTTGTTATTGTGGCGATCTCGTTAATGATTTAGTTAATTGTATCTTTTTAATAATTTCCTTACCGATACACTAATATCTAACAATATTACACTAATATCTAACAATATCCCATTTGCGGCCATGTCAGGTAACCTTTCATTCATCTTTGACAGTCTAATCATATCGACCAATCGGACAACATCTTTTGCCATGTACTCGGTTTTATATGTATGCTCATCGCTGATTTGTGGGTTTGAAAATATGAGCCCTTACAAGATGTCAGTGTATCACCAAGGAAAAACATATTTGAAAAGTTACAACAAACGTCTAATTTTGATTAAATTTTTTGCAGCTTTTATGAAGGATTTATTGCAATGTACATAATTTCTTTGATTTTCTAGGGTTTTCTCTATCAAGAGTTATGACCATTTTCAATACATGTAGTTGTTATTGTTGTATATTCACATGAATATTGGCACAATTTTTTTTAAGAAGAATTTTTCTTACCGTCATTTTATAATATTTTATGATTTTTAGGTGATATGATGCAAACAGCTGTTAGTGTAGCAAGGACATGTGGTATGATATCTACCTGTGATAATGTTGTTGTAGCAGATGCTTATCCTCCTGACAGCCAGGGACCAGCTAGAATAGACTGGATACCAGTAGAGAATCCAGTAGAGAATACCAGTGGTGACAGTGATTCTCAGGTCTGAACTACTCTTTATTTATCAAACTTTCTCTTTTATTTTCTTATTAAGTACTGATACTAATGCATTATTATGAACAGAAAGTTTAAACAGTGATGGGAAAAAATGCCACCAATATCAACAAAATGAGCAACCACCTCTCATATCAAATCATTGAACACAAAAAAAAAACATGACATATGCTGCTGAAAATGCAGATCTTGGCTTGGTGATTGATTGATTTTTGGTGTTCAATGCCACTTTCAGCAATATTTCAGCTATATCATGGCAACCAGTTTTAGTGGTGGAAGAAGCCGGAGTACCCGGAGAAAACCACCGACCATGGGCAAGCAACTGGTAAACTTGATCACATGCGACTGCGAGTTGAGTGCACCTTTTTTGTAATTTACAAAGCCGGCGTGAACCCACGCTGTATTGGTGATAGGCTTGTATGAGTTGTTAGGTAATCCAACTACCTAACTCATTGAGCCACCTGGGCCCATATTCTTAGTTTGAAACAGGCACAAAATTATAACAAGTTTATACTAGTACTGCTTAATGAGATCCAAATCCCTCTCTTGATAATTGGATCTTGAACGTTATCATAAGTATATAAGCCCACTGCATAAATATAATTCAAAGCGGGGGCATCAGTCATCAGTTTGTTAATCACTGAATTAAAAGAAATAACAGGGTTATAATGCATTATAGATTTTACTGACAATGTCCAATTTAACAGAAAGGATATGGATGTAAATTAACATGAAAGACTATCCAACTTTACACTCAGACGTAAACTAAAGAAAAGGAACAACACCTCAATTGCTGTTATAGATTTCACAATTATAGGGTCTTCCAATAATGATCAAAACTCAACCTGATAACCACGGAAATTATTACCCGCTGATTGCATAGATACCCATGAAATACGGATATTTTCAAGTGAAATAAAAGCTGGTATTTCACTGTTTGACATCACAGTATCAATGTCACAATTGAAAATATCATTGAGCATCAAACAATGAAACACAAGTGCTTTCCTATATGCGTCTGATTAGCACAAACAAAAGTCTAAAATCTGTGTGATAAATTGTATAGCTTAACTCTTGCATTCCGAATATTGAAAAATATGACGTCAACAACGAATGGCGAGAAAAATAGTGAGAGTGAAATTAAAAACGATAATTTCACAGTGAAATCATTTTTATTTAACTCTGAAAATTATGTAATTCACAGCTATCTATATAATAATGAAAATTAATCACTTGTATCTGAACAACTACATGTACTTTCTTTGTTTACTCATGATTTATTTTCAAATTTCAGGTTGCAAGAGTAGTTATACTATAAGCAAAATTTAACCCATGAAAATGAATGTTTCTATGGTAGTATTTTATTTTCAATTTTACAGGGCTACCAATCTGTTGACATGTTAGATGACTACTTGGAGAGAACGCATCTGGCTGTAACAGGAAAATCGTGGAAAGTTATAATGGAACATTTTAAAGATTTAGTACCAAGAGTAAGTGGTTGTCTTATTGGTGTGTATCCTGCAATCATGTGTCATAATAAAGAGGTCAAATAAGCTTCAATGTTATTTAGTCATCGACATAATAAAGGTTTTCTGGTACCTGATTCATGTAGAGCTAATGGTAAGAATGGGTACCAGTATAAGTGTGAATGTGATGGAGGACACCCCTGAAAATGATTATGATGACACCTGTTTCTGCTCTTTTCAGAACATTTAGCGTTTGCTTTTGAACTTTTTGACATTGCAGGATAAACACCGTATATGTAAATTGTCAGTAAAAATAAAATTAAAGCTCATCAAAGGCTTGCTTTTCTACCTACTTCTAAAAGCTTATACAAGTAAATTTGATATTTTCCAACAATTTAAATATACAGTCAATTCTGTCTAAACCAAACCCTGAATAAAGCGATTTCCATTATAAACCGTACTTTAGATAAAGTCCTAATGTAGGAAATCTTTGGTAATTTAATCTGTATAAGCCAAACACCTGTCTATTGCGAACACACAAGTTTGTCCCATGAAGGTTTGGTTTAGACAGTTTTCACTGTTTTGTATATTCATCATCTCTGTTTTTGCTCTTTTCAGAACATTTAGCACTTCTTTATGAACTTTTTGACAATTTCAGGATAAACACAATATATGTAAATTATCAGTCAAAATAATATTTCTTTGAACTTGCTGTGAAACAGATCAGAAAAACTCATCAACGGCTTGCTTTTCTATCTGCTTCTAAAGCTCATACAAATAAATTTGATATTTTCAGACAATATACATATATTGTAAATTTATCATCACTTTCAGCAATTATTCAGCTGTATTGTAACTAATAGACTTGAGGGGAGTTAACTCTGGACTGTTATAACGAAGTGACGAGTAAAACCTCAAGCCATGGATAGTGAGATTTTGATGTAAGAGTATTGTTATACCCCCGCTCCCCGAAGGGGGAGGGGGTATACTGTTTTACCTCTGTTTTTACTCTGGAGATGAAAATAAAAGAAATATTAAAACATACAATGAATATTTGATGGTGTACAGTAATATACACTTAACTATAATAAATGTCATTAATATGGAATTCAGAACAAAAAACCTTTTAAACTTCATTATTTGATCATTAATGTTTTACTTTAAAAATAAAAATAAAATTTACAAAACAGAATTCATATTTTTTTTTAGATTTGTGTGAAAGGTTCAGTGTTTTGTAGAATGTCACCAGATCAGAAATGTCAGCTGATTGAAAAATTCCAGGAAATAGAGTAAGTTTACGTGTATGATAAAGTTGTACTTCTTCTTCTTCTTTTTGTTTGCCTTTACACTTGTATTTCAGTATCCGCTACGAATCTGGTGGTCTTCTGTAGGGATAAAGTTGTACTGATTCAGTTTATTCAATCTGATTAAAATTAGCTGGTATTATACTCTACCATACCCCTAACAGCTGACAGAATCTGATTAAAGGTAATTTCCAAATGAACTCGCAATCATCCAATAAAAACAGTGCTGGTAAAATCTGTACAGTGACTTCGGAGCTTTTTTATTATTGCATAGCTCTCTGATTGGTTGATTTGTTAATAAATATTTATAAGAAAGCTCATCTGGATATGACCTCTAATCAGATTCTGTGAGATGTTAGGGGAGAATAGCATATTATAACAGCTGATCTTAATCAGATTGTCAGTTTATCATAGTAAAAAATAAACGTTAAGAGAATACTGAAGGAGCAATCAAAAAAAGATAATCCAGAGATACGGGTAACATTGGGAGCACAAGATGAAGAAAAACAAAAACACAACATAATATGTGACACCACTATACGTAAACAAATACACAACACAATATGTGTTAGACACCACTATGCGTAAACAAACACAACACAATATGTGTTAGACACCAATATACGTAAACAAATACAACACAATATGTGTTAGACACCACTATGCGTAAACAAACACAACACAATATGTGTTAGACACCACTATACGTAAACAAACACAACACAATATGTGTTAGACACCACTATGCGTAAACAAACATAACACAATATGTGTTAGTCACCACTATACGTAAACAAACACAACACAATATGTGTTAGACACCAATATACGTAAACAAACACAACACAATATGTGTTAGACACCACTATGCGTAAACAAACACAACACAATATGTGTTAGACACCACTATGCGTAAACAAATACAACACAATATGTGTTAGACACCACTATACGTAAACAAACACAACACAATATGTGTTAGACACCACTATACGTAAACAAACACAACACAATATGTGTTAGACACCACTATACGTAAACAAACACAAAAACACAACACAATATGTGTTAGACACCACTATACGTAAACAAACACAACACAATATGTGTTAGACACCACTATGCGTAAACAAACACAACACAATATGTGTTAGACACCAATATACGTAAGCAAACACAACACAATATGTGTTAGACACCACTATACGTAAACAAACACAACACAATATGTGTTAGACACCACTATACGTAAACAAACACAACACAATATGTGTTAGACACCACTATACGTAAACAAATACAACACAATATGTGTTAGACACCACTATACGTAAACAAACACAACACAATATGTGTTAGACACCAATATACGTAAACAAACACAACACAATATGTGTTAGACACCACTATACGTAAACAAACACAACACAATATGTGTTAGACACCACTATACGTAAAAAACATAACACAATATGTGTTAGACACCACTATACGTAAACAAAAACACAACACAATATGTGTTAGACACCACTATACGTAAACAAATACAACACAATATGTGTTAGACACCACTATACGTAAACAAATACAACACAATATGTGTTAGACATCACTATACGTAAACAAACACAACACAATATGTGTTAGACACCACTATACGTAAACAAACATAACACAATATGTGTTAGACACCACTATACGTAAACAAACATAACACAATATGTGTTAGACACCACTATACGTAAACAAATACAACACAATATGTGTTAGACATCACTATACGTAAACAAACACAACACAATATGTGTTAGACACCACTATACGTAAACAAACACAACACAATATGTGTTAGACACCACTATGCGTAAACAAACATAACACAATATGTGTTAGACACCACTATGCGTAAACAAAAACACAACACAATATGTGTTAGACACCACTATACGTAAACAAACACAACACAATATGTGTTAGACACCACTATACGTAAACAAATACAACACAATATGTGTTAGACATCACTATACGTAAACAAACACAACACAATATGTGTTAGACACCACTATGCGTAAACAAACACAACACAATATGTGTGAGACACCACTATACGTAAACAAACACAACATAATATGTGTTAGACACCACTATACGTAAACAAATACAACGCAATATGTGTTAGACACCACTATGCGTAAACAAACACAACACAATATGTGTTAGACACCACTATACGTAAACAAACACAACACAATATGTGTTAGACACCACTATACGTAAACAAACACAACACAATATGTGTTAGACACCACTATACGTAAACAAACACAACACAAAATGTGTTAGACACCACTATACGTAAACAAACACAACACAATATGTGTTAGACACCACTATACGTAAACAAACACAACACAATATGTGTTAGACACCACTATACGTAAACAAACACAACACAATATGTGTTAGACACCACTATACGTAAACAAACACAACACAATATGTGTTAGACACCACTATACGTAAACAAACACAACACAATATGTGTTAGACACCACTATACGTAAACAAACACAACACAATATGTGTTAGACACCACTATACGTAAACAAACACAACACAATATGTGTTAGACACCAATATACGTAAACAAACACAACACAATATGTGTTAGACACCACTATACGTAAACAAACACAACACAATATGTGTGAGACACCACTATACGTAAACAAACATAACACAATATGTGTTAGACACCACTATACGTAAACAAACATAACACAATATGTGTTAGACACCACTATACGTAAACAAATACAACACAATATGTGTTAGACACCACTATACGTAAACAAACACAACACAATATGTGTTAGACACCACTATACGTAAACAAACACAACACAATATGTGTTAGACACCACTATACGTAAACAAATACAACACAATATGTGTTAGACACCACTATACGTAAACAAACACAACACAATATGTGTTAGACACCACTATACGTAAACAAATACAACACAATATGTGTTAGACACCACTATACGTAAACAAACACAACACAATATGTGTTAGACACCAATATACGTAAACAAATACAACACAATATGTGTTAGACACCACTATACGTAAACAAACACAACACAATATGTGTTAGACACCACTATACGTAAACAAATACAAAGACAATATGTGTTAGACACCACTATACGTAAACAAATACAACACAATATGTGTTAGACACCACTATGCGTAAACAAATACAACACAATATGTGTTAGACACCACTATACGTAAACAAACACAACACAATGTGTGTTAGACACCACTATACGTAAACAAACACAACACAATATGTGTTAGACACCACTATACGTAAACAAACACAACACAATATGTGTTAGACACCACTATACGTAAACAAATACAAAGACAATATGTGTTAGACACCACTATACGTAAACAAACACAACACAATATGTGTTAGACACCACTATACGAAAACAAACACAACACAATATGTGTTAGACACCAATATACGTAAACAAACACAACACAATATGTGTTAGACACCACTATACGTAAACAAATACAACACAATATGTGTTAGACACCACTATACGTAAACAAACACAACACAATATATGTTAGACACCACTATACGTAAACAAACACAACACAATATGTGTTAGACACCACTATACGTAAACAAATACAACACAATATGTGTTAGACACCACTATGCGTAAACAAACACAACACAATATGTGTTAGACACCACTATACGTAAACAAATACAACACAATATGTGTTAGACATCACTATGCGTAAACAAACACAACACAATATGTGTTAGACACCACTATACGTAAACAAACACAACACAATATGTGTTAGACACCACTATACGTAAACAAACACAACACAATATGTGTTAGACACCACTATACGTAAACAAATACAACACAATATGTGTTAGACACCACTATACGTAAACAAACACAACACAATATGTGTTAGACACCAATATACGTAAACAAACACAACACAATATGTGTTAGACACCACTATACGTAAACAAACACAACACAATATGTGTTAGACACCACTATGCGTAAACAAATACAACACAATATGTGTTAGACACCACTATACGTAAACAAATACAACACAATATGTGTTAGACACCACTATGCGTAAACAAATACAACACAATATGTGTTAGACACCACTATACGTAAACAAACACAACACAATATGTGTTAGACACCACTATGCGTAAACAAACACAACACAATATGTGTTAGACACCACTATGCGTAAACAAACACAACACAATATGTGTTAGACACTACTATACGTAAACAAACACAACACAATATGTGTTAGACACCACTATACGTAAACAAACACAACATAATATGTGTTAGACACCACTATACGTAAACAAATACAACACAATATGTGTTAGACATCACTATACGTAAACAAACACAACACAATATGTGTTAGACACCACTATACGTAAACAAATACAACACAATATGTGTTAGACACCACTATACGTAAACAAACACAACACAATATGTGTTAGACACCACTATACGTAAACAAATACAACACAATATGTGTTAGACACCACTATACCTAAACAAACACAACACAATATGTGTTAGACACCACTATGCGTAAACAAACACAACATAATATGTGTTAGACACCACTATACGTAAACAAATACAACACAATATGTGTTAGACACCACTATACGTAAACAAATACAACACAATATGTGTTAGACACCACTATACGTAAACAAACACAACATAATATGTGTTAGACACCACTATACGTAAACAAACACAACACAATATGTGTTAGACACCACTATACGTAAACAAATACAACACAATATGTGTTAGACACCACTATACGTAAACAAATACAACACAATATGTGTTAGACACCACTATACGTAAACAAACACAACACAATATGTGTTAGACACCACTATACGTACCACTATACGTAAACAAATACAACACAATATGTGTTAGACACCACTATACATAAACAAATACAACACAATATGTGTTAGACACCACTATACGTAAACAAACACAACACAATATGTGTTAGACACCACTATACGTAAACAAATACAAAGACAATATTTGTTAGACACCACTATACGTAAACAAACACAACACAATATGTGTTAGACACCACTATACATAAACAAATACAACACAATATGTGTTAGACACCACTATACGTAAACAAACACAACACAATATGTGTTAGACACCACTATGCGTAAACAAATACAAAGACAATATGTGTTAGACACCACTATACGTAAACAAACACAACACAATATGTGTTAGACACCACTATACGTAAACAAACACAACACAATATGTGTTAGACACCACTATACGTAAACAAACACAACATAATATGTGTTAGACACCACTATACGTAAACAAACACAACACAATATGTGTTAGACACCACTATACGTAAACAAACACAACACAATATGTGTTAGACACCACTATACGTAAACAAACACAACACAATATGTGTTAGACACCACTATGCGTAAACAAACACAACACAATATGTGTTAGACATCACTATACGTAAACAAACACAACACAATATGTGTTAGACATCACTATACGTAAACAAATACAACACAATATGTGTTAGACACCACTATACGTAAACAAACACAACACAATATGTGTTAGACACCACTATACGTAAACAAACACAACACAATATGTGTTAGACACCACTATGCGTAAACAAATACAACACAATATGTGTTAGACACCACTATACGTAAACAAACACAACACAATATGTGTTAGACACCACTATACGTAAACAAATACAACACAATATGTGTTAGACACCAATATACGTAAACAAACACAACACAATATGTGTTAGACACCACTATACGTAAACAAACACAACACAATATGTGTTAGACACCACTATACGTAAACAAACACAACACAATATGTGTTAGACAACAATATACGTAAACAAATACAACACAATATGTGTTAGACACCACTATGTGTAAACAAACACAACACAATATGTGTTAGACACCACTATACGTAAACAAATACAAAGACAATATGTGTTAGACACCACTATACGTAAACAAATACAACACAATATGTGTTAGACACCACTATGCGTAAACAAATACAACACAATATGTGTTAGACACTACTATACGTAAACAAACACAACACAATATGTGTTAGACACCACTATACGTAAACAAACACAACACAATATGTGTTAGACACCACTATACGTAAACAAACACAACACAATATGTGTTAGACACCACTATACGTAAACAAATACAAAGACAATATGTGTTAGACACCACTATACGTAAACAAACACAACACAATATGTGTTAGACACCACTATGCGTAAACAAACACAACACAATATGTGTTAGACACCACTATACGTAAACAAACACAACATAATATGTGTTAGACACCACTATACGTAAACAAACACAACACAATATGTGTTAGACACCACTATGCGTAAACAAACACAACACAATATGTGTTAGACACCACTATACGTAAACAAACACAACACAATATGTGTTAGACACCACTATACGTAAACAAACACAACACAATATGTGTTAGACATCACTATACGTAAACAAACACAACACAATATGTGTTAGACATCACTATACGTAAACAAATACAACACAATATGTGTTAGACACCACTATGCGTAAACAAACACAACACAATATGTGTTAGACACCACTATACGTAAACAAACACAACACAATATGTGTTAGACATCACTATGCGTAAACAAACACAACACAATATGTGTTAGACACCACTATGCGTAAACAAACACAACACAATATGTGTTAGACACCACTATACGTAAACAAACACAACACAATATGTGTTAGACACCACTATACGTAAACAAACACAACACAATATGTGTTAGACATCACTGTACGTAAACAAACACAACACAATATGTGTTAGACACCACTATACGTAAACAAACAACACAATATGTGTTAGACACCACTATACGTAAACAAACACAACACAATATGTGTTAGACACCACTATACGTAAACAAACACAACACAATATGTGTTAGACACCACTATACGTAAACAAACACAACACAATATGTGTTAGACACCACTATACGTAAACAAATACAACACAATATGTGTTAGACACCACTATACGTAAACAAATACAACACAATATGTGTTAGACACCACTATACGTAAACAAACACAACACAATATGTGTTAGACACCACTATACGTAAACAAACACAACACAATATGTGTTAGACACCACTATACGTAAACAAATACAACACAATATGTGTTAGACACCACTATGCGTAAACAAACACAACACAATATGTGTTAGACACCACTATACGTAAACAAACACAACATAATATGTGTTAGACACAACTATACGTAAACAAATACAAAGACAATATGTGTTAGACACCACTATACGTAAACAAATACAACACAATATGTGTTAGACACCACTATACGTAAACAAATACAACACAATATGTGTTAGACACCACTATACGTAAACAAACACAACATAATATGTGTTAGACACCACTATGCGTAAACAAACACAACACAATATGTGTTAGACACCACTATGCGTAAACAAATACAACACAATATGTGTTAGACACCACTATACGTAAACAAACACAACACAATATGTGTTAGACACCACTATGCGTAAACAAACACAACATAATATGTGTTAGACACCACTATACGTAAACAAACACAACACAATATGTGTTAGACACCACTATACGTAAACAAACACAACACAATATGTGTTAGACACCACTATACGTAAACAAATACAACACAATATGTGTTAGACACCACTATACGTAAACAAATACTACACAATATGTGTTAGACACCACTATACGTAAACAAACACAACACAATATGTGTTAGACACCACTATACGTAAACAAACACAACACAATATGTGTTAGACACCACTATACGTAAACAAATACAACACAATATGTGTTAGACACCACTATACGTAAACAAACACAACACAATATGTGTTAGACACCACTATACGTAAACAAACACAACACAATATGTGTTAGACACCACTATACGTAAACAAATACAACACAATATGTGTTAGACACCACTATGCGTAAACAAACACAACACAATATGTGTTAGACACCACTATACGTAAACAAACACAACACAATATGTGTTAGACACCACTATACGTAAACAAACACAACACAATATGTGTTAGACACCACTATACGTAAACAAATACAAAGACAATATGTGTTAGACACCACTATACGTAAACAAATACAACACAATATGTGTTAGACACCACTATGCGTAAACAAACACAACACAATATGTGTTAGACACCACTATACGTAAACAAACACAACACAATATGTGTTAGACACCACTATACGTAAATAAACACAACACAATATGTGTTAGACACCACTATGCGTAAACAAACACAACACAATATGTGTTAGACACCACTATACGTAAACAAACACAACACAATATGTGTTAGACACCACTATACGTAAACAAACACAACACAATATGTGTTAGACACCACTATACGTAAACAAATACAACACAATATGTGTTAGACACCACTATACGTAAACAAACACAACACAATATGTGTTAGACACCACTATACGTAAACAAACACAACACAATATGTGTTAGACACCACTATACGTAAACAAACACAACACAATATGTGTTAGACACCACTATACGTAAACAAACACAACACAATATGTGTTAGACACCACTATACGTAAACAAACACAACACAATATGTGTTAGACACCACTATGCGTAAACAAACACAACACAATATGTGTTAGACACCACTATACGTAAACAAAAACAACACAATATGTGTTAGACACCACTATACGTAAACAAACACAACACAATATGTGTTAGACACCAATATACGTAAACAAACACAACACAATATGTGTTAGACACCACTATACGTAAACAAACACAACACAATATGTGTTAGACACCAATATACGTAAACAAATACAAAGACAATATGTGTTAGACACCACTATACGTAAACAAACACAACACAATATGTGTTAGACACCACTATGCGTAAACAAACACACAACACAATATGTGTTAGACACCACTATACGTAAACAAATACAACACAATATGTGTTAGACACCACTATACGTAAACAAACACAACACAATATGTGTTAGACACCACTATGCGTAAACAAACACAACACAATATGTGTTAGACACCACTATGCGTAAACAAATACAACACAATATGTGTTAGACACCACTATACGTAAACAAATACAACACAATATGTGTTAGAAACCACTATACGTAAACAAACACAACACAATATGTGTTAGACACCACTATACGTAAACAAACACAACACAATATGTGTTAGACACCACTATACGTAAACAAACACAACACAATATGTGTTAGACACCACTATACGTAAACAAATACAACACAATATGTGTTAGACACCACTATGCGTAAACAAATACAACACAATATGTGTTAGACACCACTATGCGTAAACAAACACAACACAATATGTGTTAGACACCACTATACGTAAACAAACACAACACAATATGTGTTAGACACCACTATACGTAAACAAATACAACACAATATGTGTTAGACACCACTATGCATAAACAAACACAACACAATATGTGTTAGACACCACTATACGTAAACAAACACAACACAATATGTGTTAGACACCACTATGCGTAAACAAACACAACACAATATGTGTTAGACACCACTATACGTAAACAAATACAACACAATATGTGTTAGACACCACTATACGTAAACAAACACAACACAATATGTGTTAGACACCACTATACGTAAACAAATACAACACAATATGTGTTAGACACCACTATACGTAAACAAACACAACACAATATGTGTTAGACACCACTATACGTAAACAAACACAACATAATATGTGTTAGACACCACTATACGTAAACAAACACAACACAATATGTGTTAGACACCACTATACGTAAACAAATACAACACAATATGTGTTAGACACCACTATACGTAAACAAATACAACACAATATGTGTTAGACACCGCTATGCATAAACAAACACAACACAATATGTGTTAGACACCACTATACGTAAACGAACACAACACAATATGTGTTAGACACCACTATTCGTAAACAAATACAACACAATATGTGTTAGACACCACTATGCGTAAACAAACACAACACAATATGTGTTAGACACCACTATACGTAAACAAACACAACACAATATGTGTTAGACACCACTATACGTAAACAAATACAACACAATATGTGTTAGACACCACTATGCGTAAACAAACACAACACAATATGTGTTAGACACCACTATACGTAAACAAACACAACACAATATGTGTTAGACACCACTATGCGTAAACAAACACAACACAATATGTGTTAGACACCACTATACGTAACCAAACACAACACAATATGTGTTAGACACCAATATACGTAAACAAACACAACACAATATGTGTTAGACACCACTATACGTAAACAAACACAACACAATATGTGTTAGACACCACTATACGTAAACAAATACAAAGACAATATGTGTTAGACACCACTATACGTAAACAAATACAACACAATATGTGTTAGACACCACTATACGTAAACAAACACAACACAATATGTGTTAGACACCACTATACGTAAACAAACACAACACAATATGTGTTAGACACCACTATACGTAAATAAACACAACACAATATGTGTTAGACACCACTATGCGTAAACAAACACAACACAATATGTGTTAGACACCACTATACGTAAACAAACACAACACAATATGTGTTAGACACCACTATACGTAAACAAACACAACACAATATGTGTTAGACACCACTATACGTAAACAAATACAACACAATATGTGTTAGACACCACTATACGTAAACAAACACAACACAATATGTGTTAGACACCACTATACGTAAACAAACACAACACAATATGTGTTAGACACCACTATACGTAAACAAACACAACACAATATGTGTTAGACACCACTATACGTAAACAAACACAACACAATATGTGTTAGACACCACTATACGTAAACAAACACAACACAATATGTGTTAGACACCACTATGCGTAAACAAACACAACACAATATGTGTTAGACACCACTATACGTAAACAAAAACAACACAATATGTGTTAGACACCACTATACGTAAACAAACACAACACAATATGTGTTAGACACCAATATACGTAAACAAACACAACACAATATGTGTTAGACACCACTATACGTAAACAAACACAACACAATATGTGTTAGACACCAATATACGTAAACAAATACAAAGACAATATGTGTTAGACACCACTATACGTAAACAAACACAACACAATATGTGTTAGACACCACTATACGTAAACAAACACACAACACAATATGTGTTAGACACCACTATACGTAAACAAATACAACACAATATGTGTTAGACACCACTATACGTAAACAAACACAACACAATATGTGTTAGACACCACTATACGTAAACAAACACAACACAATATGTGTTAGACACCACTATACGTAAACAAATACAACACAATATGTGTTAGACACCACTATACGTAAACAAATACAACACAATATGTGTTAGAAACCACTATGCGTAAACAAACACAACACAATATGTGTTAGACACCACTATACGTAAACAAACACAACACAATATGTGTTAGACACCACTATACGTAAACAAACACAACACAATATGTGTTAGACACCACTATACGTAAACAAATACAACACAATATGTGTTAGACACCACTATGCGTAAACAAACACAACACAATATGTGTTAGACACCACTATACGTAAACAAACACAACACAATATGTGTTAGACACCACTATACGTAAACAAATACAACACAATATGTGTTAGACACCACTATACATAAACAAACACAACACAATATGTGTTAGACACCACTATACGTAAACAAACACAACACAATATGTGTTAGACACCACTATGCGTAAACAAACACAACACAATATGTGTTAGACACCACTATACGTAAACAAATACAACACAATATGTGTTAGACACCACTATACGTAAACAAACACAACACAATATGTGTTAGACACCACTATACGTAAACAAATACAACACAATATGTGTTAGACACCACTATACGTAAACAAACACAACACAATATGTGTTAGACACCACTATACGTAAACAAACACAACATAATATGTGTTAGACACCACTATACGTAAACAAACACAACACAATATGTGTTAGACACCACTATACGTAAACAAACACAACACAATATGTGTTAGACACCACTATACGTAAACAAATACAACACAATATGTGTTAGACACCACTATACGTAAACAAATACAACACAATATGTGTTAGACACCGCTATGCATAAACAAACACAACACAATATGTGTTAGACACCACTATACGTAAACAAACACAACACAATATGTGTTAGACACCACTATTCGTAAACAAATACAACACAATATGTGTTAGACACCACTATGCGTAAACAAACACAACACAATATGTGTTAGACACCACTATACGTAAACAAACACAACACAATATGTGTTAGACACCACTATACGTAAACAAATACAACACAATATGTGTTAGACACCACTATGCGTAAACAAACACAACACAATATGTGTTAGACACCACTATGCGTAAACAAACACAACACAATATGTGTTAGACACCACTATGCGTAAACAAACACAACACAATATGTGTTAGACACCACTATACGTAACCAAACACAACACAATATGTGTTAGACACCAATATACGTAAACAAACACAACACAATATGTGTTAGACACCACTATACGTAAACAAACACAACACAATATGTGTTAGACACCACTATACGTAAACAAATACAAAGACAATATGTGTTAGACACCACTATACGTAAACAAATACAACACAATATGTGTTAGACACCACTATACGTAAACAAACACAACACAATATGTGTTAGACACCACTATACGTAAACAAACACAACACAATATGTGTTAGACACCACTATACGTAAATAAACACAACACAATATGTGTTAGACACCACTATGCGTAAACAAACACAACACAATATGTGTTAGACACCACTATACGTAAACAAACACAACACAATATGTGTTAGACACCACTATACGTAAACAAACACAACACAATATGTGTTAGACACCACTATACGTAAACAAATACAACACAATATGTGTTAGACACCACTATACGTAAACAAACACAACACAATATGTGTTAGACACCACTATACGTAAACAAACACAACACAATATGTGTTAGACACCACTATACGTAAACAAACACAACACAATATGTGTTAGACACCACTATGCGTAAACAAACACAACACAATATGTGTTAGACACCACTATACGTAAACAAACACAACACAATATGTGTTAGACACCACTATGCGTAAACAAACACAACACAATATGTGTTAGACACCACTATACGTAAACAAAAACAACACAATATGTGTTAGACACCACTATACGTAAACAAACACAACACAATATGTGTTAGACACCAATATACGTAAACAAACACAACACAATATGTGTTAGACACCACTATACGTAAACAAACACAACACAATATGTGTTAGACACCAATATACGTAAACAAATACAAAGACAATTTTGTTAGACACCACTATACGTAAACAAACACAACACAATATGTGTTAGACACCACTATACGTAAACAAACACACAACACAATATGTGTTAGACACCACTATACGTAAACAAATACAACACAATATGTGTTAGACACCACTATACGTAAACAAACACAACACAATATGTGTTAGACACCACTATACGTAAACAAACACAACACAATATGTGTTAGACACCACTATACGTAAACAAATACAACACAATATGTGTTAGACACCACTATACGTAAACAAATACAACACAATATGTGTTAGAAACCACTATACGTAAACAAACACAACACAATATGTGTTAGACACCAATATACGTAAACAAACACAACACAATATGTGTTAGACACCACTATACGTAAACAAACACAACACAATATGTGTTAGACACCACTATGCGTAAACAAACACAACACAATATGTGTTAGACACCACTATGCGTAAACAAACACAACACAATATGTGTTAGACACCACTATACGTAAACAAACACAACACAATATGTGTTAGACACCACTATGCGTAAACAAACACAACACAATATGTGTTAGACACCACTATGCGTAAACAAACACAACACAATATGTGTTAGACACCACTATGCGTAAACAAACACAACATAATATGTGTTAGACACCACTATACGTAAACAAACACAACACAATATGTGTTAGACACCACTATACGTAAACAAACACAACACAATATGTGTTAGACACCACTATACGTAAACAAACACAACACAATATGTGTTAGACACCACTATGCGTAAACAAACACAACACAATATGTGTTAGACACCACTATACGTAAACAAACAACACAATATGTGTTAGACACCACTATACGTAAACAAACACAACACAATATGTGTTAGACACCACTATGCGTAAACAAATACAACACAATATGTGTCAGACACCACTATACGTAAACAAATACAACACAATATGTGTTAGACACCACTATGCGTAAACAAACACAACACAATATGTGTTAGACACCAATATACGTAAACAAACATAACACAATATGTGTTAGACACCACTATACGTAAACAAACACAACACAATATGTGTTAGACACCACTATGCGTAAACAAATACAACACAATATGTGTTAGACACCACTATACGTAAACAAACACAACACAATATGTGTTAGACACCACTATACGTAAACAAATACAACACAATATGTGTTAGACACCACTATACGTAAACAAACACAACACAATATGTGTTAGACACCACTATGCGTAAACAAACACAACATAATATGTGTTAGACACCACTATACGTAAACAAACACAACACAATATGTGTTAGACACCACTATGCGTAAACAAACACAACACAATATGTGTTAGACACCACTATACGTAAACAAACACAACACAATATGTGTTAGACACCACTATGCGTAAACAAACACAACACAATATGTGTTAGACACCACTATGCGTAAACAAACACAACACAATATGTGTTAGACACCACTATGCGTAAACAAACACAACACAATATGTGTTAGACACCACTATGCGTAAACAAACACAACACAATATGTGTTAGACACCACTATACGTAAACAAACACAACATAATATGTGTTAGACACCACTATGCGTAAACAAACACAACACAATATGTGTTAGACACCACTATACATAAACAAACACAACACAATATGTGTTAGACACCACTATACGTAAACAAACACAACACAATATGTGTTAGACACCACTATGCGTAAACAAACACAACACAATATGTGTTAGACACCACTATACGTAAACAAACACAACACAATATGTGTTAGACACCACTATACGTAAACAAACACAACACAATATGTGTTAGACACCACTATGCGTAAACAAATACAACACAATATGTGTTAGACACCACTATACGTAAACAAATACAACACAATATGTGTTAGACACCACTATACGTAAACAAACACAACACAATATGTGTTAGACACCAATATACGTAAACAAACATAACACAATATGTGTTAGACACCACTATACGTAAACAAACACAACACAATATGTGTTAGACACCACTATTCGTAAACAAACACAACACAATATGTGTTAGACATCACTATACGTAAACAAACACAACACAATATGTGTTAGACACCACTATACGTAAACAAACACAACATAATATGTGTTAGACACCACTATATGTAAACAAATACAAAGACAATATGTGTTCGACACCACTATACGTAAACAAACACAACACAATATGTGTTAGACACCACTATGCGTAAACAAACACAACACAATATGTGTTAGACACCACTATGCGTAAACAAACACAACACAATATGTGTTAGACACCACTATACGTAAACAAACACAACATAATATGTGTTAGACACCACTATACATAAACAAACACAACACAATATGTGTTAGACACCACTATACGTAAACAAACACAACACAATATGTGTTAGACACCACTATGCGTAAACAAACAACACAATATGTGTTAGACACCACTATGCGTAAACAAACACAACATAATATGTGTTAGACACCACTATACATAAACAAACACAACACAATATGTGTTAGACACCACTATACGTAAACAAGCACAACATAATATGTGTTAGACACCACTATACGTAAACAAACACAACACAATATGTGTTAGACACCAATATACGTAAACAAACACAACACAATATGTGTTAGACACCAATATACGTAAACAAACACAACACAATATGTGTTAGACACCACTATACGTAAACAAACACAACACAATATGTGTTAGACACCACTATACGTAAACAAACACAACACAATATGTGTTAGACACCAATATACGTAAACAAACACAACACAATATGTGTTAGACACCACTATGCGTAAACAAACACAACACAATATGTGTTAGACACCACTATACGTAAACAAACACAAGACAATATGTGTTAGACACCACTATACGTAAACAAACACAACATAATATGTGTTAGACACCACTATGCGTAAACAAACACAACACAATATGTGTTAGACACCAATATACGTAAACAAACACAACACAATATGTGTTAGACACCAATATACGTAAACAAACACAACACAATATGTGTTAGACACCACTATACGTAAACAAACACAACACAATATGTGTTAGACACCACTATACGTAAACAAACACAACACAATATGTGTTAGACACCACTATACGTAAACAAATACAAAGACAATATGTGTTAGACACCACTATACGTAAACAAACACAACACAATATGTGTTAGACACCACTATACGTAAACAAACACAACACAATATGTGTTAGACACCACTATACGTAAACAAACACAACACAATATGTGTTAGACACCACTATACGTAAACAAACACAACACAATATGTGTTAGACACCACTATACGTAAACAAATACAACACAATATGTGTTAGACACCACTATGCGTAAACAAACACAACACAATATGTGTTAGACACCACTATACGTAAACAAACACAACACAATATGTGTTAGACACCACTATACGTAAACAAACACAACACAATATGTGTTAGACACCACTATACGTAAACAAACACAACACAATATGTGTTAGACACCAATATACGTAAACAAAAACAAAAACACAACACAATATGTGTTAGACACCACTATACGTAAACAAACACAACACAATATGTGTTAGACACCACTATACGTAAACAAACACAACACAATATGTGTTAGACACCACTATACGTAAACAAACACAACACAATATGTGTTAGACACCACTATACGTAAACAAACACAAAAACACAACACAATATGTGTTAGACACCACTATACGTAAACAAACACAACACAATATGTGTTAGACATCACTATACGTAAACAAACACAACACAATATGTGTTAGACACCAATATACGTAAACAAAAACAAAAACACAATATGTGTTAGACACCACTATGCGTAAACAAACACAACACAATATGTGTTAGACACCACTATACGTAAACAAACACAACACAATATGTGTTAGACACCACTATACGTAAACAAATACAAAGACAATATGTGTTAGACACCACTATACGTAAACAAACACAACACAATATGTGTTAGACACCACTATACGTAAACAAACACAACACAATATGTGTTAGACACCACTATACGTAAACAAACACAACACAATATGTGTTAGACACCACTATACGTAAACAAACACAACACAATATGTGTTAGACACCACTATACGTAAACAAATACAACACAATATGTGTTAGACACCACTATGCGTAAACAAACACAACACAATATGTGTTAGACACCACTATGCGTAAACAAACACAACACAATATGTGTTAGACACCACTATACGTAAACAAATACAACACAATATGTGTTAGACACCACTATACGTAAACAAACACAACACAATATGTGTTAGACACCACTATGCGTAAACAAACACAACACAATATGTGTTAGACACCACTATACGTAAACAAATACAACACAATATGTGTTAGACACCACTATGCGTAAACAAACACAACACAATATGTGTTAGACACCACTATACGTAAACAAACACAACACAATATGTGTTAGACACCACTATACGTAAACAAACACAACACAATATGTGTTAGACACCACTATACGTAAACAAACACAACACAATATGTGTTAGACATCACTATACGTAAACAAACACAACACAATATGTGTTAGACACCACTATACGTAAACAAACACAACATAATATGTGTTAGACACCACTATATGTAAACAAACACAACACAATATGTGTTAGACACCAATATACGTAAACAAAAACAAAAACACAACACAATATGTGTTAGTCACCACTATACGTAAACAAACCCAACACAATATGTGTTAGACACCACTATACGTAAACAAACACAACACAATATGTGTTAGACACCACTATGCGTAAACAAACACAACACAATATGTGTTAGACACCACTATACGTAAACAAATACAACACAATATGTGTTAGACACCACTATACGTAAACAAACACAACACAATATGTGTTAGACACCACTATACGTAAACAAATACAACACAATATGTGTTAGACACCACTATGCGTAAACAAATACAACACAATATGTGTTAGACACCACTATACGTAAACAAACACAACACAATATGTGTTAGACACCAATATACGTAAACAAACATAACACAATATGTGTTAGACACCACTATACGTAAACAAACACAACACAATATGTGTTAGACACCACTATACGTAAACAAACACAACACAATATGTGTTAGACATCACTATACGTAAACAAACACAACACAATATGTGTTAGACACCACTATACGTAAACAAACACAACATAATATGTGTTAGACACCACTATACGTAAACAAATACAACACAATATGTGTTAGACACCACTATACGTAAACAAACACAACACAATATGTGTTAGACACCAATATACGTAAACAAACATAACACAATATGTGTTAGACACCACTATACGTAAACAAACACAACACAATATGTGTTAGACACCACTATACGTAAACAAACACAACACAATATGTGTTAGACATCACTATACGTAAACAAACACAACACAATATGTGTTAGACACCACTATGCGTAAACAAACACAACATAATATGTGTTAGACACCACTATATGTAAACAAATACAAAGACAATATGTGTTAGACACCACTATACGTAAACAAACACAACACAATATGTGTTAGACACCACTATACGTAAACAAACACAACACAATATGTGTTAGACACCACTATGCGTAAACAAACACAACACAATATGTGTTGGACACCACTATACGTAAACAAACACAACATAATATGTGTTAGACACCACTATACGTAAACAAACACAACACAATATGTGTTAGACACCACTATGCGTAAACAAACACAACACAATATGTGTTGGACACCACTATACGTAAACAAACACAACATAATATGTGTTAGACACCACTATACGTAAACAAACACAACACAATATGTGTTAGACACCACTATACGTAAACAAACACAACACAATATGTGTTAGACACCACTATACGTAAACAAACACAACACAATATGTGTTAGACACCACTATGCGTAAACAAACACAACATAATATGTGTTAGACACCACTATTCATAAACAAACACAACACAATATGTGTTAGACACCACTATACGTAAACAAGCACAACATAATATGTGTTAGACACCACTATGCATAAACAAACACAACACAATATGTGTTAGACACCAATATACGTAAACAAACACAACACAATATGTGTTAGACACCAATATACGTAAACAAACACAACACAATATGTGTTAGACACCACTATACGTAAACAAACACAACACAATATGTGTTAGACACCACTATGCGTAAACAAACACAACACAATATGTGTTAGACACCAATATACGTAAACAAACACAACACAATATGTGTTAGACACCACTATGCGTAAACAAACACAACACAATATGTGTTAGACACCACTATACGTAAACAAACACAACACAATATGTGTTAGACACCACTATGCGTAAACAAACACAACATAATATGTGTTAGACACCACTATACGAAAACAAACACAACACAATATGTGTTAGACACCAATATACATAAACAAACACAACACAATATGTGTTAGACACCAATATACATAAACAAACACAACACAATATGTGTTAGACACCACTATACGTAAACAAACACAACACAATATGTGTTAGACACCACTATACGTAAACAAACACAACACAATATGTGTTAGACACCACTATACGTAAACAAATACAAAGACAATATGTGTTAGACACCACTATACGTAAACCAACACAACACAATATGTGTTAGACACCACTATATGTAAACAAACACAACACAATATGTGTTAGGCACCACTATACGTAAACAAACACAACACAATATGTGTTAGACACCACTATACGTACACAAATACAACACAATATGTGTTAGACACCACTATACGTAAACAAACACAACACAATATGTGTTAGACACCACTATACGTAAACAAACACAACACAATATGTGTTAGACGCCACTATGCGTAAACAAATACAACACAATATGTGTTAGACACCACTATACGTAAACAAACACAACACAATATGTGTTAGACACCACTATACGTAAACAAACACAACACAATATGTGTTAGACACCAATATACGTAAACAAAAACAAAAACACAACACAATATGTGTTAGACACCACTATGCGTAAACAAACACAACACAATATGTGTTAGACACCACTATACGTAAACAAACACAACACAATATGTGTTAGACACCACTATGCGTAAACAAACACAACACAATATGTGTTAGACACCACTATACGTAAACAAACACAACATAATATGTGTTAGACACCACTATACATAAACAAACACAACACAATATGTGTTAGACACCACTATACGTAAACAAACACAACACAATATGTGTTAGACACCACTATGCGTAAACAAACAACACAATATGTGTTAGACACCACTATGCGTAAACAAACACAACATAATATGTGTTAGACACCACTATACATAAACAAACACAACACAATATGTGTTAGACACCACTATACGTAAACAAGCACAACATAATATGTGTTAGACACCACTATACGTAAACAAACACAACACAATATGTGTTAGACACCAATATACGTAAACAAACACAACACAATATGTGTTAGACACCAATATACGTAAACAAACACAACACAATATGTGTTAGACACCACTATACGTAAACAAACACAACACAATATGTGTTAGACACCACTATACGTAAACAAACACAACACAATATGTGTTAGACACCAATATACGTAAACAAACACAACACAATATGTGTTAGACACCACTATGCGTAAACAAACACAACACAATATGTGTTAGACACCACTATACGTAAACAAACACAAGACAATATGTGTTAGACACCACTATACGTAAACAAACACAACATAATATGTGTTAGACACCACTATGCGTAAACAAACACAACACAATATGTGTTAGACACCAATATACGTAAACAAACACAACACAATATGTGTTAGACACCAATATACGTAAACAAACACAACACAATATGTGTTAGACACCACTATACGTAAACAAACACAACACAATATGTGTTAGACACCACTATACGTAAACAAACACAACACAATATGTGTTAGACACCACTATACGTAAACAAATACAAAGACAATATGTGTTAGACACCACTATACGTAAACAAACACAACACAATATGTGTTAGACACCACTATACGTAAACAAACACAACACAATATGTGTTAGACACCACTATACGTAAACAAACACAACACAATATGTGTTAGACACCACTATACGTAAACAAACACAACACAATATGTGTTAGACACCACTATACGTAAACAAATACAACACAATATGTGTTAGACACCACTATGCGTAAACAAACACAACACAATATGTGTTAGACACCACTATACGTAAACAAACACAACACAATATGTGTTAGACACCACTATACGTAAACAAACACAACACAATATGTGTTAGACACCACTATACGTAAACAAACACAACACAATATGTGTTAGACACCAATATACGTAAACAAAAACAAAAACACAACACAATATGTGTTAGACACCACTATACGTAAACAAACACAACACAATATGTGTTAGACACCACTATACGTAAACAAACACAACACAATATGTGTTAGACACCACTATACGTAAACAAACACAACACAATATGTGTTAGACACCACTATACGTAAACAAACACAAAAACACAACACAATATGTGTTAGACACCACTATACGTAAACAAACACAACACAATATGTGTTAGACATCACTATACGTAAACAAACACAACACAATATGTGTTAGACACCAATATACGTAAACAAAAACAAAAACACAATATGTGTTAGACACCACTATGCGTAAACAAACACAACACAATATGTGTTAGACACCACTATACGTAAACAAACACAACACAATATGTGTTAGACACCACTATACGTAAACAAATACAAAGACAATATGTGTTAGACACCACTATACGTAAACAAACACAACACAATATGTGTTAGACACCACTATACGTAAACAAACACAACACAATATGTGTTAGACACCACTATACGTAAACAAACACAACACAATATGTGTTAGACACCACTATACGTAAACAAACACAACACAATATGTGTTAGACACCACTATACGTAAACAAATACAACACAATATGTGTTAGACACCACTATGCGTAAACAAACACAACACAATATGTGTTAGACACCACTATGCGTAAACAAACACAACACAATATGTGTTAGACACCACTATACGTAAACAAATACAACACAATATGTGTTAGACACCACTATACGTAAACAAACACAACACAATATGTGTTAGACACCACTATGCGTAAACAAACACAACACAATATGTGTTAGACACCACTATACGTAAACAAATACAACACAATATGTGTTAGACACCACTATGCGTAAACAAACACAACACAATATGTGTTAGACACCACTATACGTAAACAAACACAACACAATATGTGTTAGACACCACTATACGTAAACAAACACAACACAATATGTGTTAGACACCACTATACGTAAACAAACACAACACAATATGTGTTAGACATCACTATACGTAAACAAACACAACACAATATGTGTTAGACACCACTATACGTAAACAAACACAACATAATATGTGTTAGACACCACTATATGTAAACAAACACAACACAATATGTGTTAGACACCAATATACGTAAACAAAAACAAAAACACAACACAATATGTGTTAGTCACCACTATACGTAAACAAACCCAACACAATATGTGTTAGACACCACTATACGTAAACAAACACAACACAATATGTGTTAGACACCACTATGCGTAAACAAACACAACACAATATGTGTTAGACACCACTATACGTAAACAAATACAACACAATATGTGTTAGACACCACTATACGTAAACAAACACAACACAATATGTGTTAGACACCACTATACGTAAACAAATACAACACAATATGTGTTAGACACCACTATGCGTAAACAAATACAACACAATATGTGTTAGACACCACTATACGTAAACAAACACAACACAATATGTGTTAGACACCAATATACGTAAACAAACATAACACAATATGTGTTAGACACCACTATACGTAAACAAACACAACACAATATGTGTTAGACACCACTATACGTAAACAAACACAACACAATATGTGTTAGACATCACTATACGTAAACAAACACAACACAATATGTGTTAGACACCACTATACGTAAACAAACACAACATAATATGTGTTAGACACCACTATACGTAAACAAATACAACACAATATGTGTTAGACACCACTATACGTAAACAAACACAACACAATATGTGTTAGACACCAATATACGTAAACAAACATAACACAATATGTGTTAGACACCACTATACGTAAACAAACACAACACAATATGTGTTAGACACCACTATACGTAAACAAACACAACACAATATGTGTTAGACATCACTATACGTAAACAAACACAACACAATATGTGTTAGACACCACTATGCGTAAACAAACACAACATAATATGTGTTAGACACCACTATATGTAAACAAATACAAAGACAATATGTGTTAGACACCACTATACGTAAACAAACACAACACAATATGTGTTAGACACCACTATACGTAAACAAACACAACACAATATGTGTTAGACACCACTATGCGTAAACAAACACAACACAATATGTGTTGGACACCACTATACGTAAACAAACACAACATAATATGTGTTAGACACCACTATACGTAAACAAACACAACACAATATGTGTTAGACACCACTATGCGTAAACAAACACAACACAATATGTGTTGGACACCACTATACGTAAACAAACACAACATAATATGTGTTAGACACCACTATACGTAAACAAACACAACACAATATGTGTTAGACACCACTATACGTAAACAAACACAACACAATATGTGTTAGACACCACTATACGTAAACAAACACAACACAATATGTGTTAGACACCACTATGCGTAAACAAACACAACATAATATGTGTTAGACACCACTATTCATAAACAAACACAACACAATATGTGTTAGACACCACTATACGTAAACAAGCACAACATAATATGTGTTAGACACCACTATGCATAAACAAACACAACACAATATGTGTTAGACACCAATATACGTAAACAAACACAACACAATATGTGTTAGACACCAATATACGTAAACAAACACAACACAATATGTGTTAGACACCACTATACGTAAACAAACACAACACAATATGTGTTAGACACCACTATGCGTAAACAAACACAACACAATATGTGTTAGACACCAATATACGTAAACAAACACAACACAATATGTGTTAGACACCACTATGCGTAAACAAACACAACACAATATGTGTTAGACACCACTATACGTAAACAAACACAACACAATATGTGTTAGACACCACTATGCGTAAACAAACACAACATAATATGTGTTAGACACCACTATACGAAAACAAACACAACACAATATGTGTTAGACACCAATATACATAAACAAACACAACACAATATGTGTTAGACACCAATATACATAAACAAACACAACACAATATGTGTTAGACACCACTATACGTAAACAAACACAACACAATATGTGTTAGACACCACTATACGTAAACAAACACAACACAATATGTGTTAGACACCACTATACGTAAACAAATACAAAGACAATATGTGTTAGACACCACTATACGTAAACCAACACAACACAATATGTGTTAGACACCACTATATGTAAACAAACACAACACAATATGTGTTAGGCACCACTATACGTAAACAAACACAACACAATATGTGTTAGACACCACTATACGTACACAAATACAACACAATATGTGTTAGACACCACTATACGTAAACAAACACAACACAATATGTGTTAGACACCACTATACGTAAACAAACACAACACAATATGTGTTAGACGCCACTATGCGTAAACAAATACAACACAATATGTGTTAGACACCACTATACGTAAACAAACACAACACAATATGTGTTAGACACCACTATACGTAAACAAACACAACACAATATGTGTTAGACACCAATATACGTAAACAAAAACAAAAACACAACACAATATGTGTTAGACACCACTATGCGTAAACAAACACAACACAATATGTGTTAGACACCACTATACGTAAACAAACACAACACAATATGTGTTAGACACCACTATACGTAAACAAACACAACACAATATGTGTTAGACACCACTATGCGTAAACAAACACAAAAACACAACACAATATGTGTTAGACACCACTATACGTAAACAAACACAACACAATATGTGTTAGACATCACTATACGTAAACAAACACAACACAATATGTGTTAGACACCAATATACGTAAAAAAAAAAAAAAACACAATATGTGTTAGACACCACTATACGTAAACAAACACAACACAATATGTGTTAGACATCACTATACGTAAACAAACACAACACAATATGTGTTAGACACCAATATACGTAAACAAACACAACACAATATGTGTTAGACACCACTATGCGTAAACAAACACAACACAATATGTGTTAGACACCACTATACGTAAACAAACACAACACAATATGTGTTAGACACCAATATACGTAAACAAACACAACACAATATGTGTTAGACACCACTATACGTAAACAAACACAACACAATATGTGTTAGACACCACTATGCGTAAACAAACACAACACAATATGTGTTAGACACCACTATGCGTAAACAAACACAACATAATATGTGTTAGACACCACTATACGTAAACAAACACAACACAATATGTGTTAGACACCAATATACGTAAACAAACACAACACAATATGTGTTAGACACCAATATACGTAAACAAACACAACACAATATGTGTTAGACACCACTATGCGTAAACAAACACAACACAATATGTGTTAGACACCACTATACGTAAACAAACACAACACAATATGTGTTAGACACCACTATACCTAAACAAATACAAAGACAATATGTGTTAGACACCACTATACGTAAACAAACACAACACAATATGTGTTAGACACCACTATACGTAAACAAACACAACACAATATGTGTTAGACACCACTATGCGTAAACAAACACAACACAATATGTGTTAGACACCACTATACGTAAACAAATACAACACAATATGTGTTAGACACCACTATGCGTAAACAAACACAACACAATATGTGTTAGACACCACTATACGTAAACAAATACAACACAATATGTGTTAGACACCACTATACGTAAACAAACACAACACAATATGTGTTAGACACCACTATACGTAAACAAATACAACACAATATGTGTTAGACACCACTATGCGTAAACAAATACAACACAATATGTGTTAGACACCACTATACGTAAACAAACACAACACAATATGTGTTAGACACCAATATACGTAAACAAACACAACACAATATGTGTTAGACACCACTATACGTAAACAAATACAAAGACAATATGTGTTAGACACCACTATACGTAAACCAACACAACACAATATGTGTTAGACACCACTATATGTAAACAAACACAACACAATATGTGTTAGACACCACTATACGTAAACAAACACAACACAATATGTGTTAGACACCACTATACGTACACAAATACAACACAATATGTGTTAGACACCACTATACGTAAACAAACACAACACAATATGTGTTAGACACCACTATACGTAAACAAACACAACACAATATGTGTTAGACGCCACTATGCGTAAACAAATACAACACAATATGTGTTAGACACCACTATACGTAAACAAACACAACACAATATGTGTTAGACACCACTATACGTAAACAAACACAACACAATATGTGTTAGACACCAATATACGTAAACAAAAACAAAAACACAACACAATATGTGTTAGACACCACTATGCGTAAACAAACACAACACAATATGTGTTAGACACCACTATACGTAAACAAACACAACACAATATGTGTTAGACACCACTATACGTAAACAAACACAACACAATATGTGTTAGACACCACTATGCGTAAACAAACACAAAAACACAACACAATATGTGTTAGACACCACTATACCTAAACAAATACAAAGACAATATGTGTTAGACACCACTATACGTAAACAAACACAACACAATATGTGTTAGACACCACTATACGTAAACAAACACAACACAATATGTGTTAGACACCACTATACGTAAACAAACACAACACAATATGTGTTAGACACCACTATACGTAAACAAATACAACACAATATGTGTTAGACACCACTATGCGTAAACAAATACAACACAATATGTGTTAGACACCACTATACGTAAACAAACACAACACAATATGTGTTAGACACCAATATACGTAAAAAAAAAAAAAAACACAATATGTGTTAGACACCAATATACATAAACAAACACAACACAATATGTGTTAGACACCAATATACATAAACAAACACAACACAATATGTGTTAGACACCACTATACGTAAACAAACACAACACAATATGTGTTAGACACCACTATACGTAAACAAACACAACACAATATGTGTTAGACACCACTATACGTAAACAAATACAAAGACAATATGTGTTAGACACCACTATACGTAAACCAACACAACACAATATGTGTTAGACACCACTATATGTAAACAAACACAACACAATATGTGTTAGACACCACTATACGTAAACAAACACAACACAATATGTGTTAGACACCACTATACGTACACAAATACAACACAATATGTGTTAGACACCACTATACGTAAACAAACACAACACAATATGTGTTAGACACCACTATACGTAAACAAACACAACACAATATGTGTTAGACGCCACTATGCGTAAACAAATACAACACAATATGTGTTAGACACCACTATACGTAAACAAACACAACACAATATGTGTTAGACACCACTATACGTAAACAAACACAACACAATATGTGTTAGACACCAATATACGTAAACAAAAACAAAAACACAACACAATATGTGTTAGACACCACTATGCGTAAACAAACACAACACAATATGTGTTAGACACCACTATACGTAAACAAACACAACACAATATGTGTTAGACACCACTATACGTAAACAAACACAACACAATATGTGTTAGACACCACTATGCGTAAACAAACACAAAAACACAACACAATATGTGTTAGACACCACTATACGTAAACAAACACAACACAATATGTGTTAGACATCACTATACGTAAACAAACACAACACAATATGTGTTAGACACCAATATACGTAAAAAAAAAAAAAAACACAATATGTGTTAGACACCACTATACGTAAACAAACACAACACAATATGTGTTAGACATCACTATACGTAAACAAACACAACACAATATGTGTTAGACACCAATATACGTAAACAAACACAACACAATATGTGTTAGACACCACTATGCGTAAACAAACACAACACAATATGTGTTAGACACCACTATACGTAAACAAACACAACACAATATGTGTTAGACACCAATATACGTAAACAAACACAACACAATATGTGTTAGACACCACTATACGTAAACAAACACAACACAATATGTGTTAGACACCACTATGCGTAAACAAACACAACACAATATGTGTTAGACACCACTATGCGTAAACAAACACAACATAATATGTGTTAGACACCACTATACGTAAACAAACACAACACAATATGTGTTAGACACCAATATACGTAAACAAACACAACACAATATGTGTTAGACACCAATATACGTAAACAAACACAACACAATATGTGTTAGACACCACTATGCGTAAACAAACACAACACAATATGTGTTAGACACCACTATACGTAAACAAACACAACACAATATGTGTTAGACACCACTATACCTAAACAAATACAAAGACAATATGTGTTAGACACCACTATACGTAAACAAACACAACACAATATGTGTTAGACACCACTATACGTAAACAAACACAACACAATATGTGTTAGACACCACTATACGTAAACAAACACAACACAATATGTGTTAGACACCACTATACGTAAACAAATACAACACAATATGTGTTAGACACCACTATGCGTAAACAAACACAACACAATATGTGTTAGACACCACTATACGTAAACAAATACAACACAATATGTGTTAGACACCACTATACGTAAACAAACACAACACAATATGTGTTAGACACCACTATACGTAAACAAATACAACACAATATGTGTTAGACACCACTATGCGTAAACAAATACAACACAATATGTGTTAGACACCACTATGCGTAAACAAACACAACACAATATGTGTTAGACACCACTATACGTAAACAAACATAACACAATATGTGTTAGACACCACTATGCGTAAACAAACACAACACAATATGTGTTAGACACCACTATACGTAAACAAACACAACACAATATGTGTTAGACATCACTATACGTAAACAAACACAACACAATATGTGTTAGACACCACTATACGTAAACAAACACAACATAATATGTGTTAGACACCACTATACGTAAACAAATACAACACAATATGTGTTAGACACCACTATACGTAAACAAACACAACACAATATGTGTTAGACACCAATATACGTAAACAAACATAACACAATATGTGTTAGACACCACTATGCGTAAACAAACACAACACAATATGTGTTAGACACCACTATACGTAAACAAACACAACACAATATGTGTTAGACATCACTATACGTAAACAAACACAACACAATATGTGTTAGACACCACTATACGTAAACAAACACAACATAATATGTGTTAGACACCACTATATGTAAACAAATACAAAGACAATATGTGTTAGACACCACTATACGTAAACAAACACAACACAATATGTGTTAGACACCACTATACGTAAACAAACACAACACAATATGTGTTAGACACCACTATGCGTAAACAAACACAACACAATATGTGTTGGACACCACTATACGTAAACAAACACAACATAATATGTGTTAGACACCACTATACGTAAACAAACACAACACAATATGTGTTAGACACCACTATGCGTAAACAAACACAACACAATATGTGTTAGACACCACTATGCGTAAACAAACACAACACAATATGTGTTAGACACCACTATGCGTAAACAAACACAACATAATATGTGTTAGACACCACTATTCATAAACAAACACAACACAATATGTGTTAGACACCACTATACGTAAACAAGCACAACATAATATGTGTTAGACACCACTATACGTAAACAAACACAACACAATATGTGTTAGACACCAATATACGTAAACAAACACAACACAATATGTGTTAGACACCAATATACGTAAACAAACACAACACAATATGTGTTAGACACCACTATGCGTAAACAAACACAACACAATATGTGTTAGACACCACTATGCGTAAACAAACACAACACAATATGTGTTAGACACCAATATACGTAAACAAACACAACACAATATGTGTTAGACACCACTATACATAAACAAACACAACACAATATGTGTTAGACACCACTATGCGTAAACAAACACAACACAATATGTGTTAGACACCACTATACGTAAACAAACACAACATAATATGTGTTAGACACCACTATACGAAAACAAACACAACACAATATGTGTTAGACACCAATATACATAAACAAACACAACACAATATGTGTTAGACACCAATATACATAAACAAACACAACACAATATGTGTTAGACACCACTATACGTAAACAAACACAACACAATATGTGTTAGACACCACTATACGTAAACAAACACAACACAATATGTGTTAGACACCACTATACGTAAACAAATACAAAGACAATATGTGTTAGACACCACTATGCGTAAACAAACACAACACAATATGTGTTAGACACCACTATATGTAAACAAACACAACACAATATGTGTTAGACACCACTATACGTAAACAAACACAACACAATATGTGTCAGACACCACTATGCGTAAACAAATACAACACAATATGTGTTAGACACCACTATACGTAAACAAACACAACACAATATGTGTTAGACACCACTATACGTAAACAAACACAACACAATATGTGTTAGACGCCACTATGCGTAAACAAATACAACACAATATGTGTTAGACACCACTATACGTAAACAAACACAACACAATATGTGTTAGACACCACTATACGTAAACAAACACAACACAATATGTGTTAGACACCAATATACGTAAACAAAAACAAAAACACAACACAATATGTGTTAGACACCACTATGCGTAAACAAACACAACACAATATGTGTTAGACACCAATATACGTAAACAAACACAACACAATATGTGTTAGACACCAATATACGTAAACAAACACAACACAATATGTGTTAGACACCACTATGCGTAAACAAACACAACACAATATGTGTTAGACACCACTATGCGTAAACAAACACAACACAATATGTGTTAGACACCAATATACGTAAACAAACACAACACAATATGTGTTAGACACCACTATACGTAAACAAACACAACACAATATGTGTTAGACACCACTATACGTAAACAAACACAACACAATATGTGTTAGACACCACTATACGTAAACAAACACAACATAATATGTGTTAGACACCACTATACGAAAACAAACACAACACAATATGTGTTAGACACCAATATACATAAACAAACACAACACAATATGTGTTAGACACCAATATACATAAACAAACACAACACAATATGTGTTAGACACCACTATACGTAAACAAACACAACACAATATGTGTTAGACACCACTATACGTAAACAAACACAACACAATATGTGTTAGACACCACTATACGTAAACAAATACAAAGACAATATGTGTTAGACACCACTATACGTAAACCAACACAACACAATATGTGTTAGACACCACTATATGTAAACAAACACAACACAATATGTGTTAGACACCACTATACGTAAACAAACACAACACAATATGTGTTAGACACCACTATACGTAAACAAATACAACACAATATGTGTTAGACACCACTATACGTAAACAAACACAACACAATATGTGTTAGACACCACTATACGTAAACAAACACAACACAATATGTGTTAGACGCCACTATGCGTAAACAAATACAACACAATATGTGTTAGACACCACTATACGTAAACAAACACAACACAATATGTGTTAGACACCACTATGCGTAAACAAACACAACACAATATGTGTTAGACACCAATATACGTAAACAAAAACAAAAACACAACACAATATGTGTTAGACACCACTATGCGTAAACAAACACAACACAATATGTGTTAGACACCACTATGCGTAAACAAACACAACACAATATGTGTTAGACACCACTATACGTAAACAAACACAACACAATATGTGTTAGACACCACTATGCGTAAACAAACACAAAAACACAACACAATATGTGTTAGACACCACTATACGTAAACAAACACAACACAATATGTGTTAGACATCACTATACGTAAACAAACACAACACAATATGTGTTAGACACCAATATACGTAAAAAAAAAAAAAAACACAATATGTGTTAGACACCACTATACGTAAACAAACACAACACAATATGTGTTAGACATCACTATACGTAAACAAACACAACACAATATGTGTTAGACACCAATATACGTAAACAAACACAACACAATATGTGTTAGACACCACTATGCGTAAACAAACACAACACAATATGTGTTAGACACCACTATACGTAAACAAACACAACACAATATGTGTTAGACACCAATATACGTAAACAAACACAACACAATATGTGTTAGACACCACTATACGTAAACAAACACAACACAATATGTGTTAGACACCACTATGCGTAAACAAACACAACACAATATGTGTTAGACACCACTATGCGTAAACAAACACAACATAATATGTGTTAGACACCACTATACGTAAACAAACACAACACAATATGTGTTAGACACCAATATACGTAAACAAACACAACACAATATGTGTTAGACACCAATATACGTAAACAAACACAACACAATATGTGTTAGACACCACTATACGTAAACAAACACAACACAATATGTGTTAGACACCACTATACCTAAACAAATACAAAGACAATATGTGTTAGACACCACTATACGTAAACAAACACAACACAATATGTGTTAGACACCACTATGCGTAAACAAACACAACACAATATGTGTTAGACACCACTATGCGTAAACAAACACAACATAATATGTGTTAGACACCACTATACGTAAACAAACACAACACAATATGTGTTAGACACCAATATACGTAAACAAACACAACACAATATGTGTTAGACACCAATATACGTAAACAAACACAACACAATATGTGTTAGACACCACTATACGTAAACAAACACAACACAATATGTGTTAGACACCACTATACCTAAACAAATACAAAGACAATATGTGTTAGACACCACTATACGTAAACAAACACAACACAATATGTGTTAGACACCACTATACGTAAACAAACACAACACAATATGTGTTAGACACCACTATACGTAAACAAACACAACACAATATGTGTTAGACACCACTATACGTAAACAAATACAACACAATATGTGTTAGACACCACTATGCGTAAACAAACACAACACAATATGTGTTAGACACCACTATACGTAAACAAATACAACACAATATGTGTTAGACACCACTATACGTAAACAAACACAACACAATATGTGTTAGACACCACTATACGTAAACAAATACAACACAATATGTGTTAGACACCACTATGCGTAAACAAATACAACACAATATGTGTTAGACACCACTATACGTAAACAAACACAACACAATATGTGTTAGACACCAATATACGTAAACAAACATAACACAATATGTGTTAGACACCACTATGCGTAAACAAACACAACACAATATGTGTTAGACACCACTATGCGTAAACAAACACAACACAATATGTGTTAGACATCACTATACGTAAACAAACACAACACAATATGTGTTAGACACCACTATACGTAAACAAACACAACATAATATGTGTTAGACACCACTATACGTAAACAAATACAACACAATATGTGTTAGACACCACTATACGTAAACAAACACAACACAATATGTGTTAGACACCAATATACGTAAACAAACATAACACAATATGTGTTAGACACCACTATGCGTAAACAAACACAACACAATATGTGTTAGACACCACTATACGTAAACAAACACAACACAATATGTGTTAGACATCACTATACGTAAACAAACACAACACAATATGTGTTAGACACCACTATACGTAAACAAACACAACATAATATGTGTTAGACACCACTATATGTAAACAAATACAAAGACAATATGTGTTAGACACCACTATACGTAAACAAACACAACACAATATGTGTTAGACACCACTATACGTAAACAAACACAACACAATATGTGTTAGACACCACTATGCGTAAACAAACACAACACAATATGTGTTGGACACCACTATACGTAAACAAACACAACATAATATGTGTTAGACACCACTATACGTAAACAAACACAACACAATATGTGTTAGACACCACTATACGTAAACAAACACAACACAATATGTGTTAGACACCACTATACGTAAACAAACACAACACAATATGTGTTAGACACCACTATGCGTAAACAAACACAACATAATATGTGTTAGACACCACTATTCATAAACAAACACAACACAATATGTGTTAGACACCACTATACGTAAACAAGCACAACATAATATGTGTTAGACACCACTATACGTAAACAAACACAACACAATATGTGTTAGACACCAATATACGTAAACAAACACAACACAATATGTGTTAGACACCAATATACGTAAACAAACACAACACAATATGTGTTAGACACCACTATGCGTAAACAAACACAACACAATATGTGTTAGACACCACTATGCGTAAACAAACACAACACAATATGTGTTAGACACCAATATACGTAAACAAACACAACACAATATGTGTTAGACACCACTATACGTAAACAAACACAACACAATATGTGTTAGACACCACTATGCGTAAACAAACACAACACAATATGTGTTAGACACCACTATGCGTAAACAAACACAACATAATATGTGTTAGACACCACTATACGAAAACAAACACAACACAATATGTGTTAGACACCAATATACATAAACAAACACAACACAATATGTGTTAGACACCAATATACATAAACAAACACAACACAATATGTGTTAGACACCACTATACGTAAACAAACACAACACAATATGTGTTAGACACCACTATACGTAAACAAACACAACACAATATGTGTTAGACACCACTATACGTAAACAAATACAAAGACAATATGTGTTAGACACCACTATGCGTAAACAAACACAACACAATATGTGTTAGACACCACTATATGTAAACAAACACAACACAATATGTGTTAGACACCACTATACGTAAACAAACACAACACAATATGTGTTAGACACCACTATACGTAAACAAATACAACACAATATGTGTTAGACACCACTATACGTAAACAAACACAACACAATATGTGTTAGACACCACTATACGTAAACAAACACAACACAATATGTGTTAGACGCCACTATGCGTAAACAAATACAACACAATATGTGTTAGACACCACTATGCGTAAACAAACACAACACAATATGTGTTAGACACCACTATACGTAAACAAACACAACACAATATGTGTTAGACACCAATATACGTAAACAAAAACAAAAACACAACACAATATGTGTTAGACACCACTATGCGTAAACAAACACAACACAATATGTGTTAGACACCACTATACGTAAACAAACACAACACAATATGTGTTAGACACCACTATACGTAAACAAACACAACACAATATGTGTTAGACACCACTATGCGTAAACAAACACAAAAACACAACACAATATGTGTTAGACACCACTATACGTAAACAAACACAACACAATATGTGTTAGACATCACTATACGTAAACAAACACAACACAATATGTGTTAGACACCAATATACGTAAAAAAAAAAAAAAACACAATATGTGTTAGACACCACTATACGTAAACAAACACAACACAATATGTGTTAGACATCACTATACGTAAACAAACACAACACAATATGTGTTAGACACCAATATACGTAAACAAACACAACACAATATGTGTTAGACACCACTATGCGTAAACAAACACAACACAATATGTGTTAGACACCACTATACGTAAACAAACACAACACAATATGTGTTAGACACCAATATACGTAAACAAACACAACACAATATGTGTTAGACACCACTATACGTAAACAAACACAACACAATATGTGTTAGACACCACTATGCGTAAACAAACACAACACAATATGTGTTAGACACCACTATGCGTAAACAAACACAGCATAATATGTGTTAGACACCACTATACGTAAACAAACACAACACAATATGTGTTAGACACCAATATACGTAAACAAACACAACACAATATGTGTTAGACACCAATATACGTAAACAAACACAACACAATATGTGTTAGACACCACTATGCGTAAACAAACACAACACAATATGTGTTAGACACCACTATACGTAAACAAACACAACACAATATGTGTTAGACACCACTATACCTAAACAAATACAAAGACAATATGTGTTAGACACCACTATACGTAAACAAACACAACACAATATGTGTTAGACACCACTATACGTAAACAAACACAACACAATATGTGTTTGACACCACTATACGTAAACAAACACAACACAATATGTGTTAGACACCACTATGCGTAAACAAACACAACATAATATGTGTTAGACACCACTATTCATAAACAAACAACACAATATGTGTTAGACACCACTATGCGTAAACAAGCACAACATAATATGTGTTAGACACCACTATACGTAAACAAACACAACACAATATGTGTTAGACACCAATATACGTAAACAAACACAACACAATATGTGTTAGACACCAATATACGTAAACAAACACAACACAATATGTGTTAGACACCACTATACGTAAACAAACACAACACAATATGTGTTAGACACCACTATGCGTAAACAAACACAACACAATATGTGTTAGACACCAATATACGTAAACAAACACAACACAATATGTGTTAGACACCACTATACGTAAACAAACACAACACAATATGTGTTAGACACCACTATGCGTAAACAAACACAACACAATATGTGTTAGACACCACTATACGTAAACAAACACAACATAATATGTGTTAGACACCACTATACGAAAACAAACACAACACAATATGTGTTAGACACCACTATACGTAAACAAACACAACACAATATGTGTTAGACACCACTATACGTAAACAAATACAAAGACAATATGTGTTAGACACCACTATACGTAAACAAACACAACACAATATGTGTTAGACACCACTATATGTAAACAAACACAACACAATATGTGTTAGACACCACTATGCGTAAACAAACACAACACAATATGTGTTAGACACCACTATACGTAAACAAATACAACACAATATGTGTTAGACACCACTATACGTAAACAAACACAACACAATATGTGTTAGACACCACTATACGTAAACAAACACAACACAATATGTGTTAGACGCCACTATACGTAAACAAATACAACACAATATGTGTTAGACACCACTATACGTAAACAAACACAACACAATATGTGTTAGACACCACTATACGTAAACAAACACAACACAATATGTGTTAGACACCAATATACGTAAACAAAAACAAAAACACAACACAATATGTGTTAGACACCACTATGCGTAAACAAACACAACACAATATGTGTTAGACACCACTATACGTAAACAAACACAACACAATATGTGTTAGACACCACTATACGTAAACAAACACAACACAATATGTGTTAGACACCACTATGCGTAAACAAACACAAAAACACAACACAATATGTGTTAGACACCACTATACGTAAACAAACACAACACAATATGTGTTAGACATCACTATACGTAAACAAACACAACACAATATGTGTTAGACACCAATATACGTAAAAAAAAAAAAAAACACAATATGTGTTAGACACCACTATACGTAAACAAACACAACACAATATGTGTTAGACATCACTATACGTAAACAAACACAACACAATATGTGTTAGACACCAATATACGTAAACAAACACAACACAATATGTGTTAGACACCACTATGCGTAAACAAACACAACACAATATGTGTTAGACACCACTATACGTAAACAAACACAACACAATATGTGTTAGACACCAATATACGTAAACAAACACAACACAATATGTGTTAGACACCACTATACGTAAACAAACACAACACAATATGTGTTAGACACCACTATGCGTAAACAAACACAACACAATATGTGTTAGACACCACTATGCGTAAACAAACACAACATAATATGTGTTAGACACCACTATACGTAAACAAACACAACACAATATGTGTTAGACACCAATATACGTAAACAAACACAACACAATATGTGTTAGACACCAATATATGTAAACAAACACAACACAATATGTGTTAGACACCACTATGCGTAAACAAACACAACACAATATGTGTTAGACACCACTATACGTAAACAAACACAACACAATATGTGTTAGACACCACTATACCTAAACAAATACAAAGACAATATGTGTTAGACACCACTATACGTAAACAAACACAACACAATATGTGTTAGACACCACTATACGTAAACAAACACAACACAATATGTGTTAGACACCACTATACGTAAACAAACACAACACAATATGTGTTAGACACCACTATGCGTAAACAAATACAACACAATATGTGTTAGACACCACTATACGTAAACAAACACAACACAATATGTGTTAGACACCACTATACGTAAACAAACACAACACAATATGTGTTAGACGCCACTATACGTAAACAAATACAACACAATATGTGTTAGACACCACTATACGTAAACAAACACAACACAATATGTGTTAGACACCACTATACGTAAACAAACACAACACAATATGTGTTAGACACCAATATACGTAAACAAAAACAAAAACACAACACAATATGTGTTAGACACCACTATGCGTAAACAAACACAACACAATATGTGTTAGACACCACTATACGTAAACAAACACAACACAATATGTGTTAGACACCACTATATGTAAACAAACACAACACAATATGTGTTAGACACCACTATGTGTAAACAAACACAAAAACACAACACAATATGTGTTAGACACCACTATGCGTAAACAAACACAACACAATATGTGTTAAACATCACTATACGTAAACAAACACAACACAATATGTGTTAGACACCAATATACGTGAAAAAAAAAAAAAACACAATATGTGTTAGACACCACTATACGTAAACAAACACAACACAATATGTGTTAGACATCACTATACGTAAACAAACACAACACAATATGTGTTAGACACCACTATACGTAAACAAATACAACACAATATGTGTTAGACACCACTATACGTAAACAAACACAACACAATATGTGTTAGACACCAATATACGTAAACAAACACAACACAATATGTGTTAGACACCACTATTCGTAAACAAACACAACACAATATGTGTTAGACACCACTATACGTAAACAAACACAACACAATATGTGTTAGACACCAATATACGTAAACAAAAACAAAAACACAACACAATATGTGTTAGACACCACTATACGTAAACAAACACAACACAATATGTGTTAGACACCACTATACGTAAACAAACACAACACAATATGTGTTAGACACCACTATGCGTAAACAAACACAACACAATATGTGTTAGACACCACTATACGTAAACAAACACAACACAATATGTGTTAGACACCACTATACGTAAACAAACACAACACAATATGTGTTAGACACCACTATACGTAAACAAATACAACACAATATGTGTTAGACACCACTATGCGTAAACAAATACAACACAATATGTGTTAGACACCACTATACGTAAACAAACACAACACAATATGTGTTAGACACCAATATACGTAAACAAACATAACACAATATGTGTTAGACACCACTATACGTAAACAAACACAACACAATATGTGTTAGACACCACTATACGTAAACAAACACAGCACAATATGTGTTAGACATCACTATACGTAAACAAACACAACACAATATGTGTTAGACACCACTATACGTAAACAAACACAACATAATATGTGTTAGACACCACTATGCGTAAACAAATACAAAGACAATATGTGTTAGACACCACTATACGTAAACAAACACAACACAATATGTGTTAGACACCACTATACGTAAACAAACACAACACAATATGTGTTAGACACCACTATACGTAAACAAACACAACACAATATGTGTTAGACACCACTATACGTAAACAAACACAACATAGTATGTGTTAGACACCACTATACGTAAACAAACACAACACAATATGTGTTAGACACCACTATACGTAAACAAACACAACACAATATGTGTTAGACACCACTATACGTAAACAAACACAACACAATATGTGTTAGACACCACTATACGTAAACAAACACAACATAATATGTGTTAGACACCACTATGCATAAACAAACACAACACAATATGTGTTTGACACCACTATACGTAAACAAACACAACATAATATGTGTTAGACACCACTATACGTAAACAAACACAACACAATATGTGTTAGACACCAATATACGTAAACAAACACAACACAATATGTGTTAGACACTAATATACGTAAACAAACACAACACAATATGTGTTAGAAACCACTATACGTAAACAAACACAACACAATATGTGTTAGACACCACTATACGTAAACAAACACAACACAATATGTGTTAGACACCAATATACGTAAACAAACACAACACAATATGTGTTAGACACCACTATACGTAAACAAACACAACACAATATGTGTTAGACACCACTATACGTAAACAAACACAACACAATATGTGTTAGACACCACTATACGTAAACAAACACAACATAATATGTGTTAGACACCACTATGCGTAAACAAACACAACACAATATGTGTTAGACACCAATATACGTAAACAAACACAACACAATATGTGTTAGACACCACTATACGTAAACAAACACAACACAATATGTGTTAGACACCACTATACGTAAACAAACACAACACAATATGTGTTAGACACCAATATACGTAAACAAACACAACACAATATGTGTTAGACACCACTATGCGTAAACAAACACAACACAATATGTGTTAGACACCACTATACGTAAACAAACACAAGACAATATGTGTTAGACACCACTATACGTAAACAAACACAACATAATATGTGTTAGACACCACTATGCGTAAACAAACACAACACAATATGTGTTAGACACCAATATACGTAAACAAACACAACACAATATGTGTTAGACACCAATATACGTAAACAAACACAACACAATATGTGTTAGACACCACTATACGTAAACAAACACAACACAATATGTGTTAGACACCACTATACGTAAACAAACACAACACAATATGTGTTAGACACCACTATACGTAAACAAATACAAAGACAATATGTGTTAGACACCACTATACGTAAACAAACACAACACAATATGTGTTAGACACCACTATACGTAAACAAACACAACACAATATGTGTTAGACACCACTATACGTAAACAAACACAACACAATATGTGTTAGACACCACTATACGTAAACAAATACAACACAATATGTGTTAGACACCACTATGCGTAAACAAACACAACACAATATGTGTTAGACACCACTATGCGTAAACAAACACAACACAATATGTGTTAGACACCACTATACGTAAACAAATACAACACAATATGTGTTAGACACCACTATACGTAAACAAACACAACACAATATGTGTTAGACATCACTATACGTAAACAAACACAACACAATATGTGTTAGACACCAATATACGTAAACAAACACAACACAATATGTGTTAGACACCACTATGCGTAAACAAACACAACACAATATGTGTTAGACACCACTATACGTAAACAAACACAACACAATATGTGTTAGACACCAATATACGTAAACAAACACAACACAATATGTGTTAGACACCACTATACGTAAACAAACACAAACAATATGTGTTAGACACCACTATGCGTAAACAAACACAACACAATATGTGTTAGACACCACTATGCGTAAACAAACACAACATAATATGTGTTAGACACCACTATACGTAAACAAACACAACACAATATGTGTTAGACACCAATATACGTAAACAAACACAACACAATATGTGTTAGACACCAATATACGTAAACAAACACAACACAATATGTGTTAGACACCACTATGCGTAAACAAACACAACACAATATGTGTTAGACACCACTATACGTAAACAAACACAACACAATATGTGTTAGACACCACTATACCTAAACAAATACAAAGACAATATGTGTTAGACACCACTATACGTAAACAAACACAACACAATATGTGTTAGACACCACTATACGTAAACAAACACAACACAATATGTGTTAGACACCACTATACGTAAACAAACACAACACAATATGTGTTAGACACCACTATGCGTAAACAAATACAACACAATATGTGTTAGACACCACTATGCGTAAACAAACACAACACAATATGTGTTAGACACCACTATACGTAAACAAACACAACACAATATGTGTTAGACGCCACTATACGTAAACAAATACAACACAATATGTGTTAGACACCACTATACGTAAACAAACACAACACAATATGTGTTAGACACCACTATACGTAAACAAACACAACACAATATGTGTTAGACACCAATATACGTAAACAAAAACAAAAACACAACACAATATGTGTTAGACACCACTATGCGTAAACAAACACAACACAATATGTGTTAGACACCACTATACGTAAACAAACACAACACAATATGTGTTAGACACCACTATATGTAAACAAACACAACACAATATGTGTTAGACACCACTATGTGTAAACAAACACAAAAACACAACACAATATGTGTTAGACACCACTATGCGTAAACAAACACAACACAATATGTGTTAAACATCACTATACGTAAACAAACAACACAATATGTGTTAGACACCAATATACGTGAAAAAAAAAAAAACACAATATGTGTTAGACACCACTATACGTAAACAAACACAACACAATATGTGTTAGACATCACTATACGTAAACAAACACAACACAATATGTGTTAGACACCACTATACGTAAACAAATACAACACAATATGTGTTAGACACCACTATACGTAAACAAACACAACACAATATGTGTTAGACACCAATATACGTAAACAAACACAACACAATATGTGTTAGACACCACTATACGTAAACAAACACAACACAATATGTGTTAGACACCACTATACGTAAACAAACACAACACAATATGTGTTAGACACCAATATACGTAAACAAAAACAAAAACACAACACAATATGTGTTAGACACCACTATACGTAAACAAACACAACACAATATGTGTTAGACACCACTATACGTAAACAAACACAACACAATATGTGTTAGACACCACTATGCGTAAACAAACACAACACAATATGTGTTAGACACCACTATACGTAAACAAACACAACACAATATGTGTTAGACACTACTATACGTAAACAAACACAACACAATATGTGTTAGACACCACTATACGTAAACAAATACAACACAATATGTGTTAGACACCACTATGCGTAAACAAATACAACACAATATGTGTTAGACACCACTATACGTAAACAAACACAACACAATATGTGTTAGACACCAATATACGTAAACAAACATAACACAATATGTGTTAGACACCACTATACGTAAACAAACACAACACAATATGTGTTAGACACCACTATACGTAAACAAACACAGCACAATATGTGTTAGACATCACTATACGTAAACAAACACAACACAACATGTGTTAGACACCACTATACGTAAACAAACACAACATAATATGTGTTAGACACCACTATGCGTAAACAAATACAAAGACAATATGTGTTAGACACCACTATACGTAAACAAACACAACACAATATGTGTTAGACACCACTATACGTAAACAAACACAACACAATATGTGTTAGACACCACTATGCGTAAACAAACACAACACAATATGTGTTAGACACCACTATACGTAAACAAACACAACATAGTATGTGTTAGACACCACTATACGTAAACAAACACAACACAATATGTGTTAGACACCACTATACGTAAACAAACACAACACAATATGTGTTAGACACCACTATACGTAAACAAACACAACACAATATGTGTTAGACACCACTATACGTAAACAAACACAACATAATATGTGTTAGACACCACTATGCATAAACAAACACAACACAATATGTGTTTGACACCACTATACGTAAACAAACACAACATAATATGTGTTAGACACCACTATACGTAAACAAACACAACACAATATGTGTTAGACACCAATATACGTAAACAAACACAACACAATATGTGTTAGACACCAATATACGTAAACAAACACAACACAATATGTGTTAGAAACCACTATGCGTAAACAAACACAACACAATATGTGTTAGACACCACTATACGTAAACAAACACAACACAATATGTGTTAGACACCAATATACGTAAACAAACACAACACAATATGTGTTAGACACCACTATGCGTAAACAAACACAACACAATATGTGTTAGACACCACTATACGTAAACAAACACAACACAATATGTGTTAGACACCACTATACGTAAACAAACACAACATAATATGTGTTAGACACCACTATGCGTAAACAAACACAACACAATATGTGTTAGACACCAATATACGTAAACAAACACAACACAATATGTGTTAGACACCACTATACGTAAACAAACACAACACAATATGTGTTAGACACCACTATACGTAAACAAACACAACACAATATGTGTTAGACACCAATATATGTAAACAAACACAACACAATATGTGTTAGACACCACTATGCGTAAACAAACACAACACAATATGTGTTAGACACCACTATACGTAAACAAACACAAGACAATATGTGTTAGACACCACTATACGTAAACAAACACAACATAATATGTGTTAGACACCACTATGCGTAAACAAACACAACACAATATGTGTTAGACACCAATATACGTAAACAAACACAACACAATATGTGTTAGACACCAATATACGTAAACAAACACAACACAATATGTGTTAGACACCACTATACGTAAACAAACACAACACAATATGTGTTAGACACCACTATACGTAAACAAACACAACACAATATGTGTTAGACACCACTATACGTAAACAAATACAAAGACAATATGTGTTAGACACCACTATACGTAAACAAACACAACACAATATGTGTTAGACACCACTATACGTAAACAAACACAACACAATATGTGTTAGACACCACTATACGTAAACAAACACAACACAATATGTGTTAGACACCACTATACGTAAACAAATACAACACAATATGTGTTAGACACCACTATGCGTAAACAAACACAACACAATATGTGTTAGACACCACTATGCGTAAACAAACACAACACAATATGTGTTAGACACCACTATACGTAAACAAATACAACACAATATGTGTTAGACACCACTATACGTAAACAAACACAAGACAATATGTGTTAGACACCACTATACGTAAACAAACACAACACAATATGTGTTAGACACCAATATACGTAAACAAAAACAAAAACACAACACAATATGTGTTAGACACCACTATACGTAAACAAACACAACACAATATGTGTTAGACACCACTATACGTAAACAAACACAACACAATATGTGTTAGACACCACTATACGTAAACAAACACAACACAATATGTGTTAGACACCACTATACGTAAACAAACACAAAAACACAACACAATATGTGTTAGACACCACTATACGTAAACAAACACAACACAATATGTGTTAGACATCACTATACGTAAACAAACACAACACAATATGTGTTAGACACCAATATACGTAAACAAAAACAAAAACACAATATGTGTTAGACACCACTATACGTAAACAAACACAACACAATATGTGTTAGACATCACTATACGTAAACAAACACAACACAATATGTGTTAGACACCACTATATGTAAACAAACACAACACAATATGTGTTAGACACCAATATACGTAAACAAACACAACACAATATGTGTTAGACACCACTATACGTAAACAAACACAACACAATATGTGTTAGACACCACTATACGTAAACAAACACAACACACTATGTGTTAGACACCAATATACGTAAACAAAAACAAAAACACAACACAATATGTGTTAGACACCACTATACGTAAACAAACACAACACAATATGTGTTAGACACCACTATACGTAAACAAACACAACACAATATGTGTTAGACACCACTATGCGTAAACAAACACAACACAATATGTGTTAGACACCACTATGCGTAAACAAATACAACACAATATGTGTTAGACACCACTATACGTAAACAAACACAACACAATATGTGTTAGACACCACTATACGTAAACAAATACAACACAATATGTGTTAGACACCACTATGCGTAAACAAATACAACGCAATATGTGTTAGACACCACTATACGTAAACAAACACAACACAATATGTGTTAGACACCAATATACGTAAACAAACATAACACAATATGTGTTAGACACCACTATACGTAAACAAACACAACACAATATGTGTTAGACACCACTATACGTAAACAAACACAACACAATATGTGTTAGACATCACTATACGTAAACAAACACAACACAATATGTGTTAGACACCACTATACGTAAACAAACACAACATAATATGTGTTAGACACCACTATACGTAAACAAATACAACACAATATGTGTTAGACACCACTATACGTAAACAAACACAACACAATATGTGTTAGACACCAATATACGTAAACAAACATAACACAATATGTGTTAGACACCACTATACATAAACAAACACAACACAATATGTGTTAGACACCACTATACGTAAACAAACACAACACAATATGTGTTAGACATCACTATACGTAAACAAACACAACACAATATGTGTTAGACACCACTATATGTAAACAAACACAACATAATATGTGTTAGACACCACTATATGTAAACAAATACAAAGACAATATGTGTTAGACACCACTATACGTAAACAAACACAACACAATATGTGTTAGACACCACTATACGTAAACAAACACAACACAATATGTGTTAGACACCACTATGTGTAAACAAACACAACACAATATGTGTTAGACACCACTATACGTAAACAAACACAACATAATATGTGTTAGACACCACTATACGTAAACAAACACAAGACAATATGTGTTAGACACCACTATACGTAAACAAACACAACACAATATGTGTTAGACACCACTATACGTAAACAAACACAACACAATATGTGTTAGACACCACTATGCATAAACAAACACAACATAATATGTGTTAGACACCACTATTCATAAACAAACACAACACAATATGTGTTAGACACCACTATACGTAAACAAGCACAACATAATATGTGTTAGACACCACTATACGTAAACAAACACAACACAATATGTGTTAGACACCAATATACGTAAACAAACACAACACAATATGTGTTAGACACCAATATACGCAAACAAACACAACACAATATGTGTTAGACACCACTATGCGTAAACAAACACAACACAATATGTGTTAGACACCACTATACGTAAACAAACACAACACAATATGTGTTAGACACCAATATACGTAAACAAACACAACACAATATGTGTTAGACACCACTATGCGTAAACAAACACAACACAATATGTGTTAGACACCACTATGCGTAAACAAACACAACACAATATGTGTTAGACACCACTATACGTAAACAAACACAACATAATATGTGTTAGACACCATTATACGTAAACAAACACAACACAATATGTGTTAGACACCAATATACGTAAACAAACACAACACAATATGTGTTAGACACCAATATACATAAACAAACACAACACAATATGTGTTAGACACCACTATACGTAAACAAACACAACACAATATGTGTTAGACACCACTATGCGTAAACAAACACAACACAATATGTGTTAGACACCACTATACGTAAACAAATACAAAGACAATATGTGTTAGACACCACTATACGTAAACAAACACAACACAATATGTGTTAGACACCACTATACGTAAACAAACACAACACAATATGTGTTAGACACCACTATGCGTAAACAAACACAACACAATATGTGTTAGACACCACTATACGTAAACAAATACAACACAATATGTGTTAGACACCACTATACGTAAACAAACACAACACAATATGTGTTAGACACCACTATACGTAAACAAACACAACACAATATGTGTTAGACGCCACTATACGTAAACAAATACAACATAATATGTGTTAGACACCACTATACGTAAACAAACACAACACAATATGTGTTAGACACCACTATACGTAAACAAACACAACACAATATGTGTTAGACACCAATATACGTAAACAAAAACAAAAACACAACACAATATGTGTTAGACACCACTATGCGTAAACAAACACAACACAATATGTGTTAGACACCACTATGCGTAAACAAACACAACACAATATGTGTTAGACACCACTATACGTAAACAAACACAACACAATATGTGTTAGACACCACTATGCGTAAACAAACACAAAAACACAACACAATATGTGTTAGACACCACTATACGTAAACAAACACAACACAATATGTGTTAGACATCACTATACGTAAACAAACACAACACAATATGTGTTAGACACCAATATACGTAAAAAAAAAAAAAACACAATATGTGTTAGACACCACTATACGTAAACAAACACAACACAATATGTGTTAGACATCACTATACGTAAACAAACACAACACAATATGTGTTAGACACCACTATGCGTAAACAAATACAACACAATATGTGTTAGACACCACTATGCGTAAACAAACACAATACAATATGTGTTAGACACCAATATACGTAAACAAACACAACACAATATGTGTTAGACACCACTATACGTAAACAAACACAACACAATATGTGTTAGACACCACTATACGTAAACAAACACAACACAATATGTGTTAGACACCAATATACGTAAACAAACACAACACAATATGTGTTAGACACCACTATGCGTAAACAAACACAACACAATATGTGTTAGACACCACTATGCGTAAACAAACACAACACAATATGTGTTAGACACCACTATGCGTAAACAAACACAACACAATATGTGTTAGACACCATTATACGTAAACAAACACAACACAATATGTGTTAGACACCAATATACGTAAACAAACACAACACAATATGTGTTAGACACCAATATACGTAAACAAACACAACACAATATGTGTTAGACACCACTATGCGTAAACAAACACAACACAATATGTGTTAGACACCACTATGCGTAAACAAACACAACACAATATGTGTTAGACACCACTATACGTAAACAAATACAAAGACAATATGTGTTAGACACCACTATACGTAAACAAACACAACACAATATGTGTTAGACACCACTATACGTAAACAAACACAACACAATATGTGTTAGACACCACTATACGTAAACAAACACAACACAATATGTGTTAGACACCACTATACGTAAACAAACACAACACAATATGTGTTAGACATCACTATACGTAAACAAACACAACACAATATGTGTTAGACACCACTATACGTAAACAAACACAACATAATATGTGTTAGACACCACTATGCGTAAACAAATACAACACAATATGTGTTAGACACCACTATACGTAAACAAACACAACACAATATGTGTTAGACACCAATATACGTAAACAAACATAACACAATATGTGTTAGACACCACTATACATAAACAAACACAACACAATATGTGTTAGACACCACTATACGTAAACAAACACAACACAATATGTGTTAGACATCACTATACGTAAACAAACACAACACAATATGTGTTAGACACCACTATATGTAAACAAACACAACACAATATGTGTTAGACACCACTATATGTAAACAAATACAAAGACAATATGTGTTAGACACCACTATACGTAAACAAACACAACACAATATGTGTTAGACACCACTATACGTAAACAAACACAACACAATATGTGTTAGACACCACTATGTGTAAACAAACACAACACAATATGTGTTAGACACCACTATACGTAAACAAACACAACATAATATGTGTTAGACACCACTATACGTAAACAAACACAAGACAATATGTGTTAGACACCACTATACGTAAACAAACACAACACAATATGTGTTAGACACCACTATACGTAAACAAACACAACACAATATGTGTTAGACACCACTATGCATAAACAAACACAACATAATATGTGTTAGACACCACTATTCATAAACAAACACAACACAATATGTGTTAGACACCACTATACGTAAACAAGCACAACATAATATGTGTTAGACACCACTATACGTAAACAAACACAACACAATATGTGTTAGACACCAATATACGTAAACAAACACAACACAATATGTGTTAGACACCAATATACGCAAACAAACACAACACAATATGTGTTAGACACCACTATACGTAAACAAACACAACACAATATGTGTTAGACACCACTATACGTAAACAAACACAACACAATATGTGTTAGACACCAATATACGTAAACAAACACAACACAATATGTGTTAGACACCACTATGCGTAAACAAACACAACACAATATGTGTTAGACACCACTATGCGTAAACAAACACAACACAATATGTGTTAGACACCACTATACGTAAACAAACACAACATAATATGTGTTAGACACCATTATACGTAAACAAACACAACACAATATGTGTTAGACACCAATATACGTAAACAAACACAACACAATATGTGTTAGACACCAATATACGTAAACAAACACAACACAATATGTGTTAGACACCACTATACGTAAACAAACACAACACAATATGTGTTAGACACCACTATGCGTAAACAAACACAACACAATATGTGTTAGACACCACTATACGTAAACAAATACAAAGACAATATGTGTTAGACACCACTATACGTAAACAAACACAACACAATATGTGTTAGACACCACTATACGTAAACAAACACAACACAATATGTGTTAGACACCACTATACGTAAACAAACACAACACAATATGTGTTAGACACCACTATACGTAAACAAATACAACACAATATGTGTTAGACACCACTATACGTAAACAAACACAACACAATATGTGTTAGACACCACTATACGTAAACAAACACAACACAATATGTGTTAGACGCCACTATACGTAAACAAATACAACATAATATGTGTTAGACACCACTATGCGTAAACAAACACAACACAATATGTGTTAGACACCACTATACGTAAACAAACACAACACAATATGTGTTAGACACCAATATACGTAAACAAAAACAAAAACACAACACAATATGTGTTAGACACCACTATGCGTAAACAAACACAACACAATATGTGTTAGACACCACTATGCGTAAACAAACACAACACAATATGTGTTAGACACCACTATACGTAAACAAACACAACACAATATGTGTTAGACACCACTATGCGTAAACAAACACAAAAACACAACACAATATGTGTTAGACACCACTATACGTAAACAAACACAACACAATATGTGTTAGACATCACTATACGTAAACAAACACAACACAATATGTGTTAGACACCAATATACGTAAAAAAAAAAAAAACCACAATATGTGTTAGACACCACTATACGTAAACAAACACAACACAATATGTGTTAGACATCACTATACGTAAACAAACACAACACAATATGTGTTAGACACCACTATGCGTAAACAAATACAACACAATATGTGTTAGACACCACTATGCGTAAACAAACACAATACAATATGTGTTAGACACCAATATACGTAAACAAACACAACACAATATGTGTTAGACACCACTATACGTAAACAAACACAACACAATATGTGTTAGACACCACTATACGTAAACAAACACAACACAATATGTGTTAGACACCAATATACGTAAACAAACACAACACAATATGTGTTAGACACCACTATGCGTAAACAAACACAACACAATATGTGTTAGACACCACTATGCGTAAACAAACACAACACAATATGTGTTAGACACCACTATACGTAAACAAACACAACATAATATGTGTTAGACACCATTATACGTAAACAAACACAACACAATATGTGTTAGACACCAATATACGTAAACAAACACAACACAATATGTGTTAGACACCAATATACGTAAACAAACACAACACAATATGTGTTAGACACCACTATGCGTAAACAAACACAACACAATATGTGTTAGACACCACTATGCGTAAACAAACACAACACAATATGTGTTAGACACCACTATACGTAAACAAATACAAAGACAATATGTGTTAGACACCACTATACGTAAACAAACACAACACAATATGTGTTAGACACCACTATACGTAAACAAACACAACACAATATGTGTTAGACACCACTATACGTAAACAAACACAACACAATATGTGTTAGACACCACTATACGTAAACAAATACAACACAATATGTGTTAGACACCACTATGCGTAAACAAACACAACACAATATGTGTTAGACACCACTATACGTAAACAAACACAACACAATATGTGTTAGACGCCACTATACGTAAACAAATACAACATAATATGTGTTAGACACCACTATGCGTAAACAAACACAACACAATATGTGTTAGACACCACTATACGTAAACAAACACAACACAATATGTGTTAGACACCAATATACGAAAACAAAAACAAAAACACAACACAATATGTGTTAGACACCACTATGCATAAACAAACACAACACAATATGTGTTAGACACCACTATGCGTAAACAAACACAACACAATATGTGTTAGACACCACTATACGTAAACAAACACAACACAATATGTGTTAGACACCACTATGCGTAAACAAACACAAAAACACAACACAATATGTGTTAGACACCACTATACGTAAACAAACACAACACAATATGTGTTAGACATCACTATACGTAAACAAACACAACACAATATGTGTTGGACACCAATATACGTAAAAAAAAAAAAAACCACAATATGTGTTAGACACCACTATACGTAAACAAACACAACACAATATGTGTTAGACATCACTATACGTAAACAAACACAACACAATATGTGTTAGACACCACTATGCGTAAACAAATACAACACAATATGTGTTAGACACCACTATACGTAAACAAACACAATACAATATGTGTTAGACACCAATATACGTAAACAAACACAACACAATATGTGTTAGACACCACTATACGTAAACAAGCACAACACAATATGTGTTAGACACCACTATACGTAAACAAACACAACACAATATGTGTTAGACACCAATATACGTAAACAAAAACAAAAACACAACACAATATGTGTTAGACACCACTATGCGTAAACAAACACAACACAATATGTGTTAGACACCACTATGCGTAAACAAACACAACACAATATGTGTTAGACACCACTATGCGTAAACAAACACAACACAATATGTGTTAGACACCACTATACGTAAACAAACACAACACAATATGTGTTAGACACCACTATGCGTAAACAAACACAACACAATATGTGTTAGACACCACTATACGTAAACAAATACAACACAATATGTGTTAGACACCACTATGCGTAAACAAATACAACACAATATGTGTTAGACACCACTATGCGTAAACAAACACAACACAATATGTGTTAGACACCACTATGCGTAAACAAACACAACACAATATGTGTTAGACACCACTATGCGTAAACAAACACAACATAATATGTGTTAGACACCATTATACGTAAACAAACACAACACAATATGTGTTAGACACCAATATACGTAAACAAACACAACACAATATGTGTTAGACACCAATATACGTAAACAAACACAACACAATATGTGTTAGACACCACTATGCGTAAACAAACACAACACAATATGTGTTAGACACCACTATGCGTAAACAAACACAACACAATATGTGTTAGACACCACTATACGTAAACAAATACAAAGACAATATGTGTTAGACACCACTATACGTAAACAAACACAACACAATATGTGTTAGACACCACTATACGTAAACAAACACAACACAATATGTGTTAGACACCACTATACGTAAACAAACACAACACAATATGTGTTAGACACCACTATACGTAAACAAACACAACACAATATGTGTTAGACATCACTATACGTAAACAAACACAACACAATATGTGTTAGACACCACTATACGTAAACAAACACAACATAATATGTGTTAGACACCACTATACGTAAACAAATACAACACAATATGTGTTAGACACCACTATACATAAACAAACACAACACAATATGTGTTAGACACCAATATACGTAAACAAACATAACACAATATGTGTTAGACACCACTATACATAAACAAACACAACACAATATGTGTTAGACACCACTATACGTAAACAAACACAACACAATATGTGTTAGACACCACTATGCGTAAACAAACACAACACAATATGTGTTAGACACCACTATACGTAAACAAACACAACATAATATGTGTTAGACACCATTATACGTAAACAAACACAACACAATATGTGTTAGACACCAATATACGTAAACAAACACAACACAATATGTGTTAGACACCAATATACGTAAACAAACACAACACAATATGTGTTAGACACCACTATGCGTAAACAAACACAACACAATATGTGTTAGACACCACTATGCGTAAACAAACACAACACAATATGTGTTAGACACCACTATACGTAAACAAATACAAAGACAATATGTGTTAGACACCACTATACGTAAACAAACACAACACAATATGTGTTAGACACCACTATACGTAAACAAACACAACACAATATGTGTTAGACACCACTATGCGTAAACAAACACAACACAATATGTGTTAGACACCACTATACGTAAACAAATACAACACAATATGTGTTAGACACCACTATGCGTAAACAAACACAACACAATATGTGTTAGACACCACTATACGTAAACAAACACAACACAATATGTGTTAGACGCCACTATACGTAAACAAATACAACATAATATGTGTTAGACACCACTATGCGTAAACAAACACAACACAATATGTGTTAGACACCACTATACGTAAACAAACACAACACAATATGTGTTAGACACCAATATACGTAAACAAAAACAAAAACACAACACAATATGTGTTAGACACCACTATGCGTAAACAAACACAACACAATATGTGTTAGACACCACTATACGTAAACAAACACAACACAATATGTGTTAGACACCACTATACGTAAACAAACACAACACAATATGTGTTAGACACCACTATGCGTAAACAAACACAAAAACACAACACAATATGTGTTAGACACCACTATACGTAAACAAACACAACACAATATGTGTTAGACATCACTATACGTAAACAAACACAACACAATATGTGTTGGACACCAATATACGTAAAAAAAAAAAAAAACACAATATGTGTTAGACACCACTATACGTAAACAAACACAACACAATATGTGTTAGACATCACTATACGTAAACAAACACAACACAATATGTGTTAGACACCACTATGCGTAAACAAATACAACACAATATGTGTTAGACACCACTATACGTAAACAAACACAATACAATATGTGTTAGACACCAATATACGTAAACAAACACAACACAATATGTGTTAGACACCACTATACGTAAACAAGCACAACACAATATGTGTTAGACACCACTATACGTAAACAAACACAACACAATATGTGTTAGACACCAATATACGTAAACAAAAACAAAAACACAACACAATATGTGTTAGACACCACTATGCGTAAACAAACACAACACAATATGTGTTAGACACCACTATGCGTAAACAAACACAACACAATATGTGTTAGACACCACTATGCGTAAACAAACACAACACAATATGTGTTAGACACCACTATACGTAAACAAACACAACACAATATGTGTTAGACACCACTATGCGTAAACAAACACAACACAATATGTGTTAGACACCACTATACGTAAACAAATACAACACAATATGTGTTAGACACCACTATGCGTAAACAAATACAACACAATATGTGTTAGACACCACTATGCGTAAACAAACACAACACAATATGTGTTAGACACCACTATGCGTAAACAAACACAACACAATATGTGTTAGACACCACTATACGTAAACAAACACAACATAATATGTGTTAGACACCATTATACGTAAACAAACACAACACAATATGTGTTAGACACCAATATACGTAAACAAACACAACACAATATGTGTTAGACACCAATATACGTAAACAAACACAACACAATATGTGTTAGACACCACTATGCGTAAACAAACACAACACAATATGTGTTAGACACCACTATGCGTAAACAAACACAACACAATATGTGTTAGACACCACTATACGTAAACAAATACAAAGACAATATGTGTTAGACACCACTATACGTAAACAAACACAACACAATATGTGTTAGACACCACTATACGTAAACAAACACAACACAATATGTGTTAGACACCACTATACGTAAACAAACACAACACAATATGTGTTAGACACCACTATACGTAAACAAACACAACACAATATGTGTTAGACATCACTATACGTAAACAAACACAACACAATATGTGTTAGACACCACTATACGTAAACAAACACAACATAATATGTGTTAGACACCACTATACGTAAACAAATACAACACAATATGTGTTAGACACCACTATACGTAAACAAACACAACACAATATGTGTTAGACACCAATATACGTAAACAAACATAACACAATATGTGTTAGACACCACTATACATAAACAAACACAACACAATATGTGTTAGACACCACTATACGTAAACAAACACAACACAATATGTGTTAGACATCACTATACGTAAACAAACACAACACAATATGTGTTAGACACCACTATATGTAAACAAACACAACATAATATGTGTTAGACACCACTATATGTAAACAAATACAAAGACAATATGTGTTAGACACCACTATACGTAAACAAACACAACACAATATGTGTTAGACACCACTATACGTAAACAAACACAACACAATATGTGTTAGACACCACTATGTGTAAACAAACACAACACAATATGTGTTAGACACCACTATACGTAAACAAACACAACATAATATGTGTTAGACACCACTATACGTAAACAAACACAAGACAATATGTGTTAGACACCACTATACGTAAACAAACACAACACAATATGTGTTAGACACCACTATACGTAAACAAACACAACACAATATGTGTTAGACACCACTATGCATAAACAAACACAACATAATATGTGTTAGACACCACTATTCATAAACAAACACAACACAATATGTGTTAGACACCACTATACGTAAACAAGCACAACATAATATGTGTTAGACACCACTATACGTAAACAAACACAACACAATATGTGTTAGACACCAATATACGTAAACAAACACAACACAATATGTGTTAGACACCAATATACGCAAACAAACACAACACAATATGTGTTAGACACCACTATACGTAAACAAACACAACACAATATGTGTTAGACACCACTATACGTAAACAAACACAACACAATATGTGTTAGACACCAATATACGTAAACAAACACAACACAATATGTGTTAGACACCACTATGCGTAAACAAACACAACACAATATGTGTTAGACACCACTATGCGTAAACAAACACAACACAATATGTGTTAGACACCACTATACGTAAACAAACACAACATAATATGTGTTAGACACCATTATACGTAAACAAACACAACACAATATGTGTTAGACACCAATATACGTAAACAAACACAACACAATATGTGTTAGACACCAATATACGTAAAAAAACACAACACAATATGTGTTAGACACCACTATACGTAAACAAACACAACACAATATGTGTTAGACACCACTATGCGTAAACAAACACAACACAATATGTGTTAGACACCACTATACGTAAACAAATACAAAGACAATATGTGTTAGACACCACTATACGTAAACAAACACAACACAATATGTGTTAGACACCACTATACGTAAACAAACACAACACAATATGTGTTAGACACCACTATACGTAAACAAACACAACACAATATGTGTTAGACACCACTATACGTAAACAAATACAACACAATATGTGTTAGACACCACTATACGTAAACAAACACAACACAATATGTGTTAGACACCACTATACGTAAACAAACACAACACAATATGTGTTAGACGCCACTATACGTAAACAAATACAACATAATATGTGTTAGACACCACTATGCGTAAACAAACACAACACAATATGTGTTAGACACCACTATGCGTAAACAAACACAACACAATATGTGTTAGACACCAATATACGTAAACAAAAACAAAAACACAACACAATATGTGTTAGACACCACTATGCGTAAACAAACACAACACAATATGTGTTAGACACCACTATGCGTAAACAAACACAACACAATATGTGTTAGACACCACTATACGTAAACAAACACAACACAATATGTGTTAGACACCACTATGCGTAAACAAACACAAAAACACAACACAATATGTGTTAGACACCACTATACGTAAACAAACACAACACAATATGTGTTAGACATCACTATACGTAAACAAACACAACACAATATGTGTTAGACACCAATATACGTAAAAAAAAAAAAAAACACAATATGTGTTAGACACCACTATACGTAAACAAACACAACACAATATGTGTTAGACATCACTATACGTAAACAAACACAACACAATATGTGTTAGACACCACTATGCGTAAACAAATACAACACAATATGTGTTAGACACCACTATGCGTAAACAAACACAATACAATATGTGTTAGACACCAATATACGTAAACAAACACAACACAATATGTGTTAGACACCACTATACGTAAACAAACACAACACAATATGTGTTAGACACCACTATGCGTAAACAAACACAACACAATATGTGTTAGACACCAATATACGTAAACAAACACAACACAATATGTGTTAGACACCACTATGCGTAAACAAACACAACACAATATGTGTTAGACACCACTATGCGTAAGCAAACACAACACAATATGTGTTAGACACCACTATACGTAAACAAACACAACATAATATGTGTTAGACACCATTATACGTAAACAAACACAACACAATATGTGTTAGACACCAATATACGTAAACAAACACAACACAATATGTGTTAGACACCAATATACGTAAACAAACACAACACAATATGTGTTAGACACCACTATGCGTAAACAAACACAACACAATATGTGTTAGACACCACTATGCGTAAACAAACACAACACAATATGTGTTAGACACCACTATACGTAAACAAATACAAAGACAATATGTGTTAGACACCACTATACGTAAACAAACACAACACAATATGTGTTAGACACCACTATACGTAAACAAACACAACACAATATGTGTTAGACACCACTATACGTAAACAAACACAACACAATATGTGTTAGACACCACTATACGTAAACAAATACAACACAATATGTGTTAGACACCACTATGCGTAAACAAACACAACACAATATGTGTTAGACACCACTATACGTAAACAAACACAACACAATATGTGTTAGACGCCACTATACGTAAACAAATACAGCATAATATGTGTTAGACACCACTATGCGTAAACAAACACAACACAATATGTGTTAGACACCACTATACGTAAACAAACACAACACAATATGTGTTAGACACCAATATACGTAAACAAAAACAAAAACACAACACAATATGTGTTAGACACCACTATGCGTAAACAAACACAACACAATATGTGTTAGACACCACTATGCGTAAACAAACACAACACAATATGTGTTAGACACCACTATACGTAAACAAACACAACACAATATGTGTTAGACACCACTATGCGTAAACAAACACAAAAACACAACACAATATGTGTTAGACACCACTATACGTAAACAAACACAACACAATATGTGTTAGACATCACTATACGTAAACAAACACAACACAATATGTGTTGGACACCAATATACGTAAAAAAAAAAAAAACCACAATATGTGTTAGACACCACTATACGTAAACAAACACAACACAATATGTGTTAGACATCACTATACGTAAACAAACACAACACAATATGTGTTAGACACCACTATGCGTAAACAAATACAACACAATATGTGTTAGACACCACTATACGTAAACAAACACAATACAATATGTGTTAGACACCAATATACGTAAACAAACACAACACAATATGTGTTAGACACCACTATACGTAAACAAACACAACACAATATGTGTTAGACACCACTATGCGTAAACAAACACAACACAATATGTGTTAGACACCAATATACGTAAACAAAAACAAAAACACAACACAATATGTGTTAGACACCACTATGCGTAAACAAACACAACACAATATGTGTTAGACACCACTATGCGTAAACAAACACAACACAATATGTGTTAGACACCACTATGCGTAAACAAACACAACACAATATGTGTTAGACACCACTATACGTAAACAAACACAACACAATATGTGTTAGACACCACTATGCGTAAACAAACACAACACAATATGTGTTAGACACCACTATACGTAAACAAATACAACACAATATGTGTTAGACACCACTATGCGTAAACAAATACAACACAATATGTGTTAGACACCACTATACGTAAACAAACACAACACAATATGTGTTAGACACCAATATACGTAAACAAACATAACACAATATGTGTTAGACACCACTATACGTAAACAAACACAACACAATATGTGTTAGACACCACTATACGTAAACAAACACAGCACAATATGTGTTAGACATCACTATACGTAAACAAACACAACACAATATGTGTTAGACACCACTATGCGTAAACAAACACAACATAGTATGTGTTAGACACCACTATACGTAAACAAATACAAAGACAATATGTGTTAGACACCACTATACGTAAACAAACACAACACAATATGTGTTAGACACCACTATACGTAAACAAACACAACACAATATGTGTTAGACACCACTATACATAAACAAACACAACACAATATGTGTTAGACACCACTATACGTAAACAAACACAACATAGTATGTGTTAGACACCACTATACGTAAACAAACACAACACAATATGTGTTAGACACCACTATACGTAAACAAACACAACACAATATGTGTTAGACACCACTATACGTAAACAAACACAACATAATATGTGTTAGACACCACTATACGTAAACAAATACAACACAATATGTGTTAGACACCACTATACGTAAACAAACACAACACAATATGTGTTAGACACCAATATACGTAAACAAACATAACACAATATGTGTTAGACACCACTATACATAAACAAACACAACACAATATGTGTTAGACACCACTATGCGTAAACAAACACAACACAATATGTGTTAGACATCACTATACGTAAACAAACACAACACAATATGTGTTAGACACCACTATATGTAAACAAACACAACATAATATGTGTTAGACACCACTATATGTAAACAAATACAAAGACAATATGTGTTAGACACCACTATGCGTAAACAAACACAACACAATATGTGTTAGACACCACTATACGTAAACAAACACAACACAATATGTGTTAGACACCACTATGCGTAAACAAACACAACACAATATGTGTTAGACACCACTATACGTAAACAAACACAACATAATATGTGTTAGACACCACTATACGTAAACAAACACAACACAATATGTGTTAGACACCACTATACGTAAACAAACACAACACAATATGTGTTAGACACCACTATGCGTAAACAAACACAACACAATATGTGTTAGACACCACTATGCGTAAACAAACACAACATAATATGTGTTAGACACCACTATTCATAAACAAACACAACACAATATGTGTTAGACACCACTATACGTAAACAAGCACAACATAATATGTGTTAGACACCACTATACGTAAACAAACACAACACAATATGTGTTAGACACCAATATACGTAAACAAACACAACACAATATGTGTTAGACACCAATATACGTAAACAAACACAACACAATATGTGTTAGACACCACTATACGTAAACAAACACAACACAATATGTGTTAGACACCACTATACGTAAACAAACACAACACAATATGTGTTAGACACCAATATACGTAAACAAACACAACACAATATGTGTTAGACACCACTATACGTAAACAAACACAACACAATATGTGTTAGACACCACTATGCGTAAACAAACACAACACAATATGTGTTAGACACCACTATGCGTAAACAAACACAACATAATATGTGTTAGACACCACTATACGTAAACAAACACAACACAATATGTGTTAGACACCACTATACGTAAACAAACACAACACAGTATGTGTTAGACACCAATATACGTAAACAAACACAACACAATATGTGTTAGACACCACTATACGTAAACAAACACAACACAATATGTGTTAGACACCACTATGCGTAAACAAACACAACACAATATGTGTTAGACACCACTATACGTAAACAAATACAACACAATATGTGTTAGACACCACTATGCGTAAACAAATACAACACAATATGTGTTAGACACCACTATACGTAAACAAACACAACACAATATGTGTTAGACACCAATATACGTAAACAAACATAACACAATATGTGTTAGACACCACTATACGTAAACAAACACAACACAATATGTGTTAGACACCACTATACGTAAACAAACACAGCACAATATGTGTTAGACATCACTATACGTAAACAAACACAACACAATATGTGTTAGACACCACTATACGTAAACAAACACAACATAGTATGTGTTAGACACCACTATACGTAAACAAATACAAAGACAATATGTGTTAGACACCACTATACGTAAACAAACACAACACAATATGTGTTAGACACCACTATACGTAAACAAACACAACACAATATGTGTTAGACACCACTATACGTAAACAAACACAACACAATATGTGTTAGACACCACTATGCGTAAACAAACACAACATAGTATGTGTTAGACACCACTATACGTAAACAAACACAACACAATATGTGTTAGACACCACTATACGTAAACAAACACAACACAATATGTGTTAGACACCACTATACGTAAACAAACACAACATAATATGTGTTAGACACCACTATACGTAAACAAACACAACACAATATGTGTTAGACACCAATATACGTAAACAAAAACAAAAACACAACACAATATGTGTTAGACACCACTATGCGTAAACAAACACAACACAATATGTGTTAGACACCACTATACGTAAACAAACACAACACAATATGTGTTAGACACCACTATACGTAAACAAACACAACACAATATGTGTTAGACACCACTATGCGTAAACAAACACAAAAACACAACACAATATGTGTTAGACACCACTATACGTAAACAAACACAACACAATATGTGTTAGACATCACTATACGTAAACAAACACAACACAATATGTGTTGGACACCAATATACGTAAAAAAAAAAAAAACCACAATATGTGTTAGACACCACTATACGTAAACAAACACAACACAATATGTGTTAGACATCACTATACGTAAACAAACACAACACAATATGTGTTAGACACCACTATGCGTAAACAAATACAACACAATATGTGTTAGACACCACTATACGTAAACAAACACAATACAATATGTGTTAGACACCAATATACGTAAACAAACACAACACAATATGTGTTAGACACCACTATACGTAAACAAACACAACACAATATGTGTTAGACACCACTATGCGTAAACAAACACAACACAATATGTGTTAGACACCAATATACGTAAACAAAAACAAAAACACAACACAATATGTGTTAGACACCACTATGCGTAAACAAACACAACACAATATGTGTTAGACACCACTATGCGTAAACAAACACAACACAATATGTGTTAGACACCACTATGCGTAAACAAACACAACACAATATGTGTTAGACACCACTATACGTAAACAAACACAACACAATATGTGTTAGACACCACTATGCGTAAACAAACACAACACAATATGTGTTAGACACCACTATACGTAAACAAATACAACACAATATGTGTTAGACACCACTATGCGTAAACAAATACAACACAATATGTGTTAGACACCACTATACGTAAACAAACACAACACAATATGTGTTAGACACCAATATACGTAAACAAACATAACACAATATGTGTTAGACACCACTATACGTAAACAAACACAACACAATATGTGTTAGACACCACTATACGTAAACAAACACAGCACAATATGTGTTAGACATCACTATACGTAAACAAACACAACACAATATGTGTTAGACACCACTATGCGTAAACAAACACAACATAGTATGTGTTAGACACCACTATACGTAAACAAATACAAAGACAATATGTGTTAGACACCACTATACGTAAACAAACACAACACAATATGTGTTAGACACCACTATACGTAAACAAACACAACACAATATGTGTTAGACACCACTATACATAAACAAACACAACACAATATGTGTTAGACACCACTATACGTAAACAAACACAACATAGTATGTGTTAGACACCACTATACGTAAACAAACACAACACAATATGTGTTAGACACCACTATACGTAAACAAACACAACACAATATGTGTTAGACACCACTATACGTAAACAAACACAACATAATATGTGTTAGACACCACTATACGTAAACAAATACAACACAATATGTGTTAGACACCACTATACGTAAACAAACACAACACAATATGTGTTAGACACCAATATACGTAAACAAACATAACACAATATGTGTTAGACACCACTATACATAAACAAACACAACACAATATGTGTTAGACACCACTATGCGTAAACAAACACAACACAATATGTGTTAGACATCACTATACGTAAACAAACACAACACAATATGTGTTAGACACCACTATATGTAAACAAACACAACATAATATGTGTTAGACACCACTATATGTAAACAAATACAAAGACAATATGTGTTAGACACCACTATGCGTAAACAAACACAACACAATATGTGTTAGACACCACTATACGTAAACAAACACAACACAATATGTGTTAGACACCACTATGCGTAAACAAACACAACACAATATGTGTTAGACACCACTATACGTAAACAAACACAACATAATATGTGTTAGACACCACTATACGTAAACAAACACAACACAATATGTGTTAGACACCACTATGCGTAAACAAACACAACACAATATGTGTTAGACACCACTATGCGTAAACAAACACAACACAATATGTGTTAGACACCACTATGCGTAAACAAACACAACATAATATGTGTTAGACACCACTATTCATAAACAAACACAACACAATATGTGTTAGACACCACTATACGTAAACAAGCACAACATAATATGTGTTAGACACCACTATACGTAAACAAACACAACACAATATGTGTTAGACACCAATATACGTAAACAAACACAACACAATATGTGTTAGACACCAATATACGTAAACAAACACAACACAATATGTGTTAGACACCACTATACGTAAACAAACACAACACAATATGTGTTAGACACCACTATACGTAAACAAACACAACACAATATGTGTTAGACACCAATATACGTAAACAAACACAACACAATATGTGTTAGACACCACTATACGTAAACAAACACAACACAATATGTGTTAGACACCACTATGCGTAAACAAACACAACACAATATGTGTTAGACACCACTATGCGTAAACAAACACAACATAATATGTGTTAGACACCACTATACGTAAACAAACACAACACAATATGTGTTAGACACCACTATACGTAAACAAACACAACACAATATGTGTTAGACACCAATATACGTAAACAAACACAACACAATATGTGTTAGACACCACTATACGTAAACAAACACAACACAATATGTGTTAGACACCACTATGCGTAAACAAACACAACACAATATGTGTTAGACACCACTATACGTAAACAAATACAACACAATATGTGTTAGACACCACTATGCGTAAACAAATACAACACAATATGTGTTAGACACCACTATACGTAAACAAACACAACACAATATGTGTTAGACACCAATATACGTAAACAAACATAACACAATATGTGTTAGACACCACTATACGTAAACAAACACAACACAATATGTGTTAGACACCACTATACGTAAACAAACACAGCACAATATGTGTTAGACATCACTATACGTAAACAAACACAACACAATATGTGTTAGACACCACTATACGTAAACAAACACAACATAGTATGTGTTAGACACCACTATACGTAAACAAATACAAAGACAATATGTGTTAGACACCACTATACGTAAACAAACACAACACAATATGTGTTAGACACCACTATACGTAAACAAACACAACACAATATGTGTTAGACACCACTATACGTAAACAAACACAACACAATATGTGTTAGACACCACTATGCGTAAACAAACACAACATAGTATGTGTTAGACACCACTATACGTAAACAAACACAACACAATATGTGTTAGACACCACTATACGTAAACAAACACAACACAATATGTGTTAGACACCACTATACGTAAACAAACACAACATAATATGTGTTAGACACCACTATACGTAAACAAATACAACACAATATGTGTTAGACACCACTATACGTAAACAAACACAACACAATATGTGTTAGACACCAATATACGTAAACAAACATAACACAATATGTATTAGACACCACTATACATAAACAAACACAACACAATATGTGTTAGACACCACTATACGTAAACAAACACAACACAATATGTGTTAGACATCACTATACGTAAACAAACACAACACAATATGTGTTAGACACCACTATATGTAAACAAACACAACATAATATGTGTTAGACACCACTATATGTAAACAAATACAAAGACAATATGTGTTAGACACCACTATGCGTAAACAAACACAACACAATATGTGTTAGACACCACTATACGTAAACAAACACAACACAATATGTGTTAGACACCACTATGCGTAAACAAACACAACACAATATGTGTTAGACACCACTATACGTAAACAAACACAACATAATATGTGTTAGACACCACTATACGTAAACAAACACAACACAATATGTGTTAGACACCACTATACGTAAACAAACACAACACAATATGTGTTAGACACCACTATGCGTAAACAAACACAACACAATATGTGTTAGACACCACTATGCGTAAACAAACACAACATAATATGTGTTAGACACCACTATTCATAAACAAACACAACACAATATGTGTTAGACACCACTATACGTAAACAAGCACAACATAATATGTGTTAGACACCACTATACGTAAACAAACACAACACAATATGTGTTAGACACCAATATACGTAAACAAACACAACACAATATGTGTTAGACACCAATATACGTAAACAAACACAACACAATATGTGTTAGACACCACTATACGTAAACAAACACAACACAATATGTGTTAGACACCACTATACGTAAACAAACACAACACAATATGTGTTAGACACCAATATACGTAAACAAACACAACACAATATGTGTTAGACACCACTATACGTAAACAAACACAACACAATATGTGTTAGACACCACTATGCGTAAACAAACACAACACAATATGTGTTAGACACCACTATGCGTAAACAAACACAACATAATATGTGTTAGACACCACTATACGTAAACAAACACAACACAATATGTGTTAGACACCAATATACGTAAACAAACACAACACAATATGTGTTAGACACCAATATACGTAAACAAACACAACACAATATGTGTTAGACACCACTATACGTAAACAAACACAACACAATATGTGTTAGACACCACTATGCGTAAACAAACACAACACAATATGTGTTAGACACCACTATACGTAAACAAATACAAAGACAATATGTGTTAGACACCACTATGCGTAAACAAACACAACACAATATGTGTTAGACACCACTATACGTAAACAAACACAACACAATATGTGTTAGACACCACTATGCGTAAACAAACACAACACAATATGTGTTAGACACCACTATACGTAAACAAATACAACACAATATGTGTTAGACACCACTATACGTAAACAAACACAACACAATATGTGTTAGACACCACTATACGTAAACAAACACAACACAATATGTGTTAGACGCCACTATACGTAAACAAATACAACATAATATGTGTTAGACACCACTATGCGTAAACAAACACAACACAATATGTGTTAGACACCACTATGCGTAAGCAAACACAACACAATATGTGTTAGACACCAATATACGTAAACAAAAACAAAAACACAACACAATATGTGTTAGACACCACTATGCGTAAACAAACACAACACAATATGTGTTAGACACCACTATGCGTAAACAAACACAACACAATATGTGTTAGACACCACTATACGTAAACAAACACAACACAATATGTGTTAGACACCACTATGCGTAAACAAACACAAAAACACAACACAATATGTGTTAGACACCACTATGCGTAAACAAACACAACACAATATGTGTTAGACATCACTATACGTAAACAAACACAACACAATATGTGTTAGACACCAATATACGTAAAAAAAAAAAAAAACACAATATGTGTTAGACACCACTATGCGTAAACAAACACAACACAATATGTGTTAGACATCACTATACGTAAACAAACACAACACAATATGTGTTAGACACCACTATCCGTAAACAAATACAACACAATATGTGTTAGACACCACTATACGTAAACAAACACAACACAATATGTGTTAGACACCAATATACGTAAACAAACACAACACAATATGTGTTAGACACCACTATACGTAAACAAACACAACACAATATGTGTTAGACACCACTATACGTAAACAAACACAACACAATATGTGTTAGACACCAATATACGTAAACAAAAACAAAAACACAACACAATATGTGTTAGACACCACTATACGTAAACAAACACAACACAATATGTGTTAGACACCACTATACGTAAACAAACACAACACAATATGTGTTAGACACCACTATGCGTAAACAAACACAACACAATATGTGTTAGACACCAATATACGTAAACAAACACAACACAATATGTGTTAGACACCACTATACGTAAACAAACACAACACAATATGTGTTAGACACCACTATGCGTAAACAAATACAACACAATATGTGTTAGACACCACTAAGCGTAAACAAATACAACACAATATGTGTTAGACACCACTATGCGTAAACAAACACAACACAATATGTGTTAGACACCAATATACGTAAACAAACATAACACAATATGTGTTAGACACCACTATACGTAAACAAACACAACACAATATGTGTTAGACACCACTATACGTAAACAAACACAGAACAATATGTGTTAGACATCACTATACGTAAACAAACACAACACAATATGTGTTAGACACCACTATACGTAAACAAACACAACATAATATGTGTTAGACACCACTATACGTAAACAAATACAAAGACAATATGTGTTAGACACCACTATACGTAAGCAAACACAACACAATATGTGTTAGACACCACTATGTGTAAACAAACACAACACAATATGTGTTAGACACCACTATACGTAAACAAACACAACACAATATGTGTTAGACACCACTATACGTAAACAAACACAACATAGTATGTGTTAGACACCACTATACGTAAACAAACACAACACAATATGTGTTAGACACCACTATACGTAAACAAACACAACACAATATGTGTTAGACACCACTATACGTAAACAAACACAACACAATATGTGTTAGACACCACTATACGTAAACAAACACAACATAATATGTGTTAGACACCACTATACATAAACAAACACAACACAATATGTGTTAGACACCACTATGCGTAAACAAACACAACATAATATGTGTTAGACACCACTATACGTAAACAAACACAACACAATATGTGTTAGACACCAATATACGTAAACAAACACAACACAATATGTGTTAGACACCAATATACGTAAACAAACACAACACAATGTGTGTTAGACACCACTATACGTAAACAAACACAACACAATATGTGTTAGACACCACTATACGTAAACAAACACAACACAATATGTGTTAGACACCAATATACGTAAACAAACACAACACAATATGTGTTAGACACCACTATACGTAAACAAACACAACACAATATGTGTTAGACACCACTATGCGTAAACAAACACAACACAATATGTGTTAGACACCACTATGCGTAAACAAACACAACATAATATGTGTTAGACACCACTATACGTAAACAAACACAACACAATATGTGTTAGACACCAATATACATAAACAAACACAACACAATATGTGTTAGACACCAATATACGTAAACAAACACAACACAATATGTGTTAGACACCACTATACGTAAACAAACACAACACAATATGTGTTAGACACCACTATACGTAAACAAATACAAAGACAATATGTGTTAGACACCACTATACGTAAACAAACACAACACAATATGTGTTAGACACCACTATGCGTAAACAAACACAACACAATATGTGTTAGAAACCACTATACGTAAACAAACACAACACAATATGTGTTAGACACCACTATACGTAAACAAATACAACACAATATGTGTTAGACACCACTATACGTAAACAAACACAACACAATATGTGTTAGACATCACTATACGTAAACAAACACAACACAATATGTGTTAGACACCACTATACGTAAACAAACACAACACAATATGTGTTAGACACCACTATGCGTAAACAAACACAAAAACACAACACAATATGTGTTAGACACCACTATGCGTAAACAAACACAACACAATATGTGTTAGACATCACTATACGTAAACAAACACAACACAATATGTGTTAGACACCAATATACGTAAAAAAAACAAAAAACACAATATGTGTTAGACACCACTATGCGTAAACAAACACAACACAATATGCGTTAGACATCACTATCCGTAAACAAACACAACACAATATGTGTTAGACACCACTATACGTAAACAAATACAACACAATATGTGTTAGACACCACTATACGTAAACAAACACAACACAATATGTGTTAGACACCAATATACGTAAACAAACACAACACAATATGTGTTAGACACCACTATACGTAAACAAACACAACACAATATGTGTTAGACACCACTATACGTAAACAAACACAACACAATATGTGTTAGACACCAATATACGTAAACAAAAACAAAAACACAACACAATATGTGTTAGACACCACTATACGTAAACAAACACAACACAATATGTGTTAGACACCACTATACGTAAACAAACACAACACAATATGTGTTAGACACCACTATGCGTAAACAAACACAACACAATATGTGTTAGACACCACTATACGTAAACAAACACAACACAATATGTGTTAGACACCACTATACGTAAACAAACACAACACAATATGTGTTAGACACCACTATACGTAAACAAATACAACACAATATGTGTTAGACACCACTAAGCGTAAACAAATACAACACAATATGTGTTAGACACCACTATACGTAAACAAACACAACACAATATGTGTTAGACACCAATATACGTAAACAAACATAACACAATATGTGTTAGACACCACTATGCGTAAACAAACACAACACAATATGTGTTAGACACCACTATACGTAAACAAACACAGAACAATATGTGTTAGACATCACTATACGTAAACAAACACAACACAATATGTGTTAGACACCACTATACGTAAACAAACACAACATAATATGTGTTAGACACCACTATACGTAAACAAATACAAAGACAATATGTGTTAGACACCACTATACGTAAACAAACACAACACAATATGTGTTAGACACCACTATACGTAAACAAACACAACACAATATGTGTTAGACACCACTATACGTAAACAAACACAACACAATATGTGTTAGACACCACTATACGTAAACAAACACAACATAGTATGTGTTAGACACCACTATACGTAAACAAACACAACACAATATGTGTTAGACACCACTATACGTAAACAAACACAACACAATATGTGTTAGACACCACTATGCGTAAACAAACACAACACAATATGTGTTAGACACCACTATACGTAAACAAACACAACATAATATGTGTTAGACACCACTATACATAAACAAACACAACACAATATGTGTTAGACACCACTATACGTAAACAAACACAACATAATATGTGTTAGACACCACTATACGTAAACAAACACAACACAATATGTGTTAGACACCAATATACGTAAACAAACACAACACAATATGTGTTAGACACCAATATACGTAAACAAACACAACACAATGTGTGTTAGACACCACTATACGTAAACAAACACAACACAATATGTGTTAGACACCACTATACGTAAACAAACACAACACAATATGTGTTAGACACCAATATACGTAAACAAACACAACACAATATGTGTTAGACACCACTATACGTAAACAAACACAACACAATATGTGTTAGACACCACTATGCGTAAACAAACACAACACAATATGTGTTAGACACCACTATGCGTAAACAAACACAACATAATATGTGTTAGACACCACTATACGTAAACAAATACAAAGACAATATGTGTTAGACACCACTATACGTAAACAAACACAACACAATATGTGTTAGACACCACTATGCGTAAACAAACACAACACAATATGTGTTAGACACCACTATGCGTAAACAAACACAACACAATATGTGTTAGACACCACTATACGTAAACAAACACAACATAGTATGTGTTAGACACCACTATACGTAAACAAACACAACACAATATGTGTTAGACACCACTATACGTAAACAAACACAACACAATATGTGTTAGACACCACTATACGTAAACAAACACAACACAATATGTGTTAGACACCACTATACGTAAACAAACACAACATAATATGTGTTAGACACCACTATACATAAACAAACACAACACAATATGTGTTAGACACCACTATACGTAAACAAACACAACATAATATGTGTTAGACACCACTATACGTAAACAAACACAACACAATATGTGTTAGACACCAATATACGTAAACAAACACAACACAATATGTGTTAGACACCAACATATGTAAACAAACACAACACAATGTGTGTTAGACACCACTATACGTAAACAAACACAACACAATATGTGTTAGACACCACTATACGTAAACAAACACAACACAATATGTGTTAGACACCAATATACGTAAACAAACACAACACAATATGTGTTAGACACCACTATACGTAAACAAACACAACACAATATGTGTTAGACACCACTATGCGTAAACAAACACAACACAATATGTGTTAGACACCACTATGCATAAACAAACACAACATAATATGTGTTAGACACCACTATGCGTAAACAAACACAACACAATATGTGTTAGACACCAATATACGTAAACAAACACAACACAATATGTGTTAGACACCAATATACGTAAACAAACACAACACAATATGTGTTAGACACCACTATACGTAAACAAACACAACACAATATGTGTTAGACACCACTATACGTAAACAAATACAAAGACAATATGTGTTAGACACCACTATACGTAAACAAACACAACACAATATGTGTTAGACACCACTATGCGTAAACAAACACAACACAATATGTGTTAGAAACCACTATACGTAAACAAACACAACACAATATGTGTTAGACACCACTATGCGTAAACAAATACAACACAATATGTGTTAGACACCACTATACGTAAACAAACACAACACAATATGTGTTAGACATCACTATACGTAAACAAACACAACACAATATGTGTTAGACACCACTATACGTAAACAAACACAACACAATATGTGTTAGACACCACTATGCGTAAACAAACACAAAAACACAACACAATATGTGTTAGACACCACTATGCGTAAACAAACACAACACAATATGTGTTAGACATCACTATACGTAAACAAACACAACACAATATGTGTTAGACACCAATATACGTAAAAAAAAAAAAAAACACAATATGTGTTAGACACCACTATGCGTAAACAAACACAACACAATATGCGTTAGACATCACTATCCGTAAACAAACACAACACAATATGTGTTAGACACCACTATACGTAAACAAATACAACACAATATGTGTTAGACACCACTATACGTAAACAAACACAACACAATATGTGTTAGACACCAATATACGTAAACAAACACAACACAATATGTGTTAGACACCACTATACGTAAACAAACACAACACAATATGTGTTAGACACCACTATACGTAAACAAACACAACACAATATGTGTTAGACACCAATATACGTAAACAAAAACAAAAACACAACACAATATGTGTTAGACACCACTATACGTAAACAAACACAACACAATATGTGTTAGACACCACTATACGTAAACAAACACAACACAATATGTGTTAGACACCACTATGCGTAAACAAACACAACACAATATGTGTTAGACACCACTATACGTAAACAAACACAACACAATATGTGTTAGACACCACTATACGTAAACAAACACAACACAATATGTGTTAGACACCACTATACGTAAACAAATACAACACAATATGTGTTAGACACCACTAAGCGTAAACAAATACAACACAATATGTGTTAGACACCACTATACGTAAACAAACACAACACAATATGTGTTAGACACCAATATACGTAAACAAACATAACACAATATGTGTTAGACACCACTATACGTAAACAAACACAACACAATATGTGTTAGACACCACTATACGTAAACAAACACAGAACAATATGTGTTAGACATCACTATACGTAAACAAACACAACACAATATGTGTTAGACACCACTATACGTAAACAAACACAACATAATATGTGTTAGACACCACTATGCGTAAACAAATACAAAGACAATATGTGTTAGACACCACTATACGTAAACAAACACAACACAATATGTGTTAGACACCACTATACGTAAACAAACACAACACAATATGTGTTAGACACCACTATACGTAAACAAACACAACACAATATGTGTTAGACACCACTATACGTAAACAAACACAACATAGTATGTGTTAGACACCACTATACGTAAACAAACACAACACAATATGTGTTAGACACCACTATACGTAAACAAACACAACATAATATGTGTTAGACACCACTATACGTAAACAAATACAAAGACAATATGTGTTAGACACCACTATACGTAAACAAACACAACACAATATGTGTTAGACACCACTATGTGTAAACAAACACAACACAATATGTGTTAGACACCACTATACGTAAACAAACACAACACAATATGTGTTAGACACCACTATACGTAAACAAACACAACATAGTATGTGTTAGACACCACTATACGTAAACAAACACAACACAATATGTGTTAGACACCACTATACGTAAACAAACACAACACAATATGTGTTAGACACCACTATACGTAAACAAACACAACACAATATGTGTTAGACACCACTATACGTAAACAAACACAACATAATATGTGTTAGACACCACTATACATAAACAAACACAACACAATATGTGTTAGACACCACTATGCGTAAACAAACACAACATAATATGTGTTAGACACCACTATACGTAAACAAACACAACACAATATGTGTTAGACACCAATATACGTAAACAAACACAACACAATATGTGTTAGACACCAATATACGTAAACAAACACAACACAATGTGTGTTAGACACCACTATACGTAAACAAACACAACACAATATGTGTTAGACACCACTATACGTAAACAAACACAACACAATATGTGTTAGACACCAATATACGTAAACAAACACAACACAATATGTGTTAGACACCACTATACGTAAACAAACACAACACAATATGTGTTAGACACCACTATGCGTAAACAAACACAACACAATATGTGTTAGACACCACTATGCGTAAACAAACACAACATAATATGTGTTAGACACCACTATACGTAAACAAACACAACACAATATGTGTTAGACACCAATATACATAAACAAACACAACACAATATGTGTTAGACACCAATATACGTAAACAAACACAACACAATATGTGTTAGACACCACTATACGTAAACAAACACAACACAATATGTGTTAGACACCACTATACGTAAACAAATACAAAGACAATATGTGTTAGACACCACTATACGTAAACAAACACAACACAATATGTGTTAGACACCACTATGCGTAAACAAACACAACACAATATGTGTTAGAAACCACTATACGTAAACAAACACAACACAATATGTGTTAGACACCACTATACGTAAACAAATACAACACAATATGTGTTAGACACCACTATACGTAAACAAACACAACACAATATGTGTTAGACATCACTATACGTAAACAAACACAACACAATATGTGTTAGACACCACTATACGTAAACAAACACAACACAATATGTGTTAGACACCACTATGCGTAAACAAACACAAAAACACAACACAATATGTGTTAGACACCACTATGCGTAAACAAACACAACACAATATGTGTTAGACATCACTATACGTAAACAAACACAACACAATATGTGTTAGACACCAATATACGTAAAAAAAAAAAAAAAACACAATATGTGTTAGACACCACTATGCGTAAACAAACACAACACAATATGCGTTAGACATCACTATCCGTAAACAAACACAACACAATATGTGTTAGACACCACTATACGTAAACAAATACAACACAATATGTGTTAGACACCACTATACGTAAACAAACACAACACAATATGTGTTAGACACCAATATACGTAAACAAACACAACACAATATGTGTTAGACACCACTATACGTAAACAAACACAACACAATATGTGTTAGACACCACTATACGTAAACAAACACAACACAATATGTGTTAGACACCAATATACGTAAACAAAAACAAAAACACAACACAATATGTGTTAGACACCACTATACGTAAACAAACACAACACAATATGTGTTAGACACCACTATACGTAAACAAACACAACACAATATGTGTTAGACACCACTATGCGTAAACAAACACAACACAATATGTGTTAGACACCACTATACGTAAACAAACACAACACAATATGTGTTAGACACCACTATACGTAAACAAACACAACACAATATGTGTTAGACACCACTATACGTAAACAAATACAACACAATATGTGTTAGACACCACTAAGCGTAAACAAATACAACACAATATGTGTTAGACACCACTATACGTAAACAAACACAACACAATATGTGTTAGACACCAATATACGTAAACAAACATAACACAATATGTGTTAGACACCACTATGCGTAAACAAACACAACACAATATGTGTTAGACACCACTATACGTAAACAAACACAGAACAATATGTGTTAGACATCACTATACGTAAACAAACACAACACAATATGTGTTAGACACCACTATACGTAAACAAACACAACATAATATGTGTTAGACACCACTATACGTAAACAAATACAAAGACAATATGTGTTAGACACCACTATACGTAAACAAACACAACACAATATGTGTTAGACACCACTATACGTAAACAAACACAACACAATATGTGTTAGACACCACTATACGTAAACAAACACAACACAATATGTGTTAGACACCACTATACGTAAACAAACACAACATAGTATGTGTTAGACACCACTATACGTAAACAAACACAACACAATATGTGTTAGACACCACTATACGTAAACAAACACAACACAATATGTGTTAGACACCACTATACGTAAACAAACACAACACAATATGTGTTAGACACCACTATACGTAAACAAACACAACATAATATGTGTTAGACACCACTATACATAAACAAACACAACACAATATGTGTTAGACACCACTATACGTAAACAAACACAACATAATATGTGTTAGACACCACTATACGTAAACAAACACAACACAATATGTGTTAGACACCAATATACGTAAACAAACACAACACAATATGTGTTAGACACCAATATACGTAAACAAACACAACACAATGTGTGTTAGACACCACTATACGTAAACAAACACAACACAATATGTGTTAGACACCACTATACGTAAACAAACACAACACAATATGTGTTAGACACCAATATACGTAAACAAACACAACACAATATGTGTTAGACACCACTATACGTAAACAAACACAACACAATATGTGTTAGACACCACTATGCGTAAACAAACACAACACAATATGTGTTAGACACCACTATGCGTAAACAAACACAACATAATATGTGTTAGACACCACTATACGTAAACAAATACAAAGACAATATGTGTTAGACACCACTATACGTAAACAAACACAACACAATATGTGTTAGACACCACTATGCGTAAACAAACACAACACAATATGTGTTAGACACCACTATACGTAAACAAACACAACACAATATGTGTTAGACACCACTATACGTAAACAAACACAACATAGTATGTGTTAGACACCACTATACGTAAACAAACACAACACAATATGTGTTAGACACCACTATACGTAAACAAACACAACACAATATGTGTTAGACACCACTATACGTAAACAAACACAACACAATATGTGTTAGACACCACTATACGTAAACAAACACAACATAATATGTGTTAGACACCACTATACATAAACAAACACAACACAATATGTGTTAGACACCACTATACGTAAACAAACACAACATAATATGTGTTAGACACCACTATACGTAAACAAACACAACACAATATGTGTTAGACACCAATATACGTAAACAAACACAACACAATATGTGTTAGACACCAATATATGTAAACAAACACAACACAATGTGTGTTAGACACCACTATACGTAAACAAACACAACACAATATGTGTTAGACACCACTATACGTAAACAAACACAACACAATATGTGTTAGACACCAATATACGTAAACAAACACAACACAATATGTGTTAGACACCACTATACGTAAACAAACACAACACAATATGTGTTAGACACCACTATGCGTAAACAAACACAACACAATATGTGTTAGACACCACTATGCATAAACAAACACAACATAATATGTGTTAGACACCACTATACGTAAACAAACACAACACAATATGTGTTAGACACCAATATACGTAAACAAACACAACACAATATGTGTTAGACACCAATATACGTAAACAAACACAACACAATATGTGTTAGACACCACTATACGTAAACAAACACAACACAATATGTGTTAGACACCACTATACGTAAACAAATACAAAGACAATATGTGTTAGACACCACTATACGTAAACAAACACAACACAATATGTGTTAGACACCACTATGCGTAAACAAACACAACACAATATGTGTTAGAAACCACTATACGTAAACAAACACAACACAATATGTGTTAGACACCACTATGCGTAAACAAATACAACACAATATGTGTTAGACACCACTATACGTAAACAAACACAACACAATATGTGTTAGACATCACTATACGTAAACAAACACAACACAATATGTGTTAGACACCACTATACGTAAACAAACACAACACAATATGTGTTAGACACCACTATGCGTAAACAAACACAAAAACACAACACAATATGTGTTAGACACCACTATGCGTAAACAAACACAACACAATATGTGTTAGACATCACTATACGTAAACAAACACAACACAATATGTGTTAGACACCAATATACGTAAAAAAAAAAAAAAACACAATATGTGTTAGACACCACTATGCGTAAACAAACACAACACAATATGCGTTAGACATCACTATCCGTAAACAAACACAACACAATATGTGTTAGACACCACTATACGTAAACAAATACAACACAATATGTGTTAGACACCACTATACGTAAACAAACACAACACAATATGTGTTAGACACCAATATACGTAAACAAACACAACACAATATGTGTTAGACACCACTATACGTAAACAAACACAACACAATATGTGTTAGACACCACTATACGTAAACAAACACAACACAATATGTGTTAGACACCAATATACGTAAACAAAAACAAAAACACAACACAATATGTGTTAGACACCACTATACGTAAACAAACACAACACAATATGTGTTAGACACCACTATACGTAAACAAACACAACACAATATGTGTTAGACACCACTATGCGTAAACAAACACAACACAATATGTGTTAGACACCACTATACGTAAACAAACACAACACAATATGTGTTAGACACCACTATACGTAAACAAACACAACACAATATGTGTTAGACACCACTATACGTAAACAAATACAACACAATATGTGTTAGACACCACTAAGCGTAAACAAATACAACACAATATGTGTTAGACACCACTATACGTAAACAAACACAACACAATATGTGTTAGACACCAATATACGTAAACAAACATAACACAATATGTGTTAGACACCACTATACGTAAACAAACACAACACAATATGTGTTAGACACCACTATACGTAAACAAACACAGAACAATATGTGTTAGACATCACTATGCGTAAACAAACACAACACAATATGTGTTAGACACCACTATACGTAAACAAACACAACATAATATGTGTTAGACACCACTATACGTAAACAAATACAAAGACAATATGTGTTAGACACCACTATACGTAAACAAACACAACACAATATGTGTTAGACACCACTATACGTAAACAAACACAACACAATATGTGTTAGACACCACTATACGTAAACAAACACAACACAATATGTGTTAGACACCACTATACGTAAACAAACACAACATAGTATGTGTTAGACACCACTATACGTAAACAAACACAACACAATATGTGTTAGACACCACTATGCGTAAACAAACACAACACAATATGTGTTAGACACCACTATACGTAAACAAACACAACACAATATGTGTTAGACACCACTATACGTAAACAAACACAACATAATATGTGTTAGACACCACTATGCATAAACAAACACAACACAATATGTGTTAGACACCACTATACGTAAACAAACACAACATAATATGTGTTAGACACCACTATACGTAAACAAACACAACACAATATGTGTTAGACACCAATATACGTAAACAAACACAACACAATATGTGTTAGACACCAATATACGTAAACAAACACAACACAATGTGTGTTAGACACCACTATACGTAAACAAACACAACACAATATGTGTTAGACACCACTATACGTAAACAAACACAACACAATATGTGTTAGACACCAATATACGTAAACAAACACAACACAATATGTGTTAGACACCACTATACGTAAACAAACACAACACAATATGTGTTAGACACCACTATGCGTAAACAAACACAACACAATATGTGTTAGACACCACTATGCGTAAACAAACACAACATAATATGTGTTAGACACCACTATACGTAAACAAACACAACACAATATGTGTTAGACACCAATATACGTAAACAAACACAACACAATATGTGTTAGACACCAATATACGTAAACAAACACAACACAATATGTGTTAGACACCACTATACGTAAACAAACACAACACAATATGTGTTAGACACCACTATACGTAAACAAATACAAAGACAATATGTGTTAGACACCACTATACGTAAACAAACACAACACAATATGTGTTAGACACCACTATGCGTAAACAAACACAACACAATATGTGTTAGAAACCACTATACGTAAACAAACACAACACAATATGTGTTAGACACCACTATACGTAAACAAATACAACACAATATGTGTTAGACACCACTATACGTAAACAAACACAACACAATATGTGTTAGACATCACTATACGTAAACAAACACAACACAATATGTGTTAGACACCACTATACGTAAACAAACACAACATAATATGTGTTAGACACCACTATACGTAAACAAATACAAAGACAATATGTGTTAGACACCACTATACGTAAACAAACACAACACAATATGTGTTAGACACCACTATACGTAAACAAACACAACACAATATGTGTTAGACACCACTATGCGTAAACAAACACAACACAATATGTGTTAGACACCACTATACGTAAACAAGCACAACATAGTATGTGTTAGACACCACTATGCGTAAACAAACACAACACAATATGTGTTAGACACCACTATACGTAAACAAACACAACACAATATGTGTTAGACACCACTATACGTAAACAAACACAACACAATATGTGTTAGACACCACTATACGTAAACAAACACAACATAATATGTGTTAGACACCACTATGCATAAACAAACACAACACAATATGTGTTAGACACCACTATACGTAAACAAACACAACATAATATGTGTTAGACACCACTATACGTAAACAAACACAACACAATATGTGTTAGACACCAATATACGTAAACAAACACAACACAATATGTGTTAGACACCAATATACGTAAACAAACACAACACAATATGTGTTAGACACCACTATACGTAAACAAACACAACACAATATGTGTTAGACACCACTATACGTAAACAAACACAACACAATATGTGTTAGACACCAATATACGTAAACAAACACAACACAATATGTGTTAGACACCACTATACGTAAACAAACACAACACAATATGTGTTAGACACCACTATACGTAAACAAACACAACACAATATGTGTTAGACACCACTATACGTAAACAAACACAACATAATATGTGTTAGACACCACTATGCGTAAACAAACACAACACAATATGTGTTAGACACCAATATACGTAAACAAACACAACACAATATGTGTTAGACACCAATATACGTAAACAAACACAACACAATATGTGTTAGACACCACTATACGTAAACAAACACAACACAATATGTGTTAGACACCACTATACGTAAACAAATACAAAGACAATATGTGTTAGACACCACTATGCGTAAACAAACACAACACAATATGTGTTAGACACCACTATGCGTAAACAAACACAACACAATATGTGTTAGAAACCACTATACGTAAACAAACACAACACAATATGTGTTAGACACCACTATACGTAAACAAATACAACACAATATGTGTTAGACACCACTATGCGTAAACAAACACAACACAATATGTGTTAGACACCACTATGCGTAAACAAACACAACACAATATGTGTTAGACACCACTATACGTAAACAAATACAACACAATATGTGTTAGACACCACTATACGTAAACAAACACAACACAATATGTGTTAGACACCACTATACGTAAACAAACACAACACAATATGTGTTAAGACACCAATATACGTAAACAAAAACAAAAACACAACACAATATGTGTTAGACACCACTATGCGTAAACAAACACAACACAATATGTGTTAGACACCACTATACGTAAACAAACACAACACAATATGTGTTAGACACCACTATACGTAAACAAACACAACACAATATGTGTTAGACACCACTATACGTAAACAAACACAACACAATATGTGTTAGACATCACTATACGTAAACAAACACAACACAATATGTGTTAGACACCAATATACGTAAACAAAAACAAAAACACAATATGTGTTAGACACCACTATACGTAAACAAACACAACACAATATGTGTTAGACATCACTATGCGTAAACAAACACAACACAATATGTGTTAGACACCAATATACGTAAACAAACACAACACAATATGTGTTAGACACCAATATACGTAAACAAACACAACACAATATGTGTTAGACACCACTATACGTAAACAAACACAACACAATATGTGTTAGACACCACTATACGTAAACAAATACAAAGACAATATGTGTTAGACACCACTATGCGTAAACAAACACAACACAATATGTGTTAGACACCACTATGCGTAAACAAACACAACACAATATGTGTTAGAAACCACTATAGGTAAACAAACACAACACAATATGTGTTAGACACCACTATACGTAAACAAATACAACACAATATGTGTTAGACACCACTATACGTAAACAAACACAACACAATATGTGTTAGACATCACTATACGTAAACAAACACAACACAATATGTGTTAGACACCACTATACGTAAACAAACACAACATAATATGTGTTAGACACCACTATACGTAAACAAATACAAAGACAATATGTGTTAGACACCACTATACGTAAACAAACACAACACAATATGTGTTAGACACCACTATACGTAAACAAACACAACACAATATGTGTTAGACACCACTATGCGTAAACAAACACAACACAATATGTGTTAGACACCACTATACGTAAACAAGCACAACATAGTATGTGTTAGACACCACTATACGTAAACAAACACAACACAATATGTGTTAGACACCACTATACGTAAACAAACACAACACAATATGTGTTAGACACCACTATACGTAAACAAACACAACACAATATGTGTTAGACACCACTATACGTAAACAAACACAACATAATATGTGTTAGACACCACTATACATAAACAAACACAACACAATATGTGTTAGACACCACTATACGTAAACAAACACAACATAATATGTGTTAGACACCACTATACGTAAACAAACACAACACAATATGTGTTAGACACCAATATACGTAAACAAACACAACACAATATGTGTTAGACACCAATATACGTAAACAAACACAACACAATATGTGTTAGACACCACTATACGTAAACAAACACAACACAATATGTGTTAGACACCACTATACGTAAACAAACACAACACAATATGTGTTAGACACCAATATACGTAAACAAACACAACACAATATGTGTTAGACACCACTATACGTAAACAAACACAACACAATATGTGTTAGACACCACTATACGTAAACAAACACAACACAATATGTGTTAGACACCACTATACGTAAACAAACACAACATAATATGTGTTAGACACCACTATGCGTAAACAAACACAACACAATATGTGTTAGACACCAATATACGTAAACAAACACAACACAATATGTGTTAGACACCAATATACGTAAACAAACACAACACAATATGTGTTAGACACCACTATACGTAAACAAACACAACACAATATGTGTTAGACACCACTATACGTAAACAAATACAAAGACAATATGTGTTAGACACCACTATACGTAAACAAACACAACACAATATGTGTTAGACACCACTATGCGTAAACAAACACAACACAATATGTGTTAGAAACCACTATACGTAAACAAACACAACACAATATGTGTTAGACACCACTATACGTAAACAAATACAACACAATATGTGTTAGACACCACTATACGTAAACAAACACAACACAATATGTGTTAGACACCACTATGCGTAAACAAACACAACACAATATGTGTTAGACACCACTATACGTAAACAAATACAACACAATATGTGTTAGACACCACTATACGTAAACAAACACAACACAATATGTGTTAGACACCACTATACGTAAACAAACACAACACAATATGTGTTAAGACACCAATATACGTAAACAAAAACAAAAACACAACACAATATGTGTTAGACACCACTATGCGTAAACAAACACAACACAATATGTGTTAGACACCACTATACGTAAACAAACACAACACAATATGTGTTAGACACCACTATACGTAAACAAACACAACACAATATGTGTTAGACACCACTATACGTAAACAAACACAACACAATATGTGTTAGACATCACTATACGTAAACAAACACAACACAATATGTGTTAGACACCAATATACGTAAACAAAAACAAAAACACAATATGTGTTAGACACCACTATACGTAAACAAACACAACACAATATGTGTTAGACATCACTATGCGTAAACAAACACAACACAATATGTGTTAGACACCACTATATGTAAACAAATACAACACAATATGTGTTAGACACCACTATACGTAAACAAACACAACACAATATGTGTTAGACACCAATATACGTAAACAAACACAACACAATATGTGTTAGACACCACTATACGTAAACAAACACAACACAATATGTGTTAGACACCACTATGCGTAAACAAACACAACACAATATGTGTTAGACACCAATATACGTAAACAAAAACAAAAACACAACACAATATGTGTTAGACACCACTATGCGTAAACAAACACAACACAATATGTGTTAGACACCACTATACGTAAACAAACACAACACAATATGTGTTAGACACCACTATGCGTAAACAAACACAACACAATATGTGTTAGACATCACTATACGTAAACAAACACAACACAATATGTGTTAGACACCAATATACGTAAACCAAAACAAAAACACAACACAATATGTGTTAGACACCACTATGCGTAAACAAACACAACACAATATGTGTTAGACATCACTATACGTAAACAAACACAACACAATATGTGTTAGACACCAATATACGTAAACAAAAACAAAAACACAACACAATATGTGTTAGACACCACTATACGTAAACAAACACAACACAATATGTGTTAGACACCACTATTCGTAAACAAATACAACACAATATGTGTTAGACACCACTATGCGTAAACAAACACAACACAATATGTGTTAGACACCACTATGCGTAAACAAATACAACACAATATGTGTTAGACACCACTATACGTAAACAAACACAACACAATATGTGTTAGACACCACTATACATAAACAAACACAACACAATATGTGTTAGACACCACTATACGTAAACAAACACAACACAATATGTGTTAGACACCACTATACGTAAACAAACACAACACAATATGTGTTGGACACCACTATACGTAAACAAACACAACACAATATGTGTTAGACACCACTATACGTAAACAAACACAACACAATATGTGTTAGACACCACTATGCGTAAACAAATACAACACAATATGTGTTAGACACCACTATACGTAAACAAATACAACACAATATGTGTTAGACACCAATATACGTAAACAAAAACAAAAACACAACACAATATGTGTTAGACATCACTATACGTAAACAAACACACAACACAATATGTGTTAGACACCACTATGCGTAAACAAACACAACACAATATGTGTTAGACACCACTATACGTAAACAAACACAACACAATATGTGTTAGACACCACTATACGTAAACAAACACAACACAATATGTGTTAGACACCACTATACGTAAACAAACACAACACAATATGTGTTAGACACCACTATACGTAAACAAACACAACACAATATGTGTTAGACACCACTATACGTAAACAAACACAACACAATATGTGTTAGACACCACTATACGTAAACAAATACAACACAATATGTGTTAGACACCACTATACGTAAACAAACACAACACAATATGTGTTAGACACCACTATGCGTAAACAATAACAAAAACACAACACAATATGTGTTAGACACCACTATACGTAAACAAACACAACACAATATGTGTTAGACACCACTATGCGTAAACAAACACAACACAATATGTGTTAGACACCACTATGCGTAAACAAACACAACACAATATGTGTTAGACACCACTATACGTAAACAAACACAACACAATATGTGTTAGACACCACTATACGTAAACAAACACAACACAATATGTGTTAGACACCACTATAGGTAAACAAATACAACACAATATGTGTTAGACACCAATATACGTAAACAAATACAAAGACAATATGTGTTAGACACCACTATACGTAAACAAACACAACACAATATGTGTTAGACACCAATATACGTAAACAAATACAACACAATATGTGTTAGACACCACTATACGTAAACAAACACAACACAATATGTGTTAGACACCACTATACGTAAACAAACACAACACAATATGTGTTAGACACCACTATACGTAAACAAACACAACACAATATGTGTTAGACACCACTATATGTAAACAAATACAACACAATATGTGTTAGACACCAATATACGTAAACAAACACAACACAATATGTGTTAGACACCACTATACGTAAACAAACACAACACAATATGTGTTAGACACCACTATACGTAAACAAACACAACACAATATGTGTTAGACACCACTATACGTAAACAAACACAACACAATATGTGTTAGACACCACTATCCGTAAACAAATACAACACAATATGTGTTAGACACCACTATGCGTAAACAAACACAACACAATATGTGTTAGATACCACTACGTAAACAAACACAACACAATATGTGTTAGACATCACTATACGTAAACAAACACAACACAATATGTGTTAGACACCAATATACGTAAACAAAAACAAAAACACAACACAATATGTGTTAGACACCACTATACGTAAACAAACACAACACAATATGTGTTAGACACCACTATACGTAAACAAACACAACACAATATGTGTTAGACACCACTATGCGTAAACAAATACAACACAATATGTGTTAGACACCACTATGCGTAAACAAACACAACACAATATGTGTTAGACACCACTATACATAAACAAACACAACACAATATGTGTTAGACACCACTATACGTAAACAAACACAACACAATATGTGTTAGACACCACTATACGTAAACAAACACAACACAATATGTGTTGGACACCACTATACGTAAACAAACACAACACAATATGTGTTAGACACCACTATACGTAAACAAACACAACACAATATGTGTTAGACACCACTATGCGTAAACAAATACAACACAATATGTGTTAGACACCACTATGCGTAAACAAACACAACACAATATGTGTTAGACACCACTATGCGTAAACAAATACAACACAATATGTGTTAGACACCACTATACGTAAACAAACACAACACAATATGTGTTAGACACCACTATACATAAACAAACACAACACAATATGTGTTAGACACCACTATGCGTAAACAAACACAACACAATATGTGTTAGACACCACTATGCGTAAACAAACACAACACAATATGTGTTGGACACCACTATACGTAAACAAACACAACACAATATGTGTTAGACACCACTATACGTAAACAAACACAACACAATATAGACACCACTATGCGTAAACAAATACAACACAATATGTGTTAGACACCACTATACGTAAACAAATACAACACAATATGTGTTAGACACCAATATACGTAAACAAAAACAAAAACACAACACAATATGTGTTAGACATCACTATACGTAAACAAACACACAACACAATATGTGTTAGACACCACTATACGTAAACAAACACAACACAATATGTGTTAGACACCACTATGCGTAAACAAACACAACACAATATGTGTTAGACACCACTATACGTAAACAAACACAACACAATATGTGTTAGACACCACTATGCGTAAACAAACACAACACAATATGTGTTAGACACCACTATACGTAAAAAAACACAACACAATATGTGTTAGACACCACTATACGTAAACAAACACAACACAATATGTGTTAGACACCACTATACGTAAACAAATACAACACAATATGTGTTAGACACCACTATGCGTAAACAAACACAACACAATATGTGTTAGACACCACTATACGTAAACAAAAACAAAAACACAACACAATATGTGTTAGACACCACTATACGTAAACAAACACAACACAATATGTGTTAGACACCACTATGCGTAAACAAACACAACACAATATGTGTTAGACACCACTATGCGTAAACAAACACAACACAATATGTGTTAGACACCACTATACGTAAACAAACACAACACAATATGTGTTAGACACCACTATACGTAAACAAACACAACACAATATGTGTTAGACACTACTATACGTAAACAAATACAACACAATATGTGTTAGACACCAATATACGTAAACAAATACAAAGACAATATGTGTTAGACACCACTATACGTAAACAAACACAACACAATATGTGTTAGACACCAATATACGTAAACAAATACAACACAATATGTGTTAGACACCACTATGCGTAAACAAACACAACACAATATGTGTTAGACACCACTATACGTAAACAAACACAACACAATATGTGTTAGACACCACTATACGTAAACAAACACAACACAATATGTGTTAGACATCACTATATGTAAACAAATACAACACAATATGTGTTAGACACCAATATACGTAAACAAACACAACACAATATGTGTTAGACACCACTATACGTAAACAAACACAACACAATATGTGTTAGACACCACTATACGTAAACAAACACAACACAATATGTGTTAGACACCACTATACGTAAACAAACACAACACAATATGTGTTAGACACCACTATGCGTAAACAAATGCAACACAATATGTGTTAGACACCACTATGCGTAAACAAACACAACACAATATGTGTTAGACACCACTACGTAAACAAACACAACACAATATGTGTTAGACACCACTATACGTAAACAAACACAAAAACACAACACAATATGTGTTAGACACCACTATGCGTAAACAAACACAACACAATATGTGTTAGACACCACTATGCGTAAACAAACACAACAGAATATGTGTTAGACACCACTATGCGTAAACAAACACAACAGAATATGTGTTAGACACCACTATACGTAAACAAACACAACACAATATGTATTAGACACCACTATGCGTAAACAAACACAACACAATATGTGTTAGACACCACTATACGTAAACAAATACAACACAATATGTGTTAGACACCACTATACGTAAACAAACACAACACAATATGTGTTAGACACCACTATACATAAACAAACACAACACAATATGTGTTAGACACCACTATACGTAAACAAACACAACACAATATGTGTTAGACACCACTATACGTAAACAAACACAACATAATATGTGTTAGACACCACTATACGTAAACAAATACAACACAATATGTGTTAGACACCACTATACGTAAACAAACACAACACAATATGTGTCAGACACCACTATACGTAAACAAACACAACACAATATGTGTTAGACACCACTATACGTAAACAAACACAACACAATATGTGTTAGACACCACTATGCGTAAACAAACACAACACAATATGTGTTAGACACCACTATACGTAAACAAATACAACACACTATGTGTTAGACACCACTATACGTAAACAAATACAACACAATATGTGTTAGACAACACTATACGTAAACAAATACAACACAATATGTGTTAGACACCACTATGTGTAAACAAACACAACACAATATGTGTTAGACACCACTATGCGTAAACAAACACAACACAATATGTGTTAGACATCACTATACGTAAACAAATACAACACAATATGTGTTAGACACCACTATACGTAAACAAACACAACACAATATGTGTTAGACACCACTATGCGTAAACAAATACAACACAATATGTGTTAGACACCACTATGCGTAAACAAACACAACACAATATGTGTTAGACACCACTATACGTAAACAAACACAACACAATATGTGTTAGACACCACTATACGTAAACAAACACAACACAATATGTGTTAGACACCACTATACGTAAACAAATACAACACAATATGTGTTAGACACCACTATACGTAAACAAACACAACACAATATGTGTTAGACACCACTATGCGTAAACAAACACAACACAATATGTGTTAGACACCACTATACGTAAACAAATACAACACAATATGTGTTAGACACCACTATACGTAAACAAACACAACACAATATGTGTTAGACACCACTATACGTAAATAAACGCAACACAATATGTGTTAGACACCATTATACGTAAACAAACACAACACAATATGTGTTAGACACCACTATACGTAAACAAACACAACACAATATGTGTTAGACACCACTATACGTAAACAAACACAACACAATATGTGTTAGACACCACTATGCGTAAACAAACACAACACAATATGTGTTAGACACCACTATGCGTAAACAAATACAACACAATATGTGTTAGACACCACTATGCGTAAACAAACACAACACAATATGTGTTAGACACCACTATACGTAAACAAACACAACACAATATGTGTTAGACACCACTATACGTAAACAAACACAACACAATATGTGTTAGACACCACTATACGTAAACAAACACAACACAATATGTGTTAGACACCACTATGCGTAAACAAACACAACACAATATGTGTTAGACACCACTATACGTAAACAAACACAACACAATATGTGTTAGACACCACTATACGTAAACAAACACAACACAATATGTGTTAGACACCACTATGCGTAAACAAACACAACACAATATGTGTTAGACACCACTATACGTAAACAAACACAACACAATATGTGTTAGACACCACTATGCGTAAACAAATACAACACAATATGTGTTAGACACCACTATGCGTAAACAAACACAACACAATATGTGTTAGACACCACAATACGTAAACAAACACAACACAATATGTGTTAGACACCACTATACGTAAACAAACACAACACAATATGTGTTAGACACCACTATACGTAAACAAACACAACACAATATGTGTTAGACACCACTATACGTAAACAAACACAACACAATATGTGTTAGACACCACTATACGTAAACAAACACAACACAATATGTGTTAGACACCAATATACGTAAACAAAAACAAAAACACAACACAATATGTGTTAGACACCACTATGCGTAAACAAACACAACACAATATGTGTTAGACACCACTATGCGTAAACAAACACAACACAATATGTGTTAGACACCACTATACGTAAACAAACACAACACAATATGTGTTAGACACCACTATACGTAAACAAACACAACACAATATGTGTTAGACACCACTATACGTAAACAAATACAACACAATATGTGTTAGACACCACTATGCGTAAACAAACACAACACAATATGTGTTAGACACCACTATACGTAAACAAACACAACACAATATGTGTTAGACACCACTATACGTAAACAAACACAACACAATATGTGTTAGACACCACTATACGTAAACAAACACAACACAATATGTGTTAGACACCACTATGCGTAAACAAACACAACACAATATGTGTTAGACACCACTATACGTAAACAAACACAACACAATATGTGTTAGACACCACTATGCGTAAACAAATACAACACAATATGTGTTAGACACCACTATATGTAAACAAACACAACACAATATGTGTTAGACACCACTATACGTAAACAAACACAACACAATATGTGTTAAACACCACTATGCGTAAACAAATACAACACAATATGCGTTAGACACCACTATACGTAAACAAGCACAACACAATATGTGTTAGACACCACTATACGTAAACAAACACAACACAATATGTGTTAGACACCACTATACGTAAACAAACACAACACAATATGTGTTAGACACCACTATACGTAAACAAACACAACACAATATGTGTTAGACACCACTATACATAAACAAGCACAACACAATATGTCTTAGACACCACTATACGTAAACAAACACAACACAATATGTGTTAGACACCACTATACGTAAACAAACACAACACAATATGTGTTAGACACCACTATGCGTAAACAAATACAATACAATATGTGTTAGACACCACTATACGTAAACAAACACAACACAATATGTGTTAGACACCACTATACGTAAACAAACACAACACAATATGTGTTAGACACCACTATGCGTAAACAAACACAACACAATATGTGTTAGACACCACTATACGTAAACAAACACAACACAATATGTGTTAGACACCACTATGCGTAAACAAACACAACACAATATGTGTTAGACACCACTATACGTAAACAAACACAACACAATATGTGTTAGACACCACTATACGTAAACAAACACAACACAATATGTGTTAGACACCACTATGCGTAAACAAATACAACACAATATGTGTTAGACACCACTATGCGTAAACAAACACAACACAATATGTGTTAGACACCACAATACGTAAACAAACACAACACAATATGTGTTAGACACCACTATACGTAAACAAACACAACACAATATGTGTTAGACACCACTATACGTAAGCAAACACAACACAATATGTGTTAGACACCACTATGCGTAAACAAACACAACACAATATGTGTTAGACACCACTATACGTAAACAAACACAACACAATATGTGTTAGACACCAATATACGTAAACAAAAACAAAAACACAACACAATATGTGTTAGACACCACTATACGTAAACAAACACAACACAATATGTGTTAGACACCACTATGCGTAAACAAACACAACACAATATGTATTAGACACCACTATGCGTAAACAAACACAACACAATATGTGTTAGACACCACTATACGTAAACAAACACAACACAATATGTGTTAGACACCACTATACGTAAACAAATACAACACAATATGTGTTAGACACCACTATACGTAAACAAACACAACACAATATGTGTTAGACACCACTATACGTAAACAAACACAACACAATATGTGTTAGACACCACTATACGTAAACAAACACAACACAATATGTGTTAGACACCACTATACGTAAACAAACACAACACAATATGTGTTAGACACCACTATACGTAAACAAACACAACACAATATGTGTTAGACACCACTATACGTAAACAAACACAACACAATATGTGTTAGACACCACTATGCGTAAACAAATACAACACAATATGTGTTAGACACCACTATACGTAAACAAACACAACACAATATGTGTTAGACACCACTATACGTAAACAAACACAACACAATATGTGTTAGACACCACTATACGTAAACAAATACAACACAATATGTGTTAGACACCACTATACGTAAACAAGCACAACACAATATGTGTTAGACACCACTATACGTAAACAAACACAACACAATATGTGTTAGACACCACTATACGTAAACAAACACAACACAATATGTGTTAGACACCACTATGCGTAAACAAACACAACACAATATGTGTTAGACACCACTATACATAAACAAGCACAACACAATATGTGTTAGACACCACTATACGTAAACAAACACAACACAATATGTGTTAGACACCACTATACGTAAACAAACAACACAATATGTGTTAGACACCACTATATGTAAACAAACACAACACAATATGTGTTAGACACCACTATACGTAAACAAACACAACACAATATGTGTTAGACACCAATATACGTAAACAAAAACACAACACAATATGTGTTAGACACCACTATACGTAAACAAACACAACACAATATGTGTTAGACACCACTATACGTAAACAAACACAACACAATATGTGTTAGACACCACTATGCATAAACAAGCACAACACAATATGTGTTAGACACCACTATACGTAAACAAACACAACACAATATGTAAACAAATACAACACAATATGTGTTAGACATCACTATGCGTAAACAAACACAACACAATATGTGTTAGACATCACTATACGTAAACAAACACAACACAATATGTGTTAGACACCACTATGCGTAAACAAATACAACACAATATGTGTTAGACACCACTATACGTAAACAAATACAACACAATATGTGTTAGACATCACTATACGTAAACAAACACAACACAATATGTGTTAGACACCACTATACGTAAACAAACACAACACAATATGTGTTAGACACCACTATGCGTAAACAAACACAACACAATATGTGTTAGACACCACTATACGTAAACAAATACAACACAATATGTGTTAGACACCACTATACGTAAACAAACACAACACAATATGTGCTAGACATCACTATACGTAAACAAACACAACACGATATGTGTTAGACACCACTATACGTAAACAAACACAACACAATATGTGTTAGACACCACTATACGTAAACAAACACAACACAATATGTGTTAGACACCACTATACGTAAACAAACACAACACAATATGTGTTAGACATCACTATACGTAAACAAACACAACACAATATGTGTTAGACACCACTATACGTAAACAAACACAACACAATATGTGTTAGACACCACTATGCGTAAACAAACAACACAATATGTGTTAGACACCACTATGCGTAAACAAACACAACACAATATGTGTTAGACACCACTATGCGTAAACAAACACAACATAATATGTGTTAGACACCACTATACGTAAACAAACACAACACAATATGTGTTAGACACCACTATACGTAAACAAACACAACACAATATGTGTTAGACACCACTATACGTAAACAAATACAACACAATATGTGTTAGACACCACTATACGTAAACAAACACAACACAATATGTGTTAGACACCACTATACGAAAACAAACACAACACAATATGTGTTAGACACCACTATACGTAAACAAACACAACACAATATGTGTTAGACACCACTATACGTAAACAAACACAACACAATATGTGTTAGACACCACTATACGTAAACAAATACAACACAATATGTGTTAGACACCACTATACGTAAACAAATACAACAGAATATGTGTTAGACACCACTATACGTAAACAAATACAACACAATATGTGTTAGACACCACTATACGTAAACAAATACAACACAATATGTGTTAGACACCACTATACGTAAACAAACACAACACAATATGTGTTAGACACCACTATACGTAAACAAATACAACACAATATGTGTTAGACACCACTATACGTAAACAAACACAACACAATATGTGTTAGACACCACTATACGTAAACAAACACAACACAATATGTGTTAGACACCACTATACGTAAACAAACACAACACATTTTGTGTTAGACACCACTATACGTAAACAAACACAACACAATATGTGTTAGACACCACTATGCGTAAACAAACACAACACAATATGTGTTAGACACCACTATACGTAAACAAACACAACACAATATGTGTTAGACACCACTATACGTAAACAAACACAACACAATATGTGTTAGACACCACTATACGTAAACAAACACAACACAATATGTGTTAGACACCACTATACGTAAACAAACACAACACAATATGTGTTAGACACCAATATACGTAAACAAAAACAAAAACACAACACAATATGTGTTAGACACCACTATGCGTAAACAAACACAACACAATATGTGTTAGACACCACTATGCGTAAACAAACACAACACAATATGTGTTAGACACCACTATACGTAAACAAACACAACACAATATGTGTTAGACACCACTATACGTAAACAAACACAACACAATATGTGTTAGACACCACTATGCGTAAACAAATACAACACAATATGTGTTAGACACCACTATACGTAAACAAACACAACACAATATGTGTTAGACACCACTATGCGTAAACAAACACAACACAATATGTGTTAGACACCACTATACGTAAACAAACACAACACAATATGTGTTAGACACCACTATGCGTAAACAAACACAACACAATATGTGTTAGACACCACTATACGTAAACAAACACAACACAATATGTGTTAGACACCACTATGCGTAAACAAACACAACACAATATGTGTTAGACACCACTATGCGTAAACAAATACAACACAATATGTGTTAGACACCACTATACGTAAACAAACACAACACAATATGTGTTAGACACCACAATACGTAAACAAACACAACACAATATGTGTTAGACACCACTATACGTAAACAAACACAACACAATATGTGTTAGACACCACTATACGTAAACAAACACAACACAATATGTGTTAGACACCACTATGCGTAAACAAACACAACACAATATGTGTTAGACACCACTATACGTAAACAAACACAACACAATATGTGTTAGACACCAATATACGTAAACAAAAACAAAAACACAACACAATATGTGTTAGACACCACTATACGTAAACAAACACAACACAATATGTGTTAGACACCACTATGCGTAAACAAACACAACACAATATGTGTTAGACACCACTATACGTAAACAAACACAACACAATATGTGTTAGACACCACTATACGTAAACAAACACAACACAATATGTGTTAGACACCACTATGCGTAAACAAATACAACACAATATGTGTTAGACACCACTATACGTAAACAAACACAACACAATATGTGTTAGACACCACTATATGTAAACAAACACAACACAATATGTGTTAGACACCACTATACGTAAACAAACACAACACAATATGTGTTAGACACCACTATACGTAAACAAACACAACACAATATGTGTAAGACACCACTATACGTAAACAAACACAACACAATATGTGTTAGACACCACTATACGTAAACAAACACAACACAATATGTGTTAGACACCACTATGCGTAAACAAATACAACACAATATGTGTTAGACACCACTATACGTAAACAAACACAACACAATATGTGTTAGACACCACTATACGTAAACAAACACAACACAATATGTGTTAAACACCACTATACGTAAACAAATACAACACAATATGTGTTAGACACCACTATACGTAAACAAGCACAACACAATATGTGTTAGACACCACTATACGTAAACAAACACAACACAATATGTGTTAGACACCACTATACGTAAACAAACACAACACAATATGTGTTAGACACCACTATGCGTAAACAAACACAACACAATATGTGTTAGACACCACTATACATAAACAAGCACAACACAATATGTGTTAGACACCACTATACGTAAACAAACACAACACAATATGTGTTAGACACCACTATACGTAAACAAACAACACAATATGTGTTAGACACAACTATATGTAAACAAACACAACACAATATGTGTTAGACACCACTATGCGTAAACAAACACAACACAATATGTGTTAGACACCAATATACGTAAACAAAAACACAACACAATATGTGTTAGACACCACTATACGTAAACAAACACAACACAATATGTGTTAGACACCACTATACGTAAACAAACACAACACAATATGTGTTAGACACCACTATACATAAACAAGCACAACACAATATGTGTTAGACACCACTATACGTAAACAAACACAACACAATATGTAAACAAATACAACACAATATGTGTTAGACACCACTATACGTAAACAAACACAACACAATATGTGTTAGACATCACTATACGTAAACAAACACAACACAATATGTGTTAGACACCACTATGCGTAAACAAATACAACACAATATGTGTTAGACACCACTATACGTAAACAAATACAACACAATATGTGTTAGACATCACTATACGTAAACAAACACAACACAATATGTGTTAGACACCACTATACGTAAACAAACACAACACAATATGTGTTAGACACCACTATGCGTAAACAAACACAACACAATATGTGTTAGACACCACTATACGTAAACAAATACAACACAATATGTGTTAGACACCACTATACGTAAACAAACACAACACAATATGTGCTAGACACCACTATACGTAAACAAACACAACACAATATGTGTTAGACATCACTATACGTAAACAAACACAACACAATATGTGTTAGACACCACTATACGTAAACAAACACAACACAATATGTGTTAGACACCACTATACGTAAACAAACACAACACAATATGTGTTAGACACCACTATACGTAAACAAACACAACACAATATGTGTTAGACACCACTATACGTAAACAAACACAACACAATATGTGTTAGACACCACTATGCGTAAACAAACACAACACAATATGTGTTAGACATCACTATACGTAAACAAACACAACACAATATGTGTTAGACACCACTATACGTAAACAAACACAACACAATATGTGTTAGACACCACTATACGTAAACAAACAACACAATATGTGTTAGACACCACTATACGTAAACAAACACAACACAATATGTGTTAGACACCACTATACGTAAACAAACACAACATAATATGTGTTAGACACCACTATGCGTAAACAAACACAACACAATATGTGTTAGACACCACTATACGTAAACAAACACAACACAATATGTGTTAGACACCACTATACGTAAACAAATACAACACAATATGTGTTAGACACCACTATACGTAAACAAACACAACACAATATGTGTTAGACACCACTATACGAAAACAAACACAACACAATATGTGTTAGACACCACTATACGTAAACAAACACAACACAATATGTGTTAGACACCACTATACGTAAACAAACACAACACAATATGTGTTAGACACCACTATACGTAAACAAATACAACACAATATGTGTTAGACACCACTATACGTAAACAAATACAACACAATATGTGTTAGACACCACTATACGTAAACAAATACAACACAATATGTCTTAGACACCACTATACGTAAACAAATACAACACAATATGTGTTAGACACCACTATACGTAAACAAACACAACACAATATGTGTTAGACACCACTATGCGTAAACAAATACAACACAATATGTGTTAGACACCACTATGCGTAAACAAACACAACACAATATGTGTTAGACACCACTATACGTAAACAAACACAACACAATATGTGTTAGACACCACTATACGTAAACAAACACAACACAATATGTGTTAGACACCACTATGCGTAAACAAACACAACACAATATGTGTTAGACACCACTATGCGTAAACAAACACAACACAATATGTGTTAGACACCACTATGCGTAAACAAACACAACACAATATGTGTTAGACACCACTATACGTAAACAAACACAACACAATATGTGTTAGACACCACTATACGTAAACAAACACAACACAATATGTGTTAGACACCAATATACGTAAACAAAAACAAAAACACAACACAATATGTGTTAGACACCACTATACGTAAACAAACACAACACAATATGTGTTAGACACCACTATGCGTAAACAAACACAACACAATATGTGTTAGACACCACTATACGTAAACAAACACAACACAATATGTGTTAGACACCACTATACGTAAACAAACACAACACAATATGTGTTAGACACCACTATACGTAAACAAATACAACACAATATGTGTTAGACACCACTATACGTAAACAAACACAACACAATATGTGTTAGACACCACTATACGTAAACAAACACAACACAATATGTGTTAGACACCACTATGCGTAAACAAACACAACACAATATGTGTTAGACACCACTATACGTAAACAAACACAACACAATATGTGTTAGACACCACTATACGTAAACAAACACAACACAATATGTGTTAGACACCACTATACGTAAACAAACACAACACAATATGTGTTAGACACCACTATGCGTAAACAAATACAACACAATATGTGTTAGACACCACTATACGTAAACAAACACAACACAATATGTGTTAGACACCACTATACGTAAACAAACACAACACAATATGTGTTAAACACCACTATACGTAAACAAATACAACACAATATGTGTTAGACACCACTATACGTAAACAAGCACAACACAATATGTGTTAGACACCACTATGCGTAAACAAACACAACACAATATGTGTTAGACACCACTATACGTAAACAAACACAACACTATATGTGTTAGACACCACTATGCGTAAACAAACACAACACAATATGTGTTAGACACCACTATACATAAACAAGCACAACACAATATGTGTTAGACACCACTATACGTAAACAAACACAACACAATATGTGTTAGACACCACTATACGTAAACAAACAACACAATATGTGTTAGACACCACTATATGTAAACAAACACAACACAATATGTGTTAGACACCACTATACGTAAACAAACACAACACAATATGTGTTAGACACCAATATACGTAAACAAAAACACAACACAATATGTGTTAGACACCACTATACGTAAACAAACACAACACAATATGTGTTAGACACCACTATACGTAAACAAACACAACACAATATGTGTTAGACACCACTATGCATAAACAAGCACAACACAATATGTGTTAGACACCACTATACGTAAACAAACACAACACAATATGTAAACAAATACAACACAATATGTGTTAGACACCACTATACGTAAACAAACACAACACAATATGTGTTAGACATCACTATACGTAAACAAACACAACACAATATGTGTTAGACACCACTATACGTAAACAAATACAACACAATATGTGTTAGACACCACTATACGTAAACAAATACAACACAATATGTGTTAGACATCACTATACGTAAACAAACACAACACAATATGTGTTAGACACCACTATACGTAAACAAACACAACACAATATGTGTTAGACACCACTATACGTAAACAAACACAACACAATATGTGTTAGACACCACTATGCGTAAACAAATACAACACAATATGTGTTAGACACCACTATACGTAAACAAACACAACACAATATGTGCTAGACACCACTATACGTAAACAAACACAACACAATATGTGTTAGACATCACTATACGTAAACAAACACAACACAATATGTGTTAGACACCACTATGCGTAAACAAACACAACACAATATGTGTTAGACACCACTATACGTAAACAAACACAACACAATATGTGTTAGACACCACTATACGTAAACAAACACAACACAATATGTGTTAGACACCACTATACGTAAACAAACACAACACAATATGTGTTAGACATCACTATACGTAAACAAACACAACACAATATGTGTTAGACACCACTATACGTAAACAAACACAACACAATATGTGTTAGACACCACTATGCGTAAACAAACAACACAATATGTGTTAGACACCACTATACGTAAACAAACACAACACAATATGTGTTAGACACCACTATACGTAAACAAACACAACATAATATGTGTTAGACACCACTATACGTAAACAAATACAACACAATATGTGTTAGACACCACTATACGTAAACAAATACAACACAATATGTGTTAGACACCACTATACGTAAACAAATACAACACAATATGTGTTAGACACCACTATACGTAAACAAACACAACACAATATGTGTTAGACACCACTATACGTAAACAAATACAACACAATATGTGTTAGACACCACTATACGTAAACAAACACAACACAATATGTGTTAGACACCACTATACGTAAACAAACACAACACAATATGTGTTAGACACCACTATGCGTAAACAAACACAACACAATATGTGTTAGACACCACTATACGTAAACAAACACAACACAATATGTGTTAGACACCACTATACGTAAACAAACACAACACAATATGTGTTAGACACCAATATACGTAAACAAATACAAAGACAATATGTGTTAGACACCACTATGCGTAAACAAAAACACAACACAATATGTGTTAGACACCACTATACGTAAACAAATACAACACAATATGTGTTAGACACCACTATACGTAAACAAACACAACACAATATGTGTTAGACACCACTATGCGTAAACAAACACAACACAATATGTGTTAGACACCAATATACGTAAACAAATACAAAGACAATATGTGTTAGACACCACTATACGTAAACAAATACAAAGACAATATGTGTTAGACACCACTATACGTAAACAAACACAACACAATATGTGTTAGACACCACTATACGTAAACAAATACAAAGACAATATGTGTTAGACACCACTATACGTAAACAAACACAACACAATATGTGTTAGACACCACTATGCGTAAACAAATACAACACAATATGTGTTAGACACCACTATACGTAAACAAACACAACACAATATGTGTTAGACACCACTATACGTAAACAAACACAACACAATATGTGTTAGACACCACTATACGTAAACAAACACAACACAATATGTGTTAGACACCACTATACGTAAACAAACACAACACAATATGTGTTAGACACCACTATACGTAAACAAACACAACACAATATGTGTTAGACACCAATATACGTAAACAAATACAAAGACAATATGTGTTAGACACCACTATACGTAAACAAAAACACAACACAATATGTGTTAGACACCACTATACGTAAACAAATACAACACAATATGTGTTAGACACCACTATACGTAAACAAACACAACACAATATGTGTTAGACACCACTATACGTAAACAAACACAACACAATATGTGTTAGACACCAATATACGTAAACAAATACAAAGACAATATGTGTTAGACACCACTATACGTAAACAAATACAAAGACAATATGTGTTAGACACCACTATACGTAAACAAACACAACACAATATGTGTTAGACACCACTATACGTAAACAAATACAAAGACAATATGTGTTAGACACCACTATACGTAAACAAACACAACACAATATGTGTTAGACACCACTATGCGTAAACAAATACAACACAATATGTGTTAGACACCACTATATGTAAACAAACACAACACAATATGTGTTAGACACCACTATACGTAAACAAACACAACACAATATGTGTTAGACACCAATATACGTAAACAAAAACACAACACAATATGTGTTAGACACCACTATACGTAAACAAACACAACACAATATGTGTTAGACACCACTATACGTAAACAAACACAACACAATATGTGTTAGACACCACTATACATAAACAAGCACAACACAATATGTGTTAGACACCACTATGCGTAAACAAACACAACACAATATGTAAACAAATACAACACAATATGTGTTAGACACCACTATACGTAAACAAACACAACACAATATGTGTTAGACATCACTATACGTAAACAAACACAACACAATATGTGTTAGACACCACTATACGTAAACAAATACAACACAATATGTGTTAGACACCACTATACGTAAACAAACACAACACAATATGTGTTAGACACCACTATACGTAAACAAATACAACACAATATGTGTTAGACACCACTATACGTAAACAAACACAACACAATATGTGCTAGACACCACTATACGTAAACAAACACAACACAATATGTGTTAGACATCACTATACGTAAACAAACACAACACAATATGTGTTAGACACCACTATACGTAAACAAACACAACACAATATGTGTTAGACACCACTATACGTAAACAAACACAACACAATATGTGTTAGACACCACTATACGTAAACAAACACAACACAATATGTGTTAGACACCACTATACGTAAACAAACACAACACAATATGTGTTAGACATCACTATACGTAAACAAACACAACACAATATGTGTTAGACACCACTATACGTAAACAAACACAACACAATATGTGTTAGACACCACTATACGTAAACAAACACAACACAATATGTGTTAGACACCACTATACGTAAACAAACACAACACAATATGTGTTAGACACCACTATACGTAAACAAACACAACATAATATGTGTTAGACACCACTATACGTAAACAAACACAACACAATATGTGTTAGACACCACTATACGTAAACAAACACAACACAATATGTGTTAGACACCACTATGCGTAAACAAATACAACACAATATGTGTTAGACACCACTATGCGTAAACAAACACAACACAATATGTGTTAGACACCACTATACGAAAACAAACACAACACAATATGTGTTAGACACCACTATACGTAAACAAACACAACACAATATGTGTTAGACACCACTATACGTAAACAAACACAACACAATATGTGTTAGACACCACTATACATAAACAAACACAACACAATATGTGTTAGACACCAATATACGTAAACAAATACAAAGACAATATGTGTTAGACACCACTATGCGTAAACAAAAACACAACACAATATGTGTTAGACACCACTATGCGTAAACAAATACAACACAATATGTGTTAGACACCACTATACGTAAACAAACACAACACAATATGTGTTAGACACCACTATACGTAAACAAACACAACACAATATGTGTTAGACACCAATATACGTAAACAAATACAAAGACAATATGTGTTAGACACCACTATACGTAAACAAATACAAAGACAATATGTGTTAGACACCACTATACGTAAACAAACACAACACAATATGTGTTAGACACCACTATACGTAAACAAATACAAAGACAATATGTGTTAGACACCACTATACGTAAACAAACACAACACAATATGTGTTAGACACCACTATGCGTAAACAAATACAACACAATATGTGTTAGACACCACTATATGTAAACAAACACAACACAATATGTGTTAGACACCACTATGCGTAAACAAACACAACACAATATGTGTTAGACACCAATATACGTAAACAAAAACACAACACAATATGTGTTAGACACCACTATACGTAAACAAACACAACACAATATGTGTTAGACACCACTATACGTAAACAAACACAACACAATATGTGTTAGACACCACTATACATAAACAAACACAACACAATATGTGTTAGACACCACTATACGTAAACAAACACAACACAATATGTAAACAAATACAACACAATATGTGTTAGACACCACTATACGTAAACAAACACAACACAATATGTGTTAGACATCACTATACGTAAACAAACACAACACAATATGTGTTAGACACCACTATACGTAAACAAATACAACACAATATGTGTTAGACACCACTATGCGTAAACAAACACAACACAATATGTGTTAGACACCACTATACGTAAACAAATACAACACAATATGTGTTAGACACCACTATGCGTAAACAAACACAACACAATATGTGCTAGACACCACTATACGTAAACAAACACAACACAATATGTGTTAGACATCACTATACGTAAACAAACACAACACAATATGTGTTAGACACCACTATACGTAAACAAACACAACACAATATGTGTTAGACACCACTATACGTAAACAAACACAACACAATATGTGTTAGACACCACTATACGTAAACAAACACAACACAATATGTGTTAGACACCACTATGCGTAAACAAACACAACACAATATGTGTTAGACATCACTATACGTAAACAAACACAACACAATATGTGTTAGACACCACTATACGTAAACAAACACAACACAATATGTGTTAGACACCACTATACGTAAACAAACACAACACAATATGTGTTAGACACCACTATACGTAAACAAACACAACACAATATGTGTTAGACACCACTATACGTAAACAAACACAACATAATATGTGTTAGACACCACTATACGTAAACAAACACAACACAATATGTGTTAGACACCACTATACGTAAACAAACACAACACAATATGTGTTAGACACCACTATACGTAAAGAAATACAACACAATATGTGTTAGACACCACTATGCGTAAACAAACACAACACAATATGTGTTAGACACCACTATACGAAAACAAACACAACACAATATGTGTTAGACACCACTATACGTAAACAAACACAACACAAAATGTGTTAGACACCACTATACGTAAACAAACACAACACAATATGTGTTAGACACCACTATACGTAAACAAATACAACACAATATGTGTTAGACACCACTATACGTAAACAAATACAACACAATATGTGTTAGACACCACTATACGTAAACAAATACAACACAATATGTGTTAGACACCACTATACGTAAACAAACACAACACAATATGTGTTAGACACCACTATACGTAAACAAATACAACACAATATGTGTTAGACACCACTATACGTAAACAAACACAACACAATATGTGTTAGACACCACTATACGTAAACAAACACAACACAATATGTGTTAGACACCACTATACGTAAACAAACACAACACAATATGTGTTAGACACCACTATGCGTAAACAAACACAACACAATATGTGTTAGACACCACTATGCGTAAACAAACACAACACAATATGTGTTAGACACCACTATACGTAAACAAACACAACACAATATGTGTTAGACACCAATATACGTAAACAAATACAAAGACAATATGTGTTAGACACCACTATACGTAAACAAAAACACAACACAATATGTGTTAGACACCACTATACGTAAACAAATACAACACAATATGTGTTAGACACCACTATACGTAAACAAACACAACACAATATGTGTTAGACACCACTATGCGTAAACAAACACAACACAATATGTGTTAGACACCAATATACGTAAACAAATACAAAGACAATATGTGTTAGACACCACTATACGTAAACAAATACAAAGACAATATGTGTTAGACACCACTATACGTAAACAAACACAACACAATATGTGTTAGACACCACTATACGTAAACAAATACAAAGACAATATGTGTTAGACACCACTATACGTAAACAAACACAACACAATATGTGTTAGACACCACTATGCGTTAACAAATACAACACAATATGTGTTAGACATCACTATACGTAAACAAACACAACACAATATGTGTTAGACACCACTATACGTAAACAAACACAACACAATATGTGTTAGACACCACTATGCGTAAACAAATACAACACAATATGTGTTAGACACCACTATACGTAAACAAACACAACACAATATGTGTTAGACACCACTATACGTAAACAAACACAACATAATATGTGTTAGACACCACTATACGTAAACAAACACAACACAATATGTGTTAGACACCACTATACGTAAACAAATACAACACAATATGTGTTAGACACCACTATGCGTAAACAAACACAACACAATATGTGTTAGACACCACTATACGAAAACAAACACAACACAATATGTGTTAGACACCACTATACGTAAACAAACACAACACAAAATGTGTTAGACACCACTATACGTAAACAAACACAACACAATATGTGTTAGACACCACTATACGTAAACAAATACAACACAATATGTGTTAGACACCACTATACGTAAACAAATACAACACAATATGTGTTAGACACCACTATGCGTAAACAAATACAACACAATATGTGTTAGACACCACTATACGTAAACAAATACAACACAATATGTGTTAGACACCACTATACGTAAACAAACACAACACAATATGTGTTAGACACCACTATACGTAAACAAATACAACACAATATGTGTTAGACACCGCTATACGTAAACAAACACAACACAATATGTGTTAGACACCACTATACGTAAACAAACACAACACAATATGTGTTAGACACCACTATACGTAAACAAACACAACACAATATGTGTTAGACATCACTATACGTAAACAAACACAACACAATATGTGTTAGACACCACTATACGTAAACAAACACAACACAATATGTGTTAGACACCACTATACGTAAACAAACACAACACAATATGTGTTAGACACCACTATACGTAAACAAACACAACACAATATGTGTTAGACACCACTATACGTAAACAAACACAACATAATATGTGTTAGACACCACTATACGTAAACAAACACAACACAATATGTGTTAGACACCACTATACGTAAACAAACACAACACAATATGTGTTAGACACCACTATACGTAAACAAATACAACACAATATGTGTTAGACACCACTATGCGTAAACAAACACAACACAATATGTGTTAGACACCACTATACGAAAACAAACACAACACAATATGTGTTAGACACCACTATACGTAAACAAACACAACACAAAATGTGTTAGACACCACTATACGTAAACAAACACAACACAATATGTGTTAGACACCACTATACGTAAACAAATACAACACAATATGTGTTAGACACCACTATACGTAAACAAATACAACACAATATGTGTTAGACACCACTATACGTAAACAAATACAACACAATATGTGTTAGACACCACTATACGTAAACAAACACAACACAATATGTGTTAGACACCACTATACGTAAACAAATACAACACAATATGTGTTAGACACCACTATACGTAAACAAACACAACACAATATGTGTTAGACACCACTATACGTAAACAAACACAACACAATATGTGTTAGACACCACTATACGTAAACAAACACAACACAATATGTGTTAGACACCACTATGCGTAAACAAACACAACACAATATGTGTTAGACACCACTATGCGTAAACAAACACAACACAATATGTGTTAGACACCACTATACGTAAACAAACACAACACAATATGTGTTAGACACCAATATACGTAAACAAATACAAAGACAATATGTGTTAGACACCACTATACGTAAACAAAAACACAACACAATATGTGTTAGACACCACTATACGTAAACAAATACAACACAATATGTGTTAGACACCACTATACGTAAACAAACACAACACAATATGTGTTAGACACCACTATGCGTAAACAAACACAACACAATATGTGTTAGACACCAATATACGTAAACAAATACAAAGACAATATGTGTTAGACACCACTATACGTAAACAAATACAAAGACAATATGTGTTAGACACCACTATACGTAAACAAACACAACACAATATGTGTTAGACACCACTATACGTAAACAAATACAAAGACAATATGTGTTAGACACCACTATACGTAAACAAACACAACACAATATGTGTTAGACACCACTATGCGTTAACAAATACAACACAATATGTGTTAGACATCACTATACGTAAACAAACACAACACAATATGTGTTAGACACCACTATACGTAAACAAACACAACACAATATGTGTTAGACACCACTATGCGTAAACAAATACAACACAATATGTGTTAGACACCACTATACGTAAACAAACACAACACAATATGTGTTAGACACCACTATACGTAAACAAACACAACATAATATGTGTTAGACACCACTATACGTAAACAAACACAACACAATATGTGTTAGACACCACTATACGTAAACAAATACAACACAATATGTGTTAGACACCACTATGCGTAAACAAACACAACACAATATGTGTTAGACACCACTATACGAAAACAAACACAACACAATATGTGTTAGACACCACTATACGTAAACAAACACAACACAAAATGTGTTAGACACCACTATACGTAAACAAACACAACACAATATGTGTTAGACACCACTATACGTAAACAAATACAACACAATATGTGTTAGACACCACTATACGTAAACAAATACAACACAATATGTGTTAGACACCACTATGCGTAAACAAATACAACACAATATGTGTTAGACACCACTATACGTAAACAAATACAACACAATATGTGTTAGACACCACTATACGTAAACAAACACAACACAATATGTGTTAGACACCACTATACGTAAACAAATACAACACAATATGTGTTAGACACCGCTATACGTAAACAAACACAACACAATATGTGTTAGACACCACTATACGTAAACAAACACAACACAATATGTGTTAGACACCACTATACGTAAACAAACACAACACAATATGTGTTAGACACCACTATGCGTAAACAAACACAACACAATATGTGTTAGACACCACTATGCGTAAACAAACACAACACAATATGTGTTAGACACCACTATACGTAAACAAACACAACACAATATGTGTTAGACACCAATATACGTAAACAAATACAAAGACAATATGTGTTAGACACCACTATACGTAAACAAAAACACAACACAATATGTGTTAGACACCACTATACGTAAACAAATACAACACAATATGTGTTAGACACCACTATACGTAAACAAACACAACACAATATGTGTTAGACACCACTATACGTAAACAAACACAACACAATATGTGTTAGACACCAATATACGTAAACAAATACAAAGACAATATGTGTTAGACACCACTATACGTAAACAAATACAAAGACAATATGTGTTAGACACCACTATACGTAAACAAACACAACACAATATGTGTTAGACACCACTATACGTAAACAAATACAAAGACAATATGTGTTAGACACCACTATGCGTAAACAAACACAACACAATATGTGTTAGACACCACTATGCGTAAACAAATACAACACAATATGTGTTAGACATCACTATACGTAAACAAACACAACACAATATGTGTTAGACACCACTATACGTAAACAAACACAACACAATATGTGTTAGACACCACTATGCGTAAACAAATACAACACAATATGTGTTAGACACCACTATACGTAAACAAACACAACACAATATGTGTTAGACACCACTATGCATAAACAAATACAACACAATATGTGTTAGACACCACTATACATAAACAAACACAACACAATATGTGTTAGACACCACTATGCGTAAACAAACACAACACAATATGTGTTAGACACCACTATACGTAAACAAACACAACACAATATGTGTTAGACACCACTATACGTAAACAAACACAACACAATATGTGTTAGACACCACTATACGTAAACAAACACAACACAATATGTGTTAGACACCACTATACGTAAACAAACACAACACAATATGTGTTAGACACCAATATACGTAAACAAATACAAAGACAATATGTGTTAGACACCACTATACGTAAACAAACACAACACAATATGTGTTAGACACCACTATACGTAAATAAATACAAAGACAATATGTGTTAGACACCACTATGCATAAACAAACACAACACAATATGTGTTAGACACCACTATGCGTAAACAAACACAACACAATATGTGTTAGACATCACTATGCGTAAACAAACACAACACAATATGTGTTAGACACCACTATGCGTAAACAAACACAACACAATATGTGTTAGACACCACTATACGTAAACAAACACAACACAATATGTGTTAGACACCACTATGCGTAAACAAACACAACACAATATGTGTTAGACACCACTATACGTAAACAAACACAACACAATATGTGTTAGACACCACTATACGTAAACAAACAAAACACAATATGTGTTAGACAACACTATACGTTAACAAACACAACACAATATGTGTTAGACACCACTATGCGTAAACAAACACAACACAATATGTGTTAGACACCACTATGCGTAAACAAACACAACACAATATGTGTTGGACACCACTATACGTAAACAAACACAACACAATATGTGTTAGACACCACTATACGTAAACAAACACAACACAATATGTGTTAGACACCACTATGCGTAAACAAACACAACACAATATGTGTTAGACACCGCTATACGTAAACAAACACAACACAATATGTGTTAGACATCACTATACGTAAACAAACACAACACAATATGTGTTAGACACCACTATACGTAAACAAACACAACACAATATGTGTTAGACACCACTATACGTAAACAAACACAACACAATATGTGTTAGACACCACTATGCGTAAACAAACACAACACAATATGTGTTAGACACCACTATGCGTAAACAAACACAACACAATATGTGTTAGACACCACTATACGTAAACAAACACAACACAATATGTGTTAGACAACACTATACGTAAACAAACACAACACAATATGTGTTAGACACCACTATACGTAAACAAACACAACACAATATGTGTTAGACACCACTATATGTAAACAAACACAACACAATATGTGTTAGGCACCACTATACGTAAACAAATACAACACAATATGTGTTAGACACCACTATGTGTAAACAAACACAACACAATATGTGTTAGACACCACTATACGTAAACAAACACAACACAATATGTGTTAGACACCACTATACGTAAACAAACACAACACAATATGTGTTAGACACCACTATACGTAAACAAACACAACACAATATGTGTTAGACACCACTATGCATAAACAAACACAACACAATATGTGTTAGACACCACTATACGTAAACAAACACAACACAATATGTGTTAGACACCACTATGCGTAAACAAACACAACACAATATGTGTTAGACACCACTATACGTAAACAAACACAACACAATATGTGTTAGACACCACTATACGTAAACAAACACAACACAATATGTGTTAGACACCACTATACGTAAACAAACACAACACAATATGTGTTAGACACCACTATACGTAAACAAATACAACACAATATGTGTTAGACACCACTATACGTAAACAAACACAACACAATATGTGTTAGACACCACTATACGTAAACAAACACAACACAATATGTGTTAGACACCACTATATGTAAACAAACACAACACAATATGTGTTAGACACCACTATACGTAAACAAACACAACACAATATGTGTTAGACACCACTATGCGTAAACAAACACAACACAATATGTGTTAGACACCACTATACGTAAACAAACACAACACAATATGTGTTAGACACCACTATACGTAAACAAACACAACACAATATGTGTTAGACACCACTATACGTAAACAAACACAACACAATATGTGTTAGACACCACTATACGTAAACAAACACAACACAATATGTGTTAGACACCACTATGCGTAAACAAATACAACACAATATGTGTTAGACACCACTATACGTAAACAAACACAACACAATATGTGTTAGACACCACAATACGTAAACAAACACAACACAATATGTGTTAGACACCACTATGCGTAAACAAACACAACACCATATGTGTTAGACACCACTATACGTAAACAAACACAACACAATATGTGTTAGACACCACTATGCGTAAACAAACACAACACAATATGTGTTAGACACCACTATACGTAAACAAACACAACACAATATGTGTTAGACACCACTATACGTAAACAAACACAACACAATATGTGTTAGACACCACTATACGTAAACAAACACAACACAATATGTGTTAGACACCACTATACGTAAACAAACACAACACGTAAACAAACACAACACAATATGTGTTAGACACCACTATGCGTAAACAAACACAACACAATATGTGTTAGACACCACTATACGTAAACAAACACAACACAATATGTGTTAGACACCACTATACGTAAACAAACACAACACAATATGTGTTAGACACCACTATACGTAAACAAACACAACACAATATGTGTTAGACACCACTATACGTAAACAAACACAACACAATATGTGTTAGACACCAATATACGTAAACAAATACAAAGACAATATGTGTTAGACACCACTATACGTAAACAAACACAACACAATATGTGTTAGACACCACTATACGTAAACAAATACAAAGACAATATGTGTTAGACACCACTATACGTAAACAAACACAACACAATATGTGTTAGACACCACTATACGTAAACAAACACAACACAATATGTGTTAGACATCACTATGCGTAAACAAACACAACACAATATGTGTTAGACACCACTATACGTAAACAAACACAACACAATATGTGTTAGACACCACTATACGTAAACAAACACAACACAATATGTGTTAGACACCACTATAGGTAAACAAACACAACACAATATGTGTTAGACACCACTATACGTAAACAAACACAACACAATATGTGTTAGACACCACTATACGTAAACAAACACAACACAATATGTGTTAGACACCACTATACGTTAACAAACACAACACAATATGTGTTAGACACCACTATACGTAAACAAACACAACACAATATGTGTTAGACACCACTATGCGTAAACAAACACAACACAATATGTGTTGGACACCACTATACGTAAACAAACACAACACAATATGTGTTAGACACCACTATACGTAAACAAACACAACACAATATGTGTTAGACACCACTATGCGTAAACAAACACAACACAATATGTGTTAGACACCGCTATATGTAAACAAACACAACACAATATGTGTTAGACATCACTATACGTAAACAAACACAACACAATATGTGTTAGACACCACTATACGTAAACAAACACAACACAATATGTGTTAGACACCACTATACGTAAACAAACACAACACAATATGTGTTAGACACCACTATACGTAAACAAACACAACACAATATGTGTTAGACACCACTATACGTAAACAAACACAACACAATATGTGTTAGACACCACTATGCGTAAACAAACACAACACAATATGTGTTAGACAACACTATACGTAAACAAACACAACACAATATGTGTTAGACACCACTATACGTAAACAAACACAACACAATATGTGTTAGACACCACTATACGTAAACAAACACAACACAATATGTGTTAGACACCACTATGCGTAAACAAATACAACACAATATGTGTTAGACACCACTATGCGTAAACAAACACAACACAATATGTGTTAGACACCACTATACGTAAACAAACACAACACAATATGTGTTAGACACCACTATGCGTAAACAAACACAACACAATATGTGTTAGACACCACTATATGTAAACAAACACAACACAATATGTGTTAGACAACACTATACGTAAACAAACACAACACAATATGTGTTAGACACCACTATACATAAACAAACACAACACAATATGTGTTAGACACCACTATACGTAAACAAACACAACACAATATGTGTTAGGCACCACTATACGTAAACAAATACAACACAATATGTGTTAGACACCACTATGTGTAAACAAACACAACACAATATGTGTTAGACACCACTATACGTAAACAAACACAACACAATATGTGTTAGACACCACTATACGTAAACAAACACAACACAATATGTGTTAGACACCACTATACGTAAACAAACACAACACAATATGTGTTAGACACCACTATGCATAAACAAACACAACACAATATGTGTTAGACACCACTATACGTAAACAAACACAACACAATATGTGTTAGACACCACTATGCGTAAACAAACACAACACAATATGTGTTAGACACCACTATACGTAAACAAACACAACACAATATGTGTTAGACACCACTATACGTAAACAAACACAACACAATATGTGTTAGACACCACTATACGTAAACAAACACAACACAATATGTGTTAGACACCACTATACGTAAACAAATACAACACAATATGTGTTAGACACCACTATACGTAAACAAACACAACACAATATGTGTTAGACACCACTATACGTAAACAAACACAACACAATATGTGTTAGACACCACTATATGTAAACAAACACAACACAATATGTGTTAGACACCACTATACGTAAACAAACACAACACAATATGTGTTAGACACCACTATGCGTAAACAAACACAACACAATATGTGTTAGACACCACTATACGTAAACAAACACAACACAATATGTGTTAGACACCACTATACGTAAACAAACACAACACAATATGTGTTAGACACCACTATGCGTAAACAAACACAACACAATATGTGTTAGACACCACTATACGTAAACAAACACAACACAATATGTGTTAGGCACCACTATACGTAAACAAACACAACACAATATGTGTTAGACACCACTATACGTAAACAAACACAACACAATATGTGTTAGACACCACTATACGTAAACAAACACAACACAATATGTGTTAGACACCACTATACGTAAACAAACACAACACAATATGTGTTAGACACCACTATACGTAAACAAACACAACACAATATGTGTTAGACACCACTATACGTAAACAAACACAACACCATATGTGTTAGACACCACTATACGTAAACAAACACAACACAATATGTGTTAGACACCACTATGCGTAAACAAACACAACACAATATGTGTTAGACACCACTATACGTAAACAAACACAACACAATATGTGTTAGACACCACTATACGTAAACAAACACAACACAATATGTGTTAGACACCACTATACGTAAACAAACACAACACAATATGTGTTAGACACCACTATACGTAAACAAACACAACACGTAAACAAACACAACACAATATGTGTTAGACACCACTATGCGTAAACAAACACAACACAATATGTGTTAGACACCACTATACGTAAACAAACACAACACAATATGTGTTAGACACCACTATACATAAACAAACACAACACAATATGTGTTAGACACCACTATACGTAAACAAACACAACACAATATGTGTTAGACACCACTATACGTAAACAAACACAACACAATATGTGTTAGACACCAATATACGTAAACAAATACAAAGACAATATGTGTTAGACACCACTATACGTAAACAAACACAACACAATATGTGTTAGACACCACTATACGTAAACAAATACAAAGACAATATGTGTTAGACACCACTATACGTAAACAAACACAACACAATATGTGTTAGACACCACTATACGTAAACAAACACAACACAATATGTGTTAGACATCACTATGCGTAAACAAACACAACACAATATGTGTTAGACACCACTATACGTAAACAAACACAACACAATATGTGTTAGACACCACTATACGTAAACAAACACAACACAATATGTGTTAGACACCACTATAGGTAAACAAACACAACACAATATGTGTTAGACACCACTATACATAAACAAACACAACACAATATGTGTTAGACACCACTATACGTAAACAAACACAACACAATATGTGTTAGACACCACTATACGTTAACAAACACAACACAATATGTGTTAGACACCACTATACGTAAACAAACACAACACAATATGTGTTAGACACCACTATGCGTAAACAAACACAACACAATATGTGTTGGACACCACTATACGTAAACAAACACAACACAATATGTGTTAGACACCACTATACGTAAACAAACACAACACAATATGTGTTAGACACCACTATACGTAAACAAACACAACACAATATGTGTTAGACACCGCTATATGTAAACAAACACAACACAATATGTGTTAGACATCACTATACGTAAACAAACACAACACAATATGTGTTAGACACCACTATACGTAAACAAACACAACACAATATGTGTTAGACACCACTATACGTAAACAAACACAACACAATATGTGTTAGACACCACTATACGTAAACAAACACAACACAATATGTGTTAGACACCACTATACGTAAACAAACACAACACAATATGTGTTAGACACCACTATGCGTAAACAAACACAACACAATATGTGTTAGACAACACTATACGTAAACAAACACAACACAATATGTGTTAGACACCACTATACGTAAACAAACACAACACAATATGTGTTAGACACCACTATGCGTAAACAAACACAACACAATATGTGTTAGACACCACTATACGTAAACAAATACAACACAATATGTGTTAGACACCACTATGCGTAAACAAACACAACACAATATGTGTTAGACACCACTATACGTAAACAAACACAACACAATATGTGTTAGACACCACTATACGTAAACAAACACAACACAATATGTGTTAGACACCACTATACGTAAACAAACACAACACAATATGTGTTAGACACCACTATACATAAACAAACAACACAATATGTGTTAGACACCACTATACGTAAACAAACACAACACAATATGTGTTAGACACCACTATGCGTAAATAAACACAACACAATATGTGTTAGACACCACTATGCGTAAACAAACACAACACAATATGTGTTAGACACCACTATACGTAAACAAACACAACACAATATGTGTTAGACACCACTATACGTAAACAAACACAACACAATATGTGTTAGACACCACTATACGTAAACAAATACAACACAATATGTGTTAGACACCACTATACGTAAACAAACACAACACAATATGTGTTAGACACCACTATACGTAAACAAACACAACACAATATGTGTTAGACACCACTATACGTAAACAAACACAACACAATATGTGTTAGACACCACTATACGTAAACAAACACAACACAATATGTGTTAGACACCACTATGCGTAAACAAACACAACACAATATGTGTTAGACACCACTATACGTAAACAAACACAACACAATATGTGTTAGACACCACTATACGTAAACAAACACAACACAATATGTGTTAGACACCACTATGCGTAAACAAACACAACACAATATGTGTTAGACACCACTATACGTAAACAAACACAACACAATATGTGTTAGACACCACTATGCGTAAACAAATACAACACAATATGTGTTAGACACCACTATACGTAAACAAACACAACACGATATGTGTTAGATACCACAATGCGTAAACAAACACAACACAATATGTGTTAGACACCACTATACGTAAACAAACACAACACAATATGTGTTAGACACCACTATACGTAAACAAACACAACACAATATGTGTTAGACACCACTATACGTAAACAAACACAACACAATATGTGTTAGACACCACTATGCGTAAACAAACACAACACAATATGTGTTAGACACCAATATACGTAAACAAAAACAAAAACACAACACAATATGTGTTAGACACCACTATGCGTAAACAAATACAACACAATATGTGTTAGACACCACTATGCGTAAACAAACACAACACAATATGTGTTAGACACCACTATACGTAAACAAATACAACACAATATGTGTTAGACACCACTATGCGTAAACAAACACAACACAATATGTGTTAGACACCACTATACGTAAACAAACACAACACAATATGTGTTAGACACCACTATACGTAAACAAACACAACACAATATGTGTTAGACACCACTATACGTAAACAAACACAACACAATATGTGTTAGACACCACTATGCGTAAACAAACACAACACAATATGTGTTAGACACCACTATACGTAAACAAACACAACACAATATGTGTTAGACACCACTATACGTAAACAAATACAACACAATATGTGTTAGACACCACTATGCGTAAACAAACACAACACAATATGTGTTAAACACCACTATACGTAAACAAATACAACACAATATGTGTTAGACACCACTATACGTAAACAAGCACAACACAATATGTGTTAGACACCACTATACGTAAACAAACACAACACAATATGTGTTAGACACCACTATACGTAAACAAATACAAAGACAATATGTGTTAGACACCACTATGCGTAAACAAACACAACACAATATGTGTTAGACACCACTATACGTAAACAAATACAACACAATATGTGTTAGACACCACTATACACAAGACACAAGACAAACAAAACAAAAACACAACGCAATATGTGTTAGACACCACTATGCGTAAACAAACACAACACAATATGTGTTAGACACCACTATGCGTAAACAAACACAACACAATATGTGTTAGACACCACTATACGTAAACAAATACAACACAATATGTGTTAGACACCACTATGCATAAACAAACACAACACAATATGTGTTAGACACCACTATGCGTAAACAAACACAACACAATATGTGTTAGACACCACTATACGTAAACAAACACAACACAATATGTGTTAGACACCACTATACGTAAACAAACACAACACAATATGTGTTAGACACCACTATACGTAAACAAACACAACACAATATGTGTTAGACACCACTATACGTAAACAAACACAACACAATATGTGTTAGACACCAATATACGTAAACAAATACAAAGACAATATGTGTTAGACACCACTATACGTAAACAAACACAACACAATATGTGTTTGACACCACTATACGTAAACAAATACAAAGACAATATGTGTTAGACACCACTATACGTAAACAAACACAACACAATATGTGTTAGACACCACTATACGTAAACAAACACAACACAATATGTGTTAGACATCACTATGCGTAAACAAACACAACACAATATGTGTTAGACACCACTATACGTAAACAAACACAACACAATATGTGTTAGACACCACTATACGTAAACAAACACAACACAATATGTGTTAGACACCACTATGCGTAAACAAACACAACACAATATGTGTTAGACACCACTATACGTAAACAAACACAACACAATATGTGTTAGACACCACTATACGTAAACAAACACAACACAATATGTGTTAGACACCACTATACGTTAACAAACACAACACAATATGTGTTAGACACCACTATGCGTAAACAAACACAACACAATATGTGTTAGACACCACTATGCGTAAACAAACACAACACAATATGTGTTGGACACCACTATACGTAAACAAACACAACACAATATGTGTTAGACACCACTATACGTAAACAAACACAACACAATATGTGTTAGACACCACTATAGGTAAACAAACACAACACAATATGTGTTAGACACCACTATGCGTAAACAAACACAACACAATATGTGTTAGACACCACTATGCGTAAACAAACACAACACAATATGTGTTAGACACCACTATACGTTAACAAACACAACACAATATGTGTTAGACACCACTATACGTAAACAAACACAACACAATATGTGTTAGACACCACTATGCGTAAACAAACACAACACAATATGTGTTGGACACCACTATACGTAAACAAACACAACACAATATGTGTTAGACACCACTATACGTAAACAAACACAACACAATATGTGTTAGACACCACTATACGTAAACAAACACAACACAATATGTGTTAGACACCGCTATATGTAAACAAACACAACACAATATGTGTTAGACATCACTATACGTAAACAAACACAACACAATATGTGTTAGACACCACTATACGTAAACAAACACAACACAATATGTGTTAGACACCACTATACGTAAACAAACACAACACAATATGTGTTAGACACCACTATACGTAAACAAACACAACACAATATGTGTTAGACACCACTATGCGTAAACAAACACAACACAATATGTGTTAGACACCACTATACGTAAACAAACACAACACAATATGTGTTAGACAACACTATACGTAAACAAACACAACACAATATGTGTTAGACACCACTATGCGTAAACAAACACAACACAATATGTGTTAGACACCACTATGCGTAAACAAACACAACACAATATGTGTTAGACACCACTATGCGTAAACAAATACAACACAATATGTGTTAGACACCACTATGCGTAAACAAACACAACACAATATGTGTTAGACACCACTATGCGTAAACAAACACAACACAATATGTGTTAGACACCACTATACGTAAACAAACACAACACAATATGTGTTAGACACCACTATACGTAAACAAACACAACACAATATGTGTTAGACACCACTATACATAAACAAACACAACACAATATGTGTTAGACACCACTATACGTAAACAAACACAACACAATATGTGTTAGACACCACTATGCATAAACAAACACAACACAATATGTGTTAGACACCACTATGCGTAAACAAACACAACACAATATGTGTTAGACACCACTATACGTAAACAAACACAACACAATATGTGTTAGACACCACTATACGTAAACAAACACAACACAATATGTGTTAGACACCACTATACGTAAACAAATACAACACAATATGTGTTAGACACCACTATACGTAAACAAACACAACACAATATGTGTTAGACACCACTATACGTAAACAAACACAACACAATATGTGTTAGACACCACTATACGTAAACAAACACAACACAATATGTGTTAGACACCACTATGCGTAAACAAACACAACACAATATGTGTTAGACACCACTATGCGTAAACAAACACAACACAATATGTGTTAGACACCACTATACGTAAACAAACACAACACAATATGTGTTAGACACCACTATACGTAAACAAACACAACACAATATGTGTTAGACACCACTATGCGTAAACAAACACAACACAATATGTGTTAGACACCACTATACGTAAACAAACACAACACAATATGTGTTAGACACCACTATGCGTAAACAAATACAACACAATATGTGTTAGACACCACTATACGTAAACAAACACAACACAATATGTGTTAGATACCACAATACGTAAACAAACACAACACAATATGTGTTAGACACCACTATACGTAAACAAACACAACACAATATGTGTTAGACACCAATATACGTAAACAAACACAACACAATATGTGTTAGACACCACTATACGTAAACAAACACAACACAATATGTGTTAGACACCACTATGCGTAAACAAACACAACACAATATGTGTTAGACACCAATATACGTAAACAAAAACAAAAACACAACACAATATGTGTTAGACACCACTATACGTAAACAAATACAACACAATATGTGTTAGACACCACTATGCATAAACAAACACAACACAATATGTGTTAGACACCACTATACGTAAACAAATACAACACAATATGTGTTAGACACCACTATGCGTAAACAAACACAACACAATATGTGTTAGACACCACTATACGTAAACAAACACAACACAATATGTGTTAGACACCACTATACGTAAACAAACACAACACAATATGTGTTAGACACCACTATGCGTAAACAAACACAACACAATATGTGTTAGACACCACTATGCGTAAACAAACACAACACAATATGTGTTAGACACCACTATACGTAAACAAACACAACACAATATGTGTTAGACACCACTATACGTAAACAAATACAACACAATATGTGTTAGACACCACTATACGTAAACAAACACAACACAATATGTGTTAAACACCACTATACGTAAACAAATACAACACAATATGTGTTAGACACCACTATACGTAAACAAGCACAACACAATATGTGTTAGACACCACTATACGTAAACAAACACAACACAATATGTGTTAGACACCACTATACGTAAACAAATACAAAGACAATATGTGTTAGACACCACTATGCGTAAACAAACACAACACAATATGTGTTAGACACCACTATACGTAAACAAATACAACACAATATGTGTTAGACACCACTATACACAAGACACAAGACAAACAAAACAAAAACACAACGCAATATGTGTTAGACACCACTATGCGTAAACAAACACAACACAATATGTGTTAGACACCACTATACGTAAACAAACACAACACAATATGTGTTAGACACCACTATACGTAAACAAATACAACACAATATGTGTTAGACACCACTATACATAAACAAACACAACACAATATGTGTTAGACACCACTATGCGTAAACAAACACAACACAATATGTGTTAGACACCACTATACGTAAACAAACACAACACAATATGTGTTAGACACCACTATACGTAAACAAACACAACACAATATGTGTTAGACACCACTATACGTAAACAAACACAACACAATATGTGTTAGACACCACTATACGTAAACAAACACAACACAATATGTGTTAGACACCAATATACGTAAACAAATACAAAGACAATATGTGTTAGACACCACTATACGTAAACAAACACAACACAATATGTGTTTGACACCACTATACGTAAACAAATACAAAGACAATATGTGTAAGACACCACTATACGTAAACAAACACAACACAATATGTGTTAGACACCACTATACGTAAACAAACACAACACAATATGTGTTAGACATCACTATGCGTAAACAAACACAACACAATATGTGTTAGACACCACTATACGTAAACAAACACAACACAATATGTGTTAGACACCACTATGCGTAAACAAACACAACACAATATGTGTTAGACACCACTATGCGTAAACAAACACAACACAATATGTGTTAGACACCACTATACGTAAACAAACACAACACAATATGTGTTAGACACCACTATACGTAAACAAACACAACACAATATGTGTTAGACACCACTATACGTTAACAAACACAACACAATATGTGTTAGACACCACTATACGTAAACAAACACAACACAATATGTGTTAGACACCACTATGCGTAAACAAACACAACACAATATGTGTTGGACACCACTATACGTAAACAAACACAACACAATATGTGTTAGACACCACTATACGTAAACAAACACAACACAATATGTGTTAGACACCACTATGCGTAAACAAACACAACACAATATGTGTTAGACACCGCTATGCGTAAACAAACACAACACAATATGTGTTAGACATCACTATGCGTAAACAAACACAACACAATATGTGTTAGACACCACTATACGTAAACAAACACAACACAATATGTGTTAGACACCACTATACGTAAACAAACACAACACAATATGTGTTAGACACCACTATACGTAAACAAACACAACACAATATGTGTTAGACACCACTATACGTAAACAAACACAACACAATATGTGTTAGACACCACTATACGTAAACAAACACAACACAATATGTGTTAGACAACACTATACGTAAACAAACACAACACAATATGTGTTAGACACCACTATACGTAAACAAACACAACACAATATGTGTTAGACACCACTATACGTAAACAAACACAACACAATATGTGTTAGACACCACTATACGTAAACAAATACAACACAATATGTGTTAGACACCACTATGCGTAAACAAACACAACACAATATGTGTTAGACACCACTATACGTAAACAAACACAACACAATATGTGTTAGACACCACAATACGTAAACAAACACAACACAATATGTGTTAGACACCACTATACGTAAACAAACACAACACAATATGTGTTAGACACCACTATACGTAAACAAACACAACACAATATGTGTTAGACACCACTATACGTAAACAAACACAACACAATATGTGTTAGACACCACTATACGTAAACAAACACAACACAATATGTGTTAGACACCACTATGCGTAAACAAATACAACACAATATGTGTTAGACACCACTATACGTAAACAAACACAACACAATATGTGTTAGACACCACTATGCATAAACAAACACAACACAATATGTGTTAGACACCACTATACGTAAACAAACACAACACAATATGTGTTAGACACCACTATACGTAAACAAACACAACACAATATGTGTTAGACACCACTATGCGTAAACAAACACAACACAATATGTGTTAGACACCACTATACGTAAACAAACACAACACAATATGTGTTAGACACCACTATACGTAAACAAACACAACACAATATGTGTTAGACACCACTATACGTAAACAAACACAACACAATATGTGTTAGACACCACTATACGTAAACAAACACAACACAATATGTGTTAGACACCACTATGCGTAAACAAATACAACACAATATGTGTTAGACACCACTATACGTAAACAAACACAACACAATATGTGTTAGACACCACAATACGTAAACAAACACAACACAATATGTGTTAGACACCACTATGCGTAAACAAACACAACACAATATGTGTTAGACACCACTATACGTAAACAAACACAACACAATATGTGTTAGACACCACTATACGTAAACAAACACAACACAATATGTGTTAGACACCACTATGCGTAAACAAACACAACACAATATGTGTTAGACACCACTATACGTAAACAAACACAACACAATATGTGTTAGACACCACTATACGTAAACAAACACAACACAATATGTGTTAGACACCACTATACGTAAACAAACACAACACGTAAACAAACACAACACAATATGTGTTAGACACCACTATGCGTAAACAAACACAACACAATATGTGTTAGACACCACTATACGTAAACAAACACAACACAATATGTGTTAGACACCACTATACGTAAACAAACACAACACAATATGTGTTAGACACCACTATACGTAAACAAACACAACACAATATGTGTTAGACACCACTATACGTAAACAAACACAACACAATATGTGTTAGACACCAATATACGTAAACAAATACAAAGACAATATGTGTTAGACACCACTATACGTAAACAAACACAACACAATATGTGTTAGACACCACTATACGTAAACAAATACAAAGACAATATGTGTTAGACACCACTATACGTAAACAAACACAACACAATATGTGTTAGACACCACTATGCGTAAACAAACACAACACAATATGTGTTAGACATCACTATGCGTAAACAAACACAACACAATATGTGTTAGACACCACTATGCGTAAACAAACACAACACAATATGTGTTAGACACCACTATACGTAAACAAACACAACACAATATGTGTTAGACACCACTATGCGTAAACAAACACAACACAATATGTGTTAGACACCACTATACGTAAACAAACACAACACAATATGTGTTAGACACCACTATACGTAAACAAACACAACACAATATGTGTTAGACACCACTATACGTTAACAAACACAACACAATATGTGTTAGACACCACTATGCGTAAACAAACACAACACAATATGTGTTAGACACCACTATGCGTAAACAAACACAACACAATATGTGTTGGACACCACTATGCGTAAACAAACACAACACAATATGTGTTAGACACCACTATACGTAAACAAACACAACACAATATGTGTTAGACACCACTATACGTAAACAAACACAACACAATATGTGTTAGACACCGCTATACGTAAACAAACACAACACAATATGTGTTAGACATCACTATACGTAAACAAACACAACACAATATGTGTTAGACACCACTATACGTAAACAAACACAACACAATATGTGTTAGACACCACTATACGTAAACAAACACAACACAATATGTGTTAGACACCACTATACGTAAACAAACACAACACAATATGTGTTAGACACCACTATACGTAAACAAACACAACACAATATGTGTTAGACACCACTATACGTAAACAAACACAACACAATATGTGTTAGACACCACTATACGTAAACAAACACAACACAATATGTGTTAGACAACACTATACGTAAACAAACACAACACAATATGTGTTAGACACCACTATACGTAAACAAACACAACACAATATGTGTTAGACACCACTATACGTAAACAAACACAACACAATATGTGTTAGACACCACTATACGTAAACAAATACAACACAATATGTGTTAGACACCACTATGCGTAAACAAACACAACACAATATGTGTTAGACACCACTATACGTAAACAAACACAACACAATATGTGTTAGACACCACTATGCGTAAACAAACACAACACAATATGTGTTAGACACCACTATACGTAAACAAACACAACACAATATGTGTTAGACACCACTATACATAAACAAACACAACACAATATGTGTTAGACACCACTATGCGTAAACAAACACAACACAATATGTGTTAGACACCACTATGCGTAAACAAACACAACACAATATGTGTTAGACACCACTATACGTAAACAAACACAACACAATATGTGTTAGACACCACTATACGTAAACAAATACAACACAATATGTGTTAGACACCACTATACGTAAACAAACACAACACAATATGTGTTAGACACCACTATACGTAAACAAACACAACACAATATGTGTTAGACACCACTATACGTAAACAAACACAACACAATATGTGTTAGACACCACTATGCGTAAACAAATACAACACAATATGTGTTAGACACCACTATACGTAAACAAACACAACACAATATGTGTTAGACACCACTATACGTAAACAAACACAACACAATATGTGTTAGACACCACTATACGTAAACAAACACAACACAATATGTGTTAGACACCACTATACGTAAACAAACACAACACAATATGTGTTAGACACCACTATGCGTAAACAAACACAACACAATATGTGTTAGACACCACTATACGTAAACAAACACAACACAATATGTGTTAGACACCACTATACGTAAACAAACACAACACAATATGTGTTAGACACCACTATGCGTAAACAAACACAACACAATATGTGTTAGACACCACTATACGTAAACAAACACAACACAATATGTGTTAGACACCACTATGCGTAAACAAATACAACACAATATGTGTTAGACACCACTATACGTAAACAAACACAACACAATATGTGTTAGATACCACAATACGTAAACAAACACAACACAATATGTGTTAGACACCACTATACGTAAACAAACACAACACAATATGTGTTAGACACCACTATACGTAAACAAACACAACACAATATGTGTTAGACACCACTATACGTAAACAAACACAACACAATATGTGTTAGACACCACTATGCGTAAACAAACACAACACAATATGTGTTAGACACCAATATACGTAAACAAAAACAAAAACACAACACAATATGTGTTAGACACCACTATACGTAAACAAATACAACACAATATGTGTTAGACACCACTATGCGTAAACAAACACAACACAATATGTGTTAGACACCACTATACGTAAACAAATACAACACAATATGTGTTAGACACCACTATGCGTAAACAAACACAACACAATATGTGTTAGACACCACTATGCGTAAACAAACACAACACAATATGTGTTAGACACCACTATACGTAAACAAACACAACACAATATGTGTTAGACACCACTATGCGTAAACAAACACAACACAATATGTGTTAGACACCACTATACGTAAACAAACACAACACAATATGTGTTAGACACCACTATACGTAAACAAACACAACACAATATGTGTTAGACACCACTATACGTAAACAAATACAACACAATATGTGTTAGACACCACTATACGTAAACAAACACAACACAATATGTGTTAAACACCACTATACGTAAACAAATACAACACAATATGTGTTAGACACCACTATACGTAAACAAGCACAACACAATATGTGTTAGACACCACTATACGTAAACAAACACAACACAATATGTGTTAGACACCACTATACGTAAACAAATACAAAGACAATATGTGTTAGACACCACTATGCGTAAACAAACACAACACAATATGTGTTAGACACCACTATACGTAAACAAATACAACACAATATGTGTTAGACACCACTATACACAAGACACAAGACAAACAAAACAAAAACACAACGCAATATGTGTTAGACACCACTATGCGTAAACAAACACAACACAATATGTGTTAGACACCACTATACGTAAACAAACACAACACAATATGTGTTAGACACCACTATACGTAAACAAATACAACACAATATGTGTTAGACACCACTATACATAAACAAACACAACACAATATGTGTTAGACACCACTTTGCGTAAACAAACACAACACAATATGTGTTAGACACCACTATACGTAAACAAACACAACACAATATGTGTTAGACACCACTATACGTAAACAAACACAACACAATATGTGTTAGACACCACTATACGTAAACAAACACAACACAATATGTGTTAGACACCACTATACGTAAACAAACACAACACAATATGTGTTAGACACCAATATACGTAAACAAATACAAAGACAATATGTGTTAGACACCACTATACGTAAACAAACACAACACAATATGTGTTTGACACCACTATACGTAAACAAATACAAAGACAATATGTGTAAGACACCACTATACGTAAACAAACACAACACAATATGTGTTAGACACCACTATACGTAAACAAACACAACACAATATGTGTTAGACATCACTATGCGTAAACAAACACAACACAATATGTGTTAGACACCACTATACGTAAACAAACACAACACAATATGTGTTAGACACCACTATGCGTAAACAAACACAACACAATATGTGTTAGACACCACTATGCGTAAACAAACACAACACAATATGTGTTAGACACCACTATACGTAAACAAACACAACACAATATGTGTTAGACACCACTATACGTAAACAAACACAACACAATATGTGTTAGACACCACTATACGTTAACAAACACAACACAATATGTGTTAGACACCACTATACGTAAACAAACACAACACAATATGTGTTAGACACCACTATGCGTAAACAAACACAACACAATATGTGTTGGACACCACTATACGTAAACAAACACAACACAATATGTGTTAGACACCACTATACGTAAACAAACACAACACAATATGTGTTAGACACCACTATGCGTAAACAAACACAACACAATATGTGTTAGACACCGCTATGCGTAAACAAACACAACACAATATGTGTTAGACATCACTATGCGTAAACAAACACAACACAATATGTGTTAGACACCACTATACGTAAACAAACACAACACAATATGTGTTAGACACCACTATACGTAAACAAACACAACACAATATGTGTTAGACACCACTATACGTAAACAAACACAACACAATATGTGTTAGACACCACTATACGTAAACAAACACAACACAATATGTGTTAGACACCACTATACGTAAACAAACACAACACAATATGTGTTAGACAACACTATACGTAAACAAACACAACACAATATGTGTTAGACACCACTATACGTAAACAAACACAACACAATATGTGTTAGACACCACTATACGTAAACAAACACAACACAATATGTGTTAGACACCACTATACGTAAACAAATACAACACAATATGTGTTAGACACCACTATGCGTAAACAAACACAACACAATATGTGTTAGACACCACTATACGTAAACAAACACAACACAATATGTGTTAGACACCACAATACGTAAACAAACACAACACAATATGTGTTAGACACCACTATACGTAAACAAACACAACACAATATGTGTTAGACACCACTATACGTAAACAAACACAACACAATATGTGTTAGACACCACTATACGTAAACAAACACAACACAATATGTGTTAGACACCACTATACGTAAACAAACACAACACAATATGTGTTAGACACCACTATGCGTAAACAAATACAACACAATATGTGTTAGACACCACTATACGTAAACAAACACAACACAATATGTGTTAGACACCACTATGCGTAAACAAACACAACACAATATGTGTTAGACACCACTATACGTAAACAAACACAACACAATATGTGTTAGACACCACTATACGTAAACAAACACAACACAATATGTGTTAGACACCACTATGCGTAAACAAACACAACACAATATGTGTTAGACACCACTATACGTAAACAAACACAACACAATATGTGTTAGACACCACTATACGTAAACAAACACAACACAATATGTGTTAGACACCACTATACGTAAACAAACACAACACAATATGTGTTAGACACCACTATACGTAAACAAACACAACACAATATGTGTTAGACACCACTATGCGTAAACAAATACAACACAATATGTGTTAGACACCACTATACGTAAACAAACACAACACAATATGTGTTAGACACCACAATACGTAAACAAACACAACACAATATGTGTTAGACACCACTATGCGTAAACAAACACAACACAATATGTGTTAGACACCACTATACGTAAACAAACACAACACAATATGTGTTAGACACCACTATACGTAAACAAACACAACACAATATGTGTTAGACACCACTATGCGTAAACAAACACAACACAATATGTGTTAGACACCACTATACGTAAACAAACACAACACAATATGTGTTAGACACCACTATACGTAAACAAACACAACACAATATGTGTTAGACACCACTATACGTAAACAAACACAACACGTAAACAAACACAACACAATATGTGTTAGACACCACTATGCGTAAACAAACACAACACAATATGTGTTAGACACCACTATACGTAAACAAACACAACACAATATGTGTTAGACACCACTATACGTAAACAAACACAACACAATATGTGTTAGACACCACTATACGTAAACAAACACAACACAATATGTGTTAGACACCACTATACGTAAACAAACACAACACAATATGTGTTAGACACCAATATACGTAAACAAATACAAAGACAATATGTGTTAGACACCACTATACGTAAACAAACACAACACAATATGTGTTAGACACCACTATACGTAAACAAATACAAAGACAATATGTGTTAGACACCACTATACGTAAACAAACACAACACAATATGTGTTAGACACCACTATGTGTAAACAAACACAACACAATATGTGTTAGACATCACTATGCGTAAACAAACACAACACAATATGTGTTAGACACCACTATGCGTAAACAAACACAACACAATATGTGTTAGACACCACTATACGTAAACAAACACAACACAATATGTGTTAGACACCACTATGCGTAAACAAACACAACACAATATGTGTTAGACACCACTATACGTAAACAAACACAACACAATATGTGTTAGACACCACTATACGTAAACAAACACAACACAATATGTGTTAGACACCACTATACGTTAACAAACACAACACAATATGTGTTAGACACCACTATGCGTAAACAAACACAACACAATATGTGTTAGACACCACTATGCGTAAACAAACACAACACAATATGTGTTGGACACCACTATGCGTAAACAAACACAACACAATATGTGTTAGACACCACTATACGTAAACAAACACAACACAATATGTGTTAGACACCACTATACGTAAACAAACACAACACAATATGTGTTAGACACCGCTATACGTAAACAAACACAACACAATATGTGTTAGACATCACTATACGTAAACAAACACAACACAATATGTGTTAGACACCACTATACGTAAACAAACACAACACAATATGTGTTAGACACCACTATACGTAAACAAACACAACACAATATGTGTTAGACACCACTATACGTAAACAAACACAACACAATATGTGTTAGACACCACTATACGTAAACAAACACAACACAATATGTGTTAGACACCACTATACGTAAACAAACACAACACAATATGTGTTAGACACCACTATACGTAAACAAACACAACACAATATGTGTTAGACAACACTATACGTAAACAAACACAACACAATATGTGTTAGACACCACTATACGTAAACAAACACAACACAATATGTGTTAGACACCACTATACGTAAACAAACACAACACAATATGTGTTAGACACCACTATACGTAAACAAATACAACACAATATGTGTTAGACACCACTATGCGTAAACAAACACAACACAATATGTGTTAGACACCACTATGCGTAAACAAACACAACACAATATGTGTTAGACACCACTATGCGTAAACAAACACAACACAATATGTGTTAGACACCACTATACGTAAACAAACACAACACAATATGTGTTAGACACCACTATACATAAACAAACACAACACAATATGTGTTAGACACCACTATGCGTAAACAAACACAACACAATATGTGTTAGACACCACTATGCGTAAACAAACACAACACAATATGTGTTAGACACCACTATACGTAAACAAACACAACACAATATGTGTTAGACACCACTATACGTAAACAAACACAACACAATATGTGTTAGACACCACTATACGTAAACAAACACAACACAATATGTGTTAGACACCACTATGCGTAAACAAATACAACACAATATGTGTTAGACACCACTATACGTAAACAAACACAACACAATATGTGTTAGACACCACTATACGTAAACAAACACAACACAATATGTGTTAGACACCACTATACGTAAACAAACACAACACAATATGTGTTAGACACCACTATACGTAAACAAACACAACACAATATGTGTTAGACACCACTATGCGTAAACAAACACAACACAATATGTGTTAGACACCACTATACGTAAACAAACACAACACAATATGTGTTAGACACCACTATACGTAAACAAACACAACACAATATGTGTTAGACACCACTATGCGTAAACAAACACAACACAATATGTGTTAGACACCACTATGCGTAAACAAACACAACACAATATGTGTTAGACACCACTATGCGTAAACAAATACAACACAATATGTGTTAGACACCACTATACGTAAACAAACACAACACAATATGTGTTAGACACCACAATACGTAAGCAAACACAACACAATATGTGTTAGACACCACTATACGTAAACAAACACAACACAATATGTGTTAGACACCACTATACGTAAACAAACACAACACAATATGTGTTAGACACCACTATACGTAAACAAACACAACACAATATGTGTTAGACACCACTATACGTAAACAAACACAACACAATATGTGTTAGACACCAATATACGTAAACAAAAACAAAAACACAACACAATATGTGTTAGACACCACTATACGTAAACAAACACAACACAATATGTGTTAGACACCACTATCCGTAAACAAACACAACACAATATGTGTTAGACACCACTATACGTAAACAAACACAACACAATATGTGTTAGACACCACTATACGTAAACAAACACAACACAATATGTGTTAGACACCACTATACGTAAACAAATACAACACAATATGTGTTAGACACCACTATACGTAAACAAACACAACACAATATGTGTTAGACACCACTATACGTAAACAAACACAACACAATATGTGTTAGACACCACTATGCGTAAACAAACACAACACAATATGTGTTAGACACCACTATACGTAAACAAACACAACACAATATGTGTTAGACACCACTATACGTAAACAAACACAACACAATATGTGTTAGACACCACTATACGTAAACAAACACAACACAATATGTGTTAGACACCACTATACGTAAACAAATACAACACAATATGTGTTAGACACCACTATACGTAAACAAACACAACACAATATGTGTTAAACACCACTATGCGTAAACAAATACAACACAATATGTGTTAGACACCACTATACGTAAACAAGCACAACACAATATGTGTTAGACACCACTATGCGTAAACAAACACAACACAATATGTGTTAGACACCACTATACGTAAACAAATACAAAGACAATATGTGTTAGACACCACTATGCGTAAACAAACACAACACAATATGTGTTAGACACCACTATACGTAAACAAATACAACACAATATGTGTTAGACACCACTATACACAAGACACAAGACAAACAAAACAAAAACACAACGCAATATGTGTTAGACACCACTATGCGTAAACAAACACAACACAATATGTGTTAGACACCACTATACGTAAACAAACACAACACAATATGTGTTAGACACCACTATGCGTAAACAAATACAACACAATATGTGTTAGACACCACTATACGTAAACAAACATAACACAATATGTGTTAGACACCACTATGCGTAAACAAACACAACACAATATGTGTTAGACACCACTATACGTAAACAAACACAACACAATATGTGTTAGACACCACTATACGTAAACAAACACAACTCAATATGTGTTAGACACTACTATACGTAAACAAACACAACACAATATGTGTTAGACACCACTATACGTAAACAAACACAACACAATATGTGTTAGACACCACTATGCGTAAACAAACACAACACAATATGTGTTAGACACCACTATACGTAAACAAACACAACACAATATGTGTTAGACACCACTATACGTAAACAAATACAACACAATATGTGTTAGACACCACTATGCGTAAACAAACACAACACAATATGTGTTAGACACCACTATACGTAAACAAATACAACACAATATGTGTTAGACACCACTATACGTAAACAAACACAACACAATATGTGTTAGACACCACTATACGTAAACAAACACAACACAATATGTGTTAGACACCACTATACGTAAACAAACACAACACAATATGTGTTAGACACCACTATACGTAAACAAACACAACACAATATGTGTTAGACACCACTATGCGTAAACAAATACAACACAATATGTGTTAGACACCACTATACGTAAACAAACACAACACAATATGTGTTAGACACCACTATGCGTAAACAAATACAACACAATATGTGTTAGACACCAATATACGTAAACAAACACAACACAATATGTGTTAGACACCACTATACGTAAACAAACACAACACAATATGTGTTAGACACCACTATACGTAAACAAAAACAACACAATATGTGTTAGACACCACTATACGTAAACAAATACAACACAATATGTGTTAGACACCACTATGCGTAAACAAACACAACACAATATGTGTTAGACACCACTATACGTAAACAAAAACAACACAATATGTGTTAGACACCACTATACGTAAACAAATACAACACAATATGTGTTAGACACCAATATACGTAAACAAACACAACACAATATGTGTTAGATACCACTATACGTAAACAAACACAACACAATATGTGTTAGACACCACTATACGTAAACAAAAACAACACAATATGTGTTAGACACCACTATACGTAAACAAATACAACACAATATGTGTTAGACACCACTATGCGTAAACAAACACAACACAATATGTGTTAGACACCACTATACGTAAACAAAAACAACACAATATGTGTTAGACACCACTATGCGTAAACAAACACAACACAATATGTGTTAGACATCACTATGCGTAAACAAATACAACACAATATGTGTTAGACACCACTATACGTAAACAAACACAACACAATAGGTGTTAGACACCAATATACGTAAACAAATACAACACAATATGTGTTAGACACCACTATACGTAAACAAACACAACACAATATGTGTTAGACACCACTATGCGTAAACAAACACAACACAATATGTGTTAGACACCACTATACGTAAACAAACACAACACAATATGTGTTAGACACCACTATGCGTAAACAAATACAACACAATATGTGTTAGACACCACTATACGTAAACAAATACAACACAATATGTGTTAGACACCACTATACGTAAACAAACACAACACAATATGTGTTAGACACCAATATACGTAAACAAATACAACACAATATGTGTTAGACACCACTATACGTAAACAAACACAACACAATATGTGTTAGCCACCACTATACGTAAACAAATACAACACAATATGTGTTAGACACCACTATGCGTAAACAAACACAACACAATATGTGTTAGACACCACTATGCGTAAACAAATACAACACAATATGTGTTAGACACCACTATACGTAAACAAACACAACACAATATGTGTTAGACACCACTATACGTAAACAAATACAACACAATATGTGTTAGACACCACTATGCGTAAACAAACACAACACAATATGTGTTAGACACCACTATACGTAAACAAACACAACACAATATGTGTTAGACACCACTATACGTAAACAAACACAACACAATATGTGTTAGACACCACTATACATAAACAAATACAACACAATATGTGTTAGACACCACTATACGTAAACAAATACAACACAATATGTGTTAGACACCACTATACGTAAACAAAAACAACACAATATGTGTTAGACACCACTATACGTAAACAAATACAACACAATATGTGTTAAGACACCACTATACGTAAACAAACACAACACAATATGTGTTAGACACCACTATACGTAAACAAACACAACACAATATGTGTTAGACACCACTATGCGTAAACAAATACAACACAATATGTGTTAGACACCACTTTATGTAAACAAACACAACATAATATGTGTTAGACACCACTATACGTAAACAAACATAACACAATATGTGTTAGACACCACTATGCGTAAACAAATACAACACAATATGTGTTAGACACCACTATACGTAAACAAACACAACACAATATGTGTTAGACACCAATATACGTAAACAAATACAACACAATATGTGTTAGACACCACTATACGTAAACAAACACAACACAATATGTGTTAGACACCACTATGCGTAAACAAATACAACACAATATGTGTTAGACACCACTATACGTAAACAAACACAACACAATATGTGTTAGACACCACTATGCGTAAACAAATACAACACAATATGTGTTAGACACCACTATGCGTAAACAAACACAACACAATATGTGTTAGACACCACTATACGTAAACAAATACAACACAATATGTGTTAGACACCACTATGCGTAAACAAACACAACACAATATGTGTTAGACACCACTATACGTAAACAAACACAACACAATATGTGTTAGACACCACTATACGTAAACAAACACAACACAATATGTGTTAGACACCACTATACGTAAACAAATACAACACAATATGTGTTAGACACCACTATACGTAAACAAATACAACACAATATGTGTTAGACACCACTATACGTAAACAAAAACAACACAATATGTGTTAGACACCACTATACGTAAACAAATACAACACAATATGTGTTAGACACCACTATACGTAAACAAACACAACACAATATGTGTTAGACACCACTATACGTAAACAAACATAACACAATATGTGTTAGACACCACTATACGTAAACAAATACAACACAATATGTGTTAGACACCACTATGCGTAAACAAACACAACACAATATGTGTTAGACACCACTATACGTAAACAAACACAACACAATATGTGTTAGACACCAATATACGTAAACAAATACAACACAATATGTGTTAGACACCACTTTACGTAAACAAACACAACACAATATGTGTTAGACACCACTATACGTAAACAAACACAACACAATATGTGTTAGACACCACTATACGTAAACAAACACAACACAATATGTGTTAGACACCACTATACGTAAACAAACACAACACAATATGTGTTAGACACCACTATGCGTAAACAAACACAACACAATATGTGTTAGACACCACTATGCGTAAACAAACACAACACAATATGTGTTAGACACCACTATACGTAAACAAATACAACACAATATGTGTTAGACACCACTATGCGTAAACAAACACAACACAATATGTGTTAGACACCACTATACGTAAACAAATACAACACAATATGTGTTAGACACCACTATACGTAAACAAACACAACACAATATGTGTTAGACACCACTATACGTAAACAAACACAACACAATATGTGTTAGACACCACTATGCGTAAACAAACACAACACAATATGTGTTAGACACCACTATACGTAAACAAACACAACACAATATGTGTTAGACACCACTATTCGTAAACAAATACAACACAATATGTGTTAGACACCACTATACGTAAACAAACACAACACAATATGTGTTAGACACCACTATGCGTAAACAAATACAACACAATATGTGTTAGACACCAATATACGTAAACAAACACAACACAATATGTGTTAGACACCACTATACGTAAACAAACACAACACAATATGTGTTAGACACCACTATACGTAAACAAAAACAACACAATATGTGTTAGACACCACTATACGTAAACAAATACAACACAATATGTGTTAGACACCACTATGCGTAAACAAACACAACACAATATGTGTTAGACACCACTATACGTAAACAAAAACAACACAATATGTGTTAGACACCACTATACGTAAACAAATACAACACAATATGTGTTTGACACCAATATACGTAAACAAACACAACACAATATGTGTTAGACACCACTATACGTAAACAAACACAACACAATATGTGTTAGACACCACTATACGTAAACAAAAACAACACAATATGTGTTAGACACCACTATACGTAAACAAATACAACACAATATGTGTTAGACACCACTATGCGTAAACAAACACAACACAATATGTGTTAGACACCACTATACGTAAACAAACACAACACAATATGTGTTTGACATCACTATACGTAAACAAATACAACACAATATGTGTTAGACACCACTATGCGTAAACAAACACAACACAATATGTGTTAGACACCAATATACGTAAACAAATACAACACAATATGTGTTAGACACCACTATACGTAAACAAACACAACACAATATGTGTTAGACACCAATATACGTAAACAAATACAACACAATATGTGTTAGACACCACTATACGTAAACAAACACAACACAATATGTGTTAGACACCAATATACGTAAAAAATACAACACAATATGTGTTAGACACCACTATACGTAAACAAACACAACACAATATGTGTTAGACACCACTATGCGTAAACAAATACAACACAATATGTGTTAGACACCACTATGCGTAAACAAACACAACACAATATGTGTTAGACACCACTATACGTAAACAAATACAACACAATATGTGTTAGACACCACTATGCGTAAACAAACACAACACAATATGTGTTAGACACCACTATACGTAAACAAACACAACACAATATGTGTTAGACACCACTATGCGTAAACAAATACAACACAATATGTGTTAGACACCACTATACGTAAACAAACACAACACAATATGTGTTAGACACCACAATACGTAAACAAACACAACACAATATGTGTTAGACACCACTATGCGTAAACAAACACAACACAATATGTGTTAGACACCACTATACGTAAACAAACACAACACAATATGTGTTAGACACCACTATGCGTAAACAAACACAACACAATATGTGTTAGACACCACTATACGTAAACAAACACAACACAATATGTGTTAGACACCACTATACGTAAACAAACACAACACAATATGTGTTAGACACCACTATACGTAAACAAACACAACACAATATGTGTTAGACACCACTATATGTAAACAAACACAACACGTAAACAAACACAACACAATATGTGTTAGACACCACTATGCGTAAACAAACACAACACAATATGTGTTAGACACCACTATACGTAAACAAACACAACACAATATGTGTTAGACACCACTATGCGTAAACAAACACAACACAATATGTGTTAGACACCACTATACGTAAACAAACACAACACAATATGTGTTAGACACCACTATACGTAAACAAACACAACACAATATGTGTTAGACACCAATATACGTAAACAAATACAAAGACAATATGTGTTAGACACCACTATACGTAAACAAACACAACACAATATGTGTTAGACACCACTATACGTAAACAAATACAAAGACAATATGTGTTAGACACCACTATACGTAAACAAACACAACACAATATGTGTTAGACACCACTATACGTAAACAAACACAACACAATATGTGTTAGACATCACTATGCGTAAACAAACACAACACAATATGTGTTAGACACCACTATACGTAAACAAACACAACACAATATGTGTTAGACACCACTATGCGTAAACAAACACAACACAATATGTGTTAGACACCACTATAGGTAAACAAACACAACACAATATGTGTTAGACACCACTATACGTAAACAAACACAACACAATATGTGTTAGACACCACTATACGTTAACAAACACAACACAATATGTGTTAGACACCACTATACGTAAACAAACACAACACAATATGTGTTAGACACCACTATGCGTAAACAAACACAACACAATATGTGTTGGACACCACTATACGTAAACAAACACAACACAATATGTGTTAGACACCACTATACGTAAACAAACACAACACAATATGTGTTAGACACCACTATACGTAAACAAACACAACACAATATGTGTTAGACACCGCTATATGTAAACAAACACAACACAATATGTGTTAGACATCACTATACGTAAACAAACACAACACAATATGTGTTAGACACCACTATACGTAAACAAACACAACACAATATGTGTTAGACACCACTATACATAAACAAACACAACACAATATGTGTTAGACACCACTATACGTAAACAAACACAACACAATATGTGTTAGACACCACTATACGTAAACAAACACAACACAATATGTGTTAGACACCACTATGCGTAAACAAACACAACACAATATGTGTTAGACAACACTATGCGTAAACAAACACAACACAATATGTGTTAGACACCACTATACGTAAACAAACACAACACAATATGTGTTAGACACCACTATACGTAAACAAACACAACACAATATGTGTTAGACACCACTATGCGTAAACAAATACAACACAATATGTGTTAGACACCACTATGCGTAAACAAACACAACACAATATGTGTTAGACACCACTATACGTAAACAAACACAACACAATATGTGTTAGACACCACTATGCGTAAACAAACACAACACAATATGTGTTAGACACCACTATACGTAAACAAACACAACACAATATGTGTTAGACACCACTATACATAAACAAACACAACACAATATGTGTTAGACACCACTATACGTAAACAAACACAACACAATATGTGTTAGACACCACTATGCGTAAACAAACACAACACAATATGTGTTAGACACCACTATGCGTAAACAAACACAACACAATATGTGTTAGACACCACTATACGTAAACAAACACAACACAATATGTGTTAGACACCACTATACGTAAACAAACACAACACAATATGTGTTAGACACCACTATACGTAAACAAATACAACACAATATGTGTTAGACACCACTATACGTAAACAAACACAACACAATATGTGTTAGACACCACTATACGTAAACAAACACAACACAATATGTGTTAGACACCACTATACGTAAACAAACACAACACAATATGTGTTAGACACCACTATACGTAAACAAACACAACACAATATGTGTTAGACACCACTATGCGTAAACAAACACAACACAATATGTGTTAGACACCACTATACGTAAACAAACACAACACAATATGTGTTAGACACCACTATGCGTAAACAAACACAACACAATATGTGTTAGAAACCACTATGCGTAAACAAACACAACACAATATGTGTTAGACACCACTATGCGTAAACAAACACAACACAATATGTGTTAGACACCACTATGCGTAAACAAATACAACACAATATGTGTTAGACACCACTATACGTAAACAAACACAACACAATATGTGTTAGATACCACAATACGTAAACAAACACAACACAATATGTGTTAGACACCACTATGCGTAAACAAACACAACACAATATGTGTTAGACACCACTATACGTAAACAAACACAACACAATATGTGTTAGACACCACTATACGTAAACAAACACAACACAATATGTGTTAGACACCACTATGCGTAAACAAACACAACACAATATGTGTTAGACACCAATATACGTAAACAAAAACAAAAACACAACACAATATGTGTTAGACACCACTATACGTAAACAAACACAACACAATATGTGTTAGACACCACTATCCGTAAACAAACACAACACAATATGTGTTAGACACCACTATACGTAAACAAACACAACACAATATGTGTTAGACACCACTATGCGTAAACAAACACAACACAATATGTGTTAGACACCACTATACGTAAACAAATACAACACAATATGTGTTAGACACCACTATGCGTAAACAAACACAACACAATATGTGTTAGACACCACTATACGTAAACAAACACAACACAATATGTGTTAGACACCACTATACGTAAACAAACACAACACAATATGTGTTAGACACCACTATACGTAAACAAACACAACACAATATGTGTTAGACACCACTATACGTAAACAAACACAACACAATATGTGTTAGACACCACTATACGTAAACAAACACAACACAATATGTGTTAGACACCACTATACGTAAACAAATACAACACAATATGTGTTAGACACCACTATGCGTAAACAAACACAACACAATATGTGTTAGACACCACTATGCGTAAACAAACACAACACAATATGTGTTAGACACCACTATGCGTAAACAAATACAACACAATATGTGTTAGACACCACTATACGTAAACAAACACAACACAATATGTGTTAGATACCACAATACGTAAACAAACACAACACAATATGTGTTAGACACCACTATGCGTAAACAAACACAACACAATATGTGTTAGACACCACTATACGTAAACAAACACAACACAATATGTGTTAGACACCACTATACGTAAACAAACACAACACAATATGTGTTAGACACCACTATGCGTAAACAAACACAACACAATATGTGTTAGACACCAATATACGTAAACAAAAACAAAAACACAACACAATATGTGTTAGACACCACTATACGTAAACAAACACAACACAATATGTGTTAGACACCACTATCCGTAAACAAACACAACACAATATGTGTTAGACACCACTATACGTAAACAAACACAACACAATATGTGTTAGACACCACTATGCGTAAACAAACACAACACAATATGTGTTAGACACCACTATACGTAAACAAATACAACACAATATGTGTTAGACACCACTATGCGTAAACAAACACAACACAATATGTGTTAGACACCACTATACGTAAACAAACACAACACAATATGTGTTAGACACCACTATACGTAAACAAACACAACACAATATGTGTTAGACACCACTATACGTAAACAAACACAACACAATATGTGTTAGACACCACTATACGTAAACAAACACAACACAATATGTGTTAGACACCACTATACGTAAACAAACACAACACAATATGTGTTAGACACCACTATACGTAAACAAATACAACACAATATGTGTTAGACACCACTATACGTAAACAAACACAACACAATATGTGTTAAACACCACTATACGTAAACAAATACAACACAATATGTGTTAGACACCACTATACGTAAACAAGCACAACACAATATGTGTTAGACACCACTATACGTAAACAAACACAACACAATATGTGTTAGACACCACTATACGTAAACAAATACAAAGACAATATGTGTTAGAAACCACTATGCGTAAACAAACACAACACAATATGTGTTAGACACCACTATGCGTAAACAAACACAACACAATATGTGTTAGACACCACTATGCGTAAACAAATACAACACAATATGTGTTAGACACCACTATACGTAAACAAACACAACACAATATGTGTTAGATACCACAATACGTAAACAAACACAACACAATATGTGTTAGACACCACTATGCGTAAACAAACACAACACAATATGTGTTAGACACCACTATACGTAAACAAACACAACACAATATGTGTTAGACACCACTATACGTAAACAAACACAACACAATATGTGTTAGACACCACTATGCGTAAACAAACACAACACAATATGTGTTAGACACCAATATACGTAAACAAAAACAAAAACACAACACAATATGTGTTAGACACCACTATACGTAAACAAACACAACACAATATGTGTTAGACACCACTATCCGTAAACAAACACAACACAATATGTGTTAGACACCACTATACGTAAACAAACACAACACAATATGTGTTAGACACCACTATGCGTAAACAAACACAACACAATATGTGTTAGACACCACTATACGTAAACAAATACAACACAATATGTGTTAGACACCACTATGCGTAAACAAACACAACACAATATGTGTTAGACACCACTATACGTAAACAAACACAACACAATATGTGTTAGACACCACTATACGTAAACAAACACAACACAATATGTGTTAGACACCACTATACGTAAACAAACACAACACAATATGTGTTAGACACCACTATACGTAAACAAACACAACACAATATGTGTTAGACACCACTATACGTAAACAAACACAACACAATATGTGTTAGACACCACTATACGTAAACAAATACAACACAATATGTGTTAGACACCACTATACGTAAACAAACACAACACAATATGTGTTAAACACCACTATACGTAAACAAATACAACACAATATGTGTTAGACACCACTATACGTAAACAAGCACAACACAATATGTGTTAGACACCACTATACGTAAACAAACACAACACAATATGTGTTAGACACCACTATACGTAAACAAATACAAAGACAATATGTGTTAGACACCACTATGCGTAAACAAACACAACACAATATGTGTTAGACACCACTATATGTAAACAAATACAACACAATATGTGTTAGACACCACTATGCACAAGACACAAGACAAACAAAACAAAAACACAACGCAATATGTGTTAGACACCACTATGCGTAAACAAACACAACACAATATGTGTTAGACACCACTATACGTAAACAAACACAACACAATATGTGTTAGACACCACTATACGTAAACAAATACAACACAATATGTGTTAGACACCACTATGCATAAACAAACACAACACAATATGTGTTAGACACCACTATGCGTAAACAAACAACACAATATGTGTTAGACACCACTATGCGTAAACAAACACAACACAATATGTGTTAGACACCACTATACGTAAACAAACACAACACAATATGTGTTAGACACCACTATGCGTAAACAAACACAACACAATATGTGTTAGACACCACTATACGTAAACAAACACAACACAATATGTGTTAGACACCAATATACGTAAACAAATACAAAGACAATATGTGTTAGACACCACTATACGTAAACAAACACAACACAATATGTGTTAGACACCACTATACGTAAACAAATACAAAGACAATATGTGTTAGACACCACTATACGTAAACAAACACAACACAATATGTGTTAGACACCACTATACGTAAACAAACACAACACAATATGTGTTAGACATCACTATGCGTAAACAAACACAACACAATATGTGTTAGACACCACTATGCGTAAACAAACACAACACAATATGTGTTAGACACCACTATGCGTAAACAAACACAACACAATATGTGTTAGACACCACTATGCGTAAACAAACACAACACAATATGTGTTAGACACCACTATACGTAAAAAAACACAACACAATATGTGTTAGACACCACTATACGTAAACAAACACAACACAATATGTGTTAGACACCACTATACGTTAACAAACACAACACAATATGTGTTAGACACCACTATACGTAAACAAACACAACACAATATGTGTTAGACACCACTATGCGTAAACAAACACAACACAATATGTGTTGGACACCACTATACGTAAACAAACACAACACAATATGTGTTAGACACCACTATACGTAAACAAACACAACACAATATGTGTTAGACACCACTATACGTAAACAAACACAACACAATATGTGTTAGACACCGCTATGCGTAAACAAACACAACACAATATGTGTTAGACACCACTATACGTAAACAAACACAACACAATATGTGTTAGACACCACTATACGTAAACAAACACAACACAATATGTGTTAGACACCACTATACGTAAACAAACACAACACAATATGTGTTAGACACCACTATGCGTAAACAAACACAACACAATATGTGTTAGACAACACTATGCGTAAACAAACACAACACAATATGTGTTAGACACCACTATACGTAAACAAACACAACACAATATGTGTTAGACACCACTATACGTAAACAAACACAACACAATATGTGTTAGACACCACTATGCGTAAACAAATACAACACAATATGTGTTAGACACCACTATGCGTAAACAAACACAACACAATATGTGTTAGACACCACTATACGTAAACAAACACAACACAATATGTGTTAGACACCACTATACGTAAACAAACACAACACAATATGTGTTAGACACCACTATACGTAAACAAACACAACACAATATGTGTTAGACACCACTATACATAAACAAACACAACACAATATGTGTTAGACACCACTATACGTAAACAAACACAACACAATATGTGTTAGACACCACTATGCGTAAACAAACACAACACAATATGTGTTAGACACCACTATACGTAAACAAACACAACACAATATGTGTTAGACACCACTATACGTAAACAAACACAACACAATATGTGTTAGACACCACTATACGTAAACAAACACAACACAATATGTGTTAGACACCACTATGCGTAAACAAATACAACACAATATGTGTTAGACACCACTATGCGTAAACAAACACAACACAATATGTGTTAGACACCACTATACGTAAACAAACACAACACAATATGTGTTAGACACCACTATACGTAAACAAACACAACACAATATGTGTTAGACACCACTATACGTAAACAAACACAACACAATATGTGTTAGACACCACTATGCGTAAACAAACACAACACAATATGTGTTAGACACCACTATACGTAAACAAACACAACACAATATGTGTTAGACACCACTATACGTAAACAAACACAACACAATATGTGTTAGACACCACTATACGTAAACAAACACAACACAATATGTGTTAGACACCACTATACGTAAACAAATACAACACAATATGTGTTAGACACCACTATGCGTAAACAAATACAACACAATATGTGTTAGACACCACTATACGTAAACAAACACAACACAATATGTGTTAGACACCACAATACGTAAACAAACACAACACAATATGTGTTAGACACCACTATACGTAAACAAACACAACACAATATGTGTTAGACACCACTATGCGTAAACAAACAAAACACAATATGTGTTAGACACCACTATACGTAAACAAACACAACACAATATGTGTTAGACACCACTATACGTAAACAAACACAACACGTAAACAAACACAACACAATATGTGTTAGACACCACTATGCGTAAACAAACACAACACAATATGTGTTAGACACCACTATGCGTAAACAAACACAACACAATATGTGTTAGACACCACTATGCGTAAACAAATACAACACAATATGTGTTAGACACCACTATGCGTAAACAAACACAACACAATATGTGTTAGACACCACTATACGTAAACAAACACAACACAATATGTGTTAGACACCACTATACGTAAACAAACACAACACAATATGTGTTAGACACCACTATACGTAAACAAACACAACACAATATGTGTTAGACACCACTATACATAAACAAACACAACACAATATGTGTTAGACACCACTATACGTAAACAAACACAACACAATATGTGTTAGACACCACTATGCGTAAACAAACACAACACAATATGTGTTAGACACCACTATGCGTAAACAAATACAACACAATATGTGTTAGACACCACTATGCGTAAACAAACACAACACAATATGTGTTAGACACCACTATACGTAAACAAACACAACACAATATGTGTTAGACACCACTATACGTAAACAAACACAACACAATATGTGTTAGACACCACTATACGTAAACAAACACAACACAATATGTGTTAGACACCACTATACATAAACAAACACAACACAATATGTGTTAGACACCACTATACGTAAACAAACACAACACAATATGTGTTAGACACCACTATGCGTAAACAAACACAACACAATATGTGTTAGACACCACTATACGTAAACAAACACAACACAATATGTGTTAGACACCACTATACGTAAACAAACACAACACAATATGTGTTAGACACCACTATACGTAAACAAACACAACACAATATGTGTTAGACACCACTATGCGTAAACAAATACAACACAATATGTGTTAGACACCACTATACGTAAACAAACACAACACAATATGTGTTAGACACCACTATACGTAAACAAACACAACACAATATGTGTTAGACACCACTATACGTAAACAAACACAACACAATATGTGTTAGACACCACTATACGTAAACAAACACAACACAATATGTGTTAGACACCACTATGCGTAAACAAACACAACACAATATGTGTTAGACACCACTATACGTAAACAAACACAACACAATATGTGTTAGACACCACTATACGTAAACAAACACAACACAATATGTGTTAGACACCACTATACGTAAACAAACACAACACAATATGTGTTAGACACCACTATACGTAAACAAACACAACACAATATGTGTTAGACACCACTATGCGTAAACAAATACAACACAATATGTGTTAGACACCACTATACGTAAACAAACACAACACAATATGTGTTAGACACCACTATACGTAAACAAACACAACACAATATGTGTTAGACACCACTATACGTAAACAAACACAACACAATATGTGTTAGACACCACTATGCGTAAACAAACACAACACAATATGTGTTAGACACCACTATACGTAAACAAACACAACACAATATGTGTTAGACACCACTATACGTAAACAAACACAACACAATATGTGTTAGACACCACTATGCGTAAACAAACACAACACAATATGTGTTAGACACCACTATGCGTAAACAAACACAACACAATATGTGTTAGACACCACTATACGTAAACAAACACAACACAATATGTGTTAGACACCACTATACGTAAACAAACACAACACAATATGTGTTAGACACCACTATGCGTAAACAAACACAACACAATATGTGTTAGACACCACTATGCGTAAACAAACACAACACAATATGTGTTAGACACCACTATACGTAAACAAACACAACACAATATGTGTTAGACACCACTATACGTAAACAAACACAACACAATATGTGTTAGACACCACTATGCGTAAACAAACACAACACAATATGTGTTAGACACCACTATCCGTAAACAAACACAACACAATATGTGTTAGACACCACTATGCGTAAACAAACACAACACAATATGTGTTAGACACCACTATGCGTAAACAAACACAACACAATATGTGTTAGACACCACTATGCGTAAACAAACACAACACAATATGTGTTAGACACCACTATACGTAAACAAACACAACACAATATGTGTTAGACACCACTATACGTAAACAAACACAACACAATATGTGTTAGACACCACTATGCGTAAACAAATACAACACAATATGTGTTAGACACCACTATGCGTAAACAAACACAACACAATATGTGTTAGACACCACAATACGTAAACAAACACAACACAATTATGTGTTAGACACCACTATACGTAAACAAACACAACACAATATGTGTT